>CM064505.1:49740798-49913610 GCA_032716605.1 Paralithodes platypus
TGAGGAATTTCGGCCAATAATTTTGAATTTATATTCCTTACAGATTTCAGAAATGTGTAATCACACTGTTCGGGTTTTAACCCAGGGTACAACTTAGTATGTTATTAGTGGCCCCTTCCATGCATTGGAAACGATTGTGTCGCCTTAAACGTAGGTAAAATGGCCAATCTTTGAACACCAAGCTTGCTGTTCAAACTTCCCGCCCAAAGGGAGAACTCTAAATACGATTGCCTTACATCGTGAGCGAAACGCTTCTTGAATAACCACTCACGGACTCGTCCTTATGATGTGGTCCACTACTAGAAGAAACTAGTAAAATAAATAAATAAAAGTGAAAATTAAACTTGACCTAGCTTTGCGATGCCCAGACCTCTGCTCTTGGGTACCTGCGAGCGTTCCTCCTTATACTCCTTGGGCCCGCATCGATAACACGGTTATCCCCGACCCTCCTGCCAGCACCCCATTATTCGTCCATGCTTTTCCTTCATCATATCGTTGAGGTCCTTCCTCATTTGTCCATGACCAGTGCTGAAGTAGGTTAGAGTTATCGTCAGGTTTAGGGCTGAGTGTTAAATACGGCCCTGGAGACTATTTTTCCTCTGAGGGTCTAAGCATTAAGTTAATTATTCTTGTGTCCTTCCAACAACCAACTATACTCCTAAAAATCGATTAAATGAAATTTACAAACACATGTGGCAGTCACGTGGATTCGAGATCCAGGATGCTCCACACCGAAAATCAACAACCTTATGCATCGCAGGACCACGAAAAGACAGTTAAAGGATGGGGGGACACTGCCCTCACGATTTATTATGCAACTTCGAATCCTGCATAAATCAATTCTAAGCATGTACACACATCCCAACTGCAACTCACGTAGGTTATGCATATGTTGAATGGGGAAGAGCAATTAATGGGGGCTTAACCACTAGGAAGTCCTCTCGATAAATTACCCCTGAACCAATATCAATTATTAGTTCTTTCCAACAACCAACCATACTCCTAAAATCGATTAATGAAATTTACAAACACATGTGGCAGTCCGTGGATTCGAACCCAGGATGCTCACACCGAAAATCAACACCTTATGCATCGCACCACGAGACAGTTAACCCTTAACTGGCGGCGCGCAACTTATGTCATGTGAAATAAATTTTGGACTAAGTGGTGGTTCACAACTTATGTCATGCGCCATTTTCAGCACGTAATGTTGCTGAGAGAGAGAGCTGAGCGGTGTGAGGAGCCTAGCAACTGTATGACCGCTCACCACCACCGCGGTGGACCAACTGAAGTGAATCCCACCCTTCCCTCCCCTCTCACACTCGCTACACAGGGAATTATGTAGGGAAATTACCTAATTACAGGGTTTTTGCACTCGTGTTGCACGATCGTTGCAAGAGAACCAGCGGTCGTACAAGGATGGTTCAGGTGTCATTGGAAAGCTCTGTTTATGCCCTTTGAGGGATAGATACTTGTTTTACGCTCTGGGTCTTATTTAGGCATGAAAATTATCACGTAAACAACCCTATTTAGGGTAAAAAACAAAAACGCTGGGCGCTACGGTCCGCTAGACCGCCTAGCCCGCCAATAAGGTGTTAAAGGAGGTTGGACACTGCCTACGATTTATTATGCAACTTCGAATCCTGCATATCAATCTAAGCATTTACAAACATGCTCACACATTAAGGAGTGCTCTTGTTGTGATAAGGCAAGTCACCCTAATGCATTGTTTTTCTTTATCCTAGCCCACTGTTATTCACATATTAGTCATGAGGCTTCTTTTAGGGTGAACTGGAGCCTGTTGCTCGGTCCCTTCAGGGTGTGCAACAAGTATGTTTCGGGGCTAATACCTTTGGATTTTCTCACTTAGTTGAGGAATCCGGCACGGAGCCATTCTACACAGCAATCTACAGGTAGCGGGGTCGACGCTGGATCGCAGGTTTGAGCCATTGACGTAATCATCACCAAGGGCTCCCATCTAGTTGGCCTCATTAGGTTTCATATATAGACATGGTTAAAGGGTCTTATAACTGATTATTGATTATTTTCATAATATATAACCATGCCAGGTATGTACACATTGTTCATCCCTATATATATACAATGAAGGGTCACCCTTCCGACGGGATTTTTATGGTTCAGTACTGCTGAACATTAAAAACAACAACGTATCTCAGGGTGTTCCGTGGGGTCCCCGCCGGGAAACACTCAGAACGAGATAAAAAAACTTCGACACGTTGTTCATCCCTATACTGTATATATACAATGAAGGGTCACCTCCGATGGGATTTTTTATGGTTCAGTACTACTGAACAGTAAAACAACAAAGTATCTGAGGGTGTTCGGTGGGGTCCCCGCCTGGAAACACTCAGAACGAGATAAAAAACATTCAGTATTCACCGCCGCGTACGGGTCTACTATGAATTAAAGTTGGGTTATTTAAGGCATATAGTATAACTCCAGCGGGTCCGGCAGACTACTAAAATAAGGAATTAAAATTTAGAAGGGCAAGGGCGAAGCCTCCCCTCATAATCACGTATTCCGCCGCCAATAAAATAACAAACAACAATGCGTTCTTCTGGCCTAAGACAGACAAATTCAATATCTCACGACTGACATCGTTGACAAATGAATTTGATTTGGGTATGTAGTGCCAGCATGTCACTAGCAATAATTCGAGTTTCGAAGGATAACGGCGACGCCCCCCCTCGTAATCACGTTTTATGCCACCCACAATTAACATCTTTTGGCCTTAAAACAGAAGACCATTCCGCCGGCCGATTTCAAATAAGTGGAGAACCACAAATCGCCGCGCAAATCAAGGCAAAGCAATCGGCGCACAAATCACGGCGACGCCGGGAAATAAACTCACCCTTTTCGATCTTGTAGCTATCAGTTCTACTGTTTTGCTTTATCATGGGCGAATTAACCGCCGGATATAGAATAAAAAAACTGTGTTAGCGCTCGAAGATCGCCGGGGTTGATTCATGTATGACAAGACGAATGAGGTCGGTGTTTTTGGCACTAGGGTAAGAAGTTTATTAATTGGTAGCACATAATAGGCTACACAATACTCAATTACATTTCGGGGAAATGTTTAACGTAAAGGGAATCAAGATTGTTTAAATGTTACTCACACTTGATTCTTTTAACGTAGAGATTATACATGTATATTAATTAGGCCAGCCTAGTGTGTCCTTATGAGCATTGATTCTTGAAATTTCTTCTCACACAGGTTCGACAGTGAAGACACTAGGAAGTCTAATATCTCTGTAAGGTGAGGAGGTAGTCATGGAAAAGAATAATTACCTTTTCTGTTCAGCTCTGGGCTGTCAGAGGTTAGCAATTATGGGACACTTACTCCGTGTAAAGTGTGTCACCTGCCTAGACCGATCGAGAGGTCGTTGGCTATCAAAATCTTGTCCCAAATGTTCAGCCCTCCGCAATGCATTGATTAATGATGAAGATAGCCAATGTAAGGCTATTCTCCAAAATATTAAATTAGAATATGGAACATATTGTTAGACAATGACTCATAAATCCCTCCAGTTAGATGATCAAACTCTTGAGGATGCATTAAAGAGTCCAATGACTACCTCACCCCTTCCGAGATCTTCTTCGAGAGACTCGTCATCACGCCATTGAAAGAGACCTCTAGACAAAGATCCGCGGAGGGACTAGCTTCTACCAGCCGGCGAGAGCCCCCGTCAGATGACCAGGAGGCTAAGAGGTCCCGCTCTGACTTTGACTCCGCATTAATCGCCGGGGATAAACCAAAGTCGAGCCGGCATAAGTCGTCTTCCTCATCAAGTAGGAAGACAGCTAAGGAACCGTCCAAATCAAGACAGAAATCCTCAGCAAACAAAGAGACTATCCCCCATACCTACACCGGAACCTGTTTCGTTACCTGTGTTAGGGACAGAAAGAAGTGGCAGTGTAGTTTTTTACCGGCGGAGATAGGAGAGCTCCCCAGACCGGCATACACCTGTCCAAGAATCCCTCATCTCTGAGGTCCCTAATTTAAATGTGTCCGATCTCCCGGGTCATGAAGATTACTATCAATCATATGAAACCGAGGCCCGGGTCGATGAGCCTGGGTGGGAAACTGAACCAGCCCCATCGACCCGGTCAACGGGATCACTATGTAAGGGGCCACTTATCGAGATATACCAACAGGGGGATATAACTGAGGAAATAGATCCTAGCCAAAGACCAGTCTCTCAACAATCTGGGACGCAGGGCTCAGAGGTGTCACATCCCACGCCCCAATCTGATTAAGAAAGTGATGTTGATATATCAAAGGACCAGTTGCGAGAACTATTTGATTTTATGAGACAGATGAAGAGTGAGAGACAGACAACTACCACAATACCTGTAACCCCGGCAGTGCGACCGCTTGGGCAAGTAATGGTACATCCTCAAGTTACAGTAACTTCTCCTCCCTCTGCCCCCACTGTCAGCCCTGGGGATGCAATCCCAGGCACCTCTGCTCTCTTGCAACCTAACATGAAATTGTTTTCCGGTCTATTAGCTCCCCCACTTGACAAGTCCATCCCCAACAAAAAGGGCCCTATGCCACTCTTGTATGGACCGGATACTTCTTGGTCAATAATTAAACCACTAAGCCCCGACCTTGCACACGCCATGGTTACAGGTGAGTTACCTGTCCCAGAACAATGGGTTATAGAGGGAAGTGAAAAGGAGAAATTAAGGGCCAAGAACCACTTGGGAGAGGTACTTGATGTTGTGATTAAGGCCATCCCACATTTCTTCAATCCCCAATTTTTTGTGTACACATCATCCCCCGCCTTGCCTCCTACTTCCGCCGGAAAACTGTTTTCGGACTGGACTAAAACTGATGGATTGAATAACTTAAAAGCTTCTATTCCTTTCAGGGACTCTCAAGGGACCTCATTAGTTCATATTAAAGGAGGGGAGCATGGGCACTGGGTTACCTGGGGACATGAGGCCCAGTTGTTTGCAAGCACCATCACCAACAAAGGTAGTCACCAACTTCCAGCAGAAGACAATCATTGGTTTTCTATGCCAGTAGGCAAGGTGGATGGGATTCCCCAACATATACTTGATTTTATGGGAGCCCCAAAATTATCTTTATGCCAACTACCTGAACCTTTTTGTCCACCCACACAGGCGATGATTGACAAAGATTATAGGCTAAGACAGGTCTGGAGACTGGCGTCCCCACACCTAATCAACCTAAAACTGGCAGCCTCTCTAGCTAGAACGGCTCAGTCGGTTACGGACGCCGGATCTCAGAAGGCCCTTTCTCTGACCAGACGTCTTCTCCTCCAAAACTCAGTTCAATTTCTTGGCGATATCCGGACAGCTCTCTTTGAGGCGGTACGGGGGCGCCAAGAGTTGAGAGTGCATTTGGTGAAGAAACTTCCGGCGGAGATCGGTAGAAGGTTACTCCTATCAGATATCTTTACAGCTCCTCTAGTCTCCCCAGAAGTGTGGAGGATAGTCACGTTCCTTCTAGACCAATCAACTGCCACCACTTCTAAACCCAAAAGTGAGCAGGCAGCTAAACAAAATTTCAGAACTAAGAGTTCCTTTCGTGGTCAGTCGTCACAGTTCAAACAGTCAGCCAAGACTTTCACAACCCCGGCACCTTCCGGAGCAACTAGAGGGCGTGGTAACTTCAGGGGTAGAGGAGGTATATTCAGGGGTAGAGGGAGGGGCTTTCGGGGCCAGTAAAGGGGTAAACCCAACAACAATGGTAGCAACACCTCTCAACCCCCCAAACCAAAGTCAGAGTCACAGCCACCCTCCAATAACTGAGACACACCACAGGGCTCTCTCACTCCCAGTGCCAAGGCAAGGCGAGATGGATCAGAGAGAAGCTCTGTCGGACAAGACCAGGCACATGACTGGCAACTTCCGAGATCATTTCCGAGCATGGCCCCGGCGGACATGGGCAAGGACAGTGGTCCGCGAAGGTCCCTCCTGGCGGTGGTCCCGGCGACCCCGCCTACGTTCCCCCACATAATTCAATTGAGTTTCATTAGAGGTGGGAACCATTATCAAAGAGATGACACAAAAGCAGATCATAATCCCCAGTCCTACGTCAGTGCCAGTGTTCATATCCCGGTTGTTTCTGGTGCCAAAAAGGGACAGTGTTCAGATGAGGCCAGTAATCGACCTCTCATATCTCAACACACCTATTCACAATCAGTCATTCAGGATGCTAACAGTGAATCAGATCAGGTTGTCACTCCCGCCGCAGGGCTGGATGTGCTCAATAGATCTAAAAGACGCCTATTGGCATGTTCCCATCAACAAACGCTTTCAGAGGTTCCTAGCCTTACGCAACGGGAATCAAACGTTTGTCTTCCAAAGAATGCCCTTTGGGTTAAATCTAGCACCCAGAGTTTTCACAAAATTAGTCCGACAGGCATTGCTACCATTGCTCAAACAGAGAATCATGATTTTATGGTACCTAGACGATTGGCTAGTGGTAGCCCAATCCAAGATAATATGCCTTCACCATGTTCAACTAGTATTAGACCATTGGCCTTAGGGTTCAGGGTAAACTTAGCAAAGTCATCTCTCATTCCCACCAAACAAATCCAATGGGTGGGCCTTATCTGGGATACCGAGTTACTGACTCATGAGTCAGAGTGTAGACAATCGTCAGAGGTTTCGCAGGAAACTCTTCCGATTTCTGCACTCCCAGACGACAACGAGGAAGATCTGGAAATCTCTGGTAGGCTCACTCAACTTGATACAACTGATGGTACCGTTAGGTTGCCTGAAGGTCAAAAGAATTATCTTGAAGGAAACAGGTGTTTTCCTCTTTTACCGGCGGAAACACAGGACAATTCCAACCTTAATCCACAATCTCCTGGCAGCCTGGGCGAAGCCAGAAGTTATTCACTCCTCCTTGACTTGGAGAGCTCCACCACCGACGGTTTGGGTAGATACAGACGCGTCAGGAACCCTGGGTTGGGGTTACCAATCAAACTTAGGCCACCAGAGCCAAGGTCGATGGTCAACATCAAATCACCTCCATATCAATGCCAAGGAGTTGCTAGTCCCACTATTCTTTTTACAGGAGCATGGCACAAGCCAGGCGGGAAAGTCCCTAGCCTTCAGAATGGACAATTTGACTGCAGTGACATGCATTCAAAAGCAAGGGTCAGTGAGATCAAGAGTGTTACAAGGGTTGTCGGAAAAGATATTTCGACTAGCCGCGAGGCTCGGGATTTATCTTCACGCAACATATCTGCCCGGCGTGGCGAATGTATGGGCGGATGCTTTGTCCCCGGCGGACAGAGCATGCAAGTAGAATGGGCTCTCAGACAAAACATCTTTCAAAAGTTGATTGCGGAGCCCTACAATCCACAAGTGGACTTGTTCGCGTCAGAGGCGAACCACAGGCTACCTCAGTACCTCACACGCCAGAGTTTAACTCCTGCGGGGGGTCCGGACGCATTTATGGTAGAGTGGAACAAATGGAACTCCATTTATCTGTTTCCACCTCCAGACGCATCCTTAACACCTTACGAGCGGCCTATGCGGTTTATTTATATGTACCGCACAGCGGGGTGTTTTTTAGCCAAAATAGGGCTGTTTACGTGATCATTTTCATGCCTAAATAAGACCCAGAACGTAAAACAAGTACCTATCCCTGAAAGGGCATAAACAGAGCTTTCGAATGACACCATAACGATCCTTGTATGATGGATAGTTTTCTTGCAATAACCGTGCAACGCGAGTGCAAAAAGCAGGTAATTCGGTACTTTCGGTACATAATTGAGTATGTAGCGAGTGAGAGAGGGAGGAGGGAGCTGAGATTTGTGTCAGTAGGTTCGCCGCGGTGGTCTGGGGCAGTCATACGCTCGCTAGTCTCCTGCCACCACTTGTCTCTCTCTCTCAGCCACATTACGTGCTGAAATTGCCACTCGACCTATGTCGAGCGCCGCCACATAGTCCAGCTTTATTTAACTCGACTTATGTTGCTCGCCGCTAATTAAGGGTTAATGTGCAAAGTAGTTAAAAAACTACGGGATTACCGGGGCATGGTCTCGATGATCGCGCCCTTGTGGCCGGTTCAAGTGTGGTACAACCAGTTGAAGACATGGTGCGAGAACACGGTGTCACTCCCGATCTCGTATTTCCACTTAGAGACAATTGGAAACCTCAAGACCTCGCTGACTTTCGCCTTGTGGATATTCAGAAGGCCAAGTGGCTAGGCCAGTTTGGGGAAACCGTGACTCACAAGTTGATTAATCAATATGCTCCATCAACCCAAAGACAGTACCAATCACACTGGAAATCATTTACTACATGGATTGTAGAAACTGGCCAACAACAGTCCTCAGTGGCTCTGGTGTTTAACTATTTAAATTACCTATTTGATGTTCAAAAGTTGTCAGTTGTCACATTAAGGAATCACCTCACAGCAATTAGGACACCATTTCTAGACTTAACTGGTTTGACTGTACCGGAAGCGGAAGAAAAGGGATTTATGAGGTCATGCTTCAAGCTCCGCCCTCCCCCTCATCAACTCACACCCACCTGGTCTCTGGATCGAGCCCTTGAAATGCTTCAGTCCCGTAAATATTGAAAAGATCCTCCCTTTGATCTCATACTTAAAAAGGCCATTTTTCTAATGGCACTGGCTACGGGTGCCAGGGTGTCTGAGTTGGCGGCGATGAGTTCGGAGCCAAACTGTCTAAGATTTAAAAGGTGCAACATAGGGTACATATTGCTCCTGCTCCTACCTTCATTGCTAAGAATGAACATTCTAATCATGTATTTACAGAGTTCGAAATTCCGGCTCTGAAACAGGGTGACAGGCACCATTTATTGTGTCCAGTGCAGTCACTTAGGTTATTTATGAGGGCTTCCCAACCATCACAGGTGGGAGCCCTCTGGGTTTCAAGGACAGGTGTTCGATTACAAAAATTCCGGCTAGCCGCGTTATTAGTAGAAGTCATTCGAGAGAGTAACCCGGGTGTGTTGGCAAGATCACACGATATCCGTAAATGGGCGTCATCACTTCGATTCCTCCATAATTACTCTCTAGAAGACATTCAACAGACCCAATTGTGGTCATCAAATCATACTTTTCTCACACGTTACCTGTCCATCAATCTCATGAAACCTTCTTGTACATGTGTAGCATTAAGGCAGAGAGTCTAGTGTTAAGCTGATCTTATGAAAAGGAGGGGGGGGGAGTATCCTAGGTAAGGACTCCTCCTGCATCTGAAGTGAGACAAAATGTAACGAGTATTAAGGTCATCTGATAATCGTTCCCTAGGCTAAAGTAAGCCTACCCAGGAACATTGATTATTTTTTAAGAGGAAACACTATGGATGCAATAAGGTTTCCAATATACTCAATAATCTCAGGGATTAGATCTAGAGTATAAATATTTTTGGTAACATTACCTAAGGCCATGAATATGTAGGCCTACATATTAATAAATTTGGGTGATAATGAATATTTCATTTCCCCTGGAATATATAAAATGAATGGATAGTTTATTCCTGTGTTGCACCAACTGTTCTATGAAACTTAAAGGCATTAACACCACAGGCTTCCTTTAAGAAACGCCGCCTGTAACCTTCTTTTATATTTTATTTGACATTAAACTGACCTGATTAGTACATGTTCCTTGGACCGTAACCGGTTTATTAGTGGTATGTGATGTTTATGATGAATGTCCCACCTCCAGTCTTGAGAATTCAGGCGCATCGTCAATGATGAAGGGGCCACTAATAAATTATAGGTTTGAGTCCCGAAGGGAGGAAGGAAAACCTAATATTTAGTAGTGGCCCCGGAATCATTGACGATTTTGGCCCTCCCTTCCATCCCCTTCCCATTCATCTGCTACATTTTTGAGAGTCTCGATATGTCAGATTAAGGAGGAACGCTCGCAGTAAGCGGGATGACAAGCGGTACCCAAGAGCAGAGGTCTGGGAAGCGCAAAGCTAGGTCAAGTTTACTTTTTTTTTTTATTTATTTATTTTACTAGTTTCTTCTAGTAGTGGACCCACATCATAAGGACGAGTCCGTGAGTGGTTATTAAGAGCGTTTCGCTCATGATGTAAGGCAATCGTATTTTGAGTTCTCCTTGTGCGGGAAGTTTGAACAGCAAGCTTGGTGTTCAAAGATTGGCCATTACCTACGTAAGGCGCATCGTCAATGATTCCGGGGCCACTACTAAATATTAGGTTTTCCTTCCTCCCTTCGGGACTCAAACCTATAATATGGAATCTGAATCTATAGACTTGGTTTCAATAACACTTACATATGAATTGTTTCAAAATAAGGAACTTTCGGACACTGGTTTATTTCTCACAGAGCGGAATTATGGCAGAGTCGATGCCTGCTAAATTCGGCTTATTTGTATTTAATTTCTTATAGATATCAGAGAGGTGTACGAACACTGGTTTTAACACTAGTACACATATATACTGAATCTGTATCTATAGACTCAAGGTAATTTACACTTATTATGTTCTATCCAACAACCATCTCTACTCTCGAGGATTTATCCCGAAATAAGGAACTAATGGGACTCTAACTTATTTGTCACTGGTAGGAATTATGGCAGAGTTAATACATGCTCGAATTTGGCTTATTTGGATTTAATTCCTGATATACGTCAGTGAGGTGTACTAATATTGATTTTTACACTGATACACTTATATAAGAGTCTGTATCTATAGACTCAAGTTAGATAACACTTTAATTGTGATTTATCTTCAAATAAGGAAATTTTGGGCTCTGCTGTATTTATAGAGTAACCGTGCGCACTGGTGGTCTTCAATAAGTAATACTGAAGAACTTTAATTCACTTTCTCCTCGGTCACTTGGCATTGATTTATATTCACTTTATCAATGGTGATATTCACAGGTGCTGGATAGTTTATAACTGCTTGTTGTCTTCTGAGTCTCCGTAGGCCGTCTAGGGGACCCGGTCGTGTGAAGTAAGTTACAGATGGGTTAATGGGCTCGAGGTCTTAAATGTGGTTCCGTAACTATGGTGAAATAGTTGGTCACCACATCAGACTAATGCAAGTATTCTCAGCCTATAGCTTTAGTGTAGAATACTCATCTATCCTGACCGTTATATTAACCGGTGATGGAATTCCGTTCAGGTACTCTTGAAGTGAGATCTTAAATAGAGTGCCTCGGTTATGACGAAGTAACACTATATCGGGCTAACGCGAGAAGACTGTGGAAATATCTATCTCGACTGCCTCTGACCCTTTTAAGAGGTTCAAGGAATCCGGGGCAGTGTTTAAACCTTTTAGTTGCAAAGTCTAATGGTATGCCACAGACGAAATGCACCTAGAACTTGTATAAGCAGAGTGCCTGTGAAGGTATCTCGCCAAGCCCTTATTTCCACAAGTGACCGTGGTATGCCAAGGTCCTTGTGAAAAGGTGGAGTGCGGTGTTTAAACCTTTTAGTTGCACTAGTCTAATGGTATGCCAGTAGACTAAGTACACCTAGGACTTTTGTGCAGAGTGCCTGTGAGGGTATCTCGCAAGCCTTTACCCTCACAGTAGATCGTGGTATGCCAGATCTCTTGCGAGGAATTAGAGTGTTAACTTTTAATAGTAGAAGATCGAAGGGTAGGTATGCCTGAGTCCTTCAACTCTCTACTATTAAGAATAGAACCTATTGAAAGATGTCTATGTTAGTTACTGGTATGCCAGTAATAACAAGGATCCTTCCAGTAGGACACTAATACCCTTTACAAGGTCTCAATGTCAGTCACTGGTATGCCAGTGATGACAAAGATCCTGGTAAGAGGATACTTTGGGTGTGTTAACTTTTAACGCTAGAAGGTTGAGGGGTAGGTATGCCTGAGTCCCTCAACTCTCTAGCATTAAGAGTCGAACCTATTAAAGGTCTCTATGTTAGTTATATGGATATTCGTATTTAGGATTATATAGTGGACTGTATAATAATAACATATAATAGTTTATATCACCTGAAGACTGGAACTAGTGCTGTAGAACCTAGTTGACCTGTTGAGCCGTGATGATGTTACAAGATGGTGTGTGAAACGGGAGTGTTAGCTAATAGGATAGAGTTGATGAATAAAGAAGGGGGCCACTATACTTAATGATTAATGGGAATGATGATTAATGATCTATGGATTAGTATGGATAGATGGAGAATTGATGAGCTAAGTACTATCACTAATGGGGCGAAAGTTGAGGTGAAAACACGTGAGCGTAGGCAGACGGTCTGGTAGTTGTGGCGGCTAGGGAGAGAGTGCAGGACCCTCACAATATTCGCGAGAGGTCCGCCAATATCACGCATGCACAAATGGGTAGAATATATATTTTCCCACCCAATTATAATTACCTAAGTTCATAGGAATGATAGACTACCCAATATCCAATATAGAATATAATTATTAACTTCTTAATTATTCTATATAACCATTGATCCCACAAACTTAATACTAAATACTTAATGTAATACTTAAAGTAAGACTGTCCATATCAGAGTTTGGACACATTCCCGCCACCAGGTTTATATAATACAGTATCTACAAAAGCCCGGAGGCTATTTTATTCCGCTATGATTGGGAGGATGCTTAAGCCGCCTGTCGACTAGGACGTCCACTTGGTACGTTGGCCGGTTGATCGGTCGAGGTAGCCCCTGTGGGAATGTCTCCAGGCGTCTCCGAGGAGTCCTCTTTGCACTCAATGTCCCCCTCAAGAGGGTACAGACGGACAGTCGGCCGCGTATATGTTCCCGTCTTCGTCCGGACTCTAGCCACTCTGACTTCTCCGGGTAATAACTCGACAATGCGGCCCAACTTCCAAAAAGCGCGTGGACCCTCATCATGGATGATGATGACATCACCGACACCTGGCCACCAACCATTTATTGGTCTCAGCTTACACTTATGCGCCTCTCTGAGGGTCACCAGATACTCGTTAGACCAGCGTCGCCAGATATCTTTCGACAGTTTGTGAATATATTAATATCTGGCTGAAATGACATCTCTATTTATGTAGTCTGGATCTTCCAACCCATCCTCCACTTCATTATCATCAGGAAGATCCCGCAACCGATGACCCCGCACCAACACAGAGGGTGTTATTGGGGTAAGATCCCCTAGGTCGCCGGAAGCATAATATAAGGGACGATCATTGATAGTGGCCTTAATTTCCAACAGTAGAGTAAATTAAGGAAATTAAGGCACGTCCCAAAACCTTCTTCAACCCCGCCTTGACAATGCCGATGGCCCTTTCCCATATAGCGCCGAACCACGGCGCCCTAGCCGGGATAAACCGCCACTCACATTGAACACTGCCAAGGTGGGACTGAACTTTAGGGTGATTACAAATGTCCGATAAGTACCCAGAGGCCCCAACAAAAGTGCTGGCATTGTCACTTAAAATGATCCGGGAAATCCCTGTCGACTACAGAACCTCCTGAATGCGTGGAGGAAACTGTCACAAGTGAGGTTGTTGACTATTTCGATATGAATCGCTCTGGTGACCGCGCAAGTAAATAAAAGCATGTAAGCCTTTATGGTCGGCGAGTCCTTGATCGGGATTGCTCCGCTATAGTCCACCCCAGTGACCTTATACGGCTCTCCAGGGGTGGTACGCAGGGCTGGTAAAGGTGGCAGTCCTGCATAGTCGTAGGGCTTACCTTTTACCCGACGACATTTCAGACATTTACCCAGTACACTTTTCACCACCTGCCTGAGTTTAGGCACCCACCATTTTTGACGAACGTAGGTAACCACGTGACCGACCCCGTAATGGCAACAGAGCCGATGGCACCGATCAATTATCAGGTGGGTCAAGGGATGTTTGGAGGGCAGAAGTTTAGGATACTTGCATGATTCTGAGATAGCCGCTAACCTCAATCTGCCTCCACAATGAATTATACCTCCCTTCAGGTGTAGTCCTAACTGGTTGATTAAGTTATTTCTGGACTGTTTACCCTTCACCATTATTTTAAGTTCCTGCGAATAGGTCTCTTTTTGGCATAATTTGAGTAAAACATTATCTGCAGCTCTAATTTCATGTACGTTGAGATGAGCACTACCTGTGGGGGGCAGGCTATTTCTTTTTGCCTTCAAATTATTTACGAAACGTATCACCCATGCTGTGACACGCTGCAATCTTTCATAGCTGCTATATTTGTGCCAGTCCCATAACTGTGTGTCATCTTGGGGCACCGTGCCTACAATTTGGGTCACGATACCAGTGGGCTGCTGTTGGAGATCTATATTCTCTGGCCATCCATCGGGTTTCGGGAGCCAAGTAGGCCCATTCCACCACAACGCAGAAGAACTCAAACATTTAGCAGACACGCCTCGATATACCATATCACTTGGGTTCTCTTTACTCGACACATACCGGAAATAAGCAGTCGGGACTAGGGCATGTATCTCGTCGATGCGGTTAGTGACATACACTGGCAGTTTCTTTTGACTGTGAATCCAGTGTAGCGTAATTTGACTGTCACTCCACACATAGGTTTCAGAGATATGAAGTTTATCTTTATAGGCATTCTCAACAAAGTTAATCATTCTGGCGGCTAGCAGAACTGCAGTCAATTCCAATTTAGGGATGGAAAGGGACTTGATGGGGGCCACCTTAGCCTTTGCCATGACCAAGTGGCTACCCTTTGGACTGACTAGATATATAGCAGTCCCGTAAGCAACACTGCCTGCGTCAGCAAATGCATGCAGGGAAATAGTCTTTCTGAAACAGATCCTCCTAGAGAACTCAATACAACTACAGAGAACCATGTCATCCACTATCCCCCGCCATTCCGCTTGCAGGTCCACAGAGAGATCATCGTCCCAACCCAATTTCAGTCTCCACAATTGTTGGAGAAAGATTCGAGACCTTATTGATACTGGCAACACAACACCCAAAGGATCAAAGAGATTGGCAGCAAACCTTAAACACTCACACTTTGTAACCTGTTCAAAAGGAGCATACTGAACTCCAAAGGAAAGAGAATCAGAGTCAGTTTTCCACACCAGGCCAAGTACTCTCACCAAATCTTGCTGTTCCGCAGCAACACCATCCTTCTGCAACACCTTTCTCAAGACGGGACTATTTGTGGCCCATTGGCGCAGGAATAAATGGGCATTATCCATTACTTCACGAGCCATATCGTAAGCATGGACGAGGGAACTTTCATTATCCCCCGTACCTTGGAGGTTATCGATATATAGCCCGGCCCTAATTTCCTGTACAATCTTTGGGTCTACTTCAACAAGGGAAAGATGTTTGAGGATGGTTGCGTTCAGCAGAAACTGGGAGCAGGTAGCGCCAAACAATACAACCTGGAACCGATAACATTGTAGAGGCGAATCTAGTCGAAGAGGATCCTTTGGCCACATGAACCTGGTGTAATCTCTGTCGTCCTCATGTAGTTTTAACATCAAGAAGGCTTTCTCAATGTCACTGACCCACGCATACTGATGCAAACGGAATCTCAACAAGACTTGAGCTAACTCCGGTACTAAAGATGGTCCCGTGTACAGACAGTCGTTCAGACTAGGCATGTACTGGTTAACCTTAGCGGAACAATCAAATACACGAACCGGAGTAGTCCTGCTTTCCTTTAAGATCCCATGATGCGCCAGATAGTGACATGACCCAGGGTCATCGAATGGAACCTCCTCAATGAAACCACGCGACAACTGATCAGAAATTACCTGCGAATATTGTTGACAAAACCAGGGTCAGCAATGAACCTCTTCTGGAGTCCTCGTAACCTACCCACAGCCAAACCTTTGTTGGTGGGCAACCGTCCCTTTTCTTCGGTCCAGGGAAG
This sequence comes from Paralithodes platypus, assembly GCA_032716605.1. NCBI lineage: Eukaryota > Metazoa > Arthropoda > Malacostraca > Decapoda > Lithodidae > Paralithodes > Paralithodes platypus. The sequence goes on from CM064505.1 coordinate 49,756,607, forward strand.
ACGTACCTGATACTGTAGACTTTCTGGATCATACGTGACTGTTTCCACGTATGTGGTCAAAGCTTGCCATTCGGCTTGCGAATGTTCTTTGGGTGATATGCCAATGTGGTCTAAATCCCACAAAGCATTCAGTTCTTCTTTGCACGGGAACTGTCCAGTAGACATATATTGGTCCACTGGAGTTACTGCCACCTTTAGAATTGTTACAACCTCAGTATTGGAACTGGATGTGGATGCCGCATAAGAACCACTCAGTGCATATCCGAATTTGGTTGGAAGTAAAACCAAATTACCTACCCGTTTATAACCAGGTCGCACTATGTTGTAGTAATAGTCGGCACCAATTAGTACCTCCAGCTGTGCTGTCTCTGTGACGCATGAATCGGCCAATTTAATGCCATGGTGCTTTAAACTAGTCATTTCAGCACTAAGACTAGACTCACCTTTATGTTTGGGAAGATCCTCGACCACAATTGCTTCGAGACGATGGAACCTACCCCGATGTAAATATTTCAGTGCTACAATAGTATACTCACGAGGGGTTTGAGTTCCGGTGAAACCATGAAGCCGTAATTCTTCCGTCCCCACGGTTTCGTATGAAAGGGACGGTAGTACGGATTTCTTCACGAAGGTCCTCTGTGAGCATTGGTCTAGTAGCGATCTGACTGTTATACTTTTCCTGTGTCTACCCTTTACAGGCAGCTGAACTTTGGGTAGGATCACAGTTTGCTTATTCATACTTACAGACATTGTTGTTGAGGTTGTAGGTGTTGACTCTTCCCTAGTAGTACCTCCACTTACCGGTCTTGCCTCTCTCTGTTTTGGGCACAGGGAGTGAAAGTGCTTACCCTGGCAATACCTACAATTTTTTATGTTAGGGTTAGTGCACCCATTATTACCATGATCACTGGAGAGACATCCCGCACAGAGTCGTAGTTGCCGAGCTCTTTTAATTTTGAGCGGTCCCGTTTTATGTTTAAAGCATTTATACCAGGGATGGTTATTCCCACCGCACAGTTTACATGGGAACCGGCTACTACCACTCTGTGTTGCGAATGCAGCCGTAGCCACAGGCATATTCTTTCCTGGGGAGTCCTGACCAACCATGTTATATAATTCTGCCTGAAAACACTGTGTGAAAGTCTTGTAATCTAGGCTTTGCTCACCCATCTCCCTCCTAATGGTCTCCTTAACCCGGCAAGTGAGGGAAGACTCTTAAGAGTTTCCCCGGGCGACTGCGGGAAGACTCTTAAGATCCTGGGCCTAAAAAAATCCATTTAAAACACCCCAATTTTTTTGTTTATTTTTATTTATTTTTTTGACCCTGGGCCATGCCAAATATCACTCCTCCACATCCCCTCCTTCCCCACTTTCCTCCCCTCCTTCAGTTATCACCTATTTTCCCTGTTATTCCCTTATTCTGTGGTCTATTTTCGTGCTAACATTAGCGAGTTGGTAGCAGGGTGTTGTCATCACTGTTACCAAGCGTGGGAAAGAGCGAGAGAGAGACTATTGCGTAACAGTGTCTCTCCAGACAAGGGGAGGGGAGGAGGGGAGGGAGGTTGCCTCAGCCATACATTATGTAAGTCCCGGCCTGTATCGCCGATTTTGACCATCCAAACGCTGTTTCCACTTGTTTTATTGCTGTAACAGGTTAATACCTTTATAATCAACCTAAAATAGGCGCATATGGATAAGTATTAATGTTATTTATGGTAAAATAACGATGTTAGTGATGGGAACAGCTCAAATACGTGCGCACAGGCATGTGGTTTCTCATACCCCCCATGCGCACGTCTTAGGTTAACTGGTGATGGCAATTTATTCAGCAATGTAACCACACAGAACTCTTCCAGACTCACCTGTTGACTAGTCATAGATCTCATGGCACTTTCCATGGTGGCGTAGAAAGCCTTTAGTTCTACGGCCTGACATTTAGGAGCGACAAGGTTATGGAAATGCATGATATGTGCCGCTTTTACCCTGTCGGGATGCCCGAAGGTTTCTTGAAGCAAGTCTAAGGCAGGGGCGTAACTTGCACCCTCAACCGTGAAACCTTCTATCAATTTATAGGCATCCCCCTTTAACTGACCCTCTAAGTATGTTAACTTTTGAATTGCACTTAAGTCAGTCTTTTCATGCACCACACATCGAAACATGTCCCAAAACCCAGTCCATAATGTTGAGTCGCCAGCGAAGGTGGGTAGGATCAGGTGCGGCAATTTAACTCCCGATCTCTTTTTGTTGTCGGATCGAGTTTGCCCTTCTGCTTTACCCAATTTCTCCTTTAGCCTGACGATTATCCCATAGATCTCAAATAAGTAAATGGTATCCGCTTGGTTCTCCTGAAAATATTCAGAGTCTGAGGGATATAGCGGCAACAAGACCTCTTGATTGGCCTCAAACTTGGTCACTTGGTTCTGCACGCTATGCAGTTTTGCCTCGACTTCTACCCGAGATGCGGTTTCCAAGAACTCATCTAAATTTTCTGTCAGGACAGTCAACGAACCTTTAAGACCTGCCCTACGGCGTTTGCCTTGGGCTAGAGCTTCCATATTGTCACCTTTAGTCTAAAACAAATGGAAAATGCAAATCCCAGACCTTTACGACAGTTTATTCGAAACAGGAAAATCTTCCGCCGATCAAACTCGGGTTCTAACGCAAGCGACTAATGACAGATAATCAAAGAGCGAGAACAAACGCGAGTAACATCAAATGTGAGAGGGGAAACAAGTTGCAATACTTTTCATGCCGATCAAACTCGGGTTCTAACACTAAACGCGAGCAACGGCAAGAAAAGAAAAAAAGGAAAAAAACAAAGGATATACTAACAAGACATGGTGATAAATAGCCGATCAAACTCGGGTCCGGACCTAACACTAAACGCGAGCGACGGGATAAATGGCAAACTATCAGAACATGAGTGGCATTAGAACTTCTAGAATTAAATGTACGCACCTGCTGAGTGCCGAAATCATTAAAGTTAAAACCCAAAATACAACCCTTCAAAATTTAGAATTTAGATGCCGCAATGTTAATTGAAAAGTTAGGCTATCACAGAAATTTTGAAAAACAGGGTTAAATTAGATGCATCAAGATTTGCTAATAATTTAGAAAAGCCAATAAATATCTTTAAATTTAGATTTAGTTAGGCTTAATCAGAAAAACAAGACTCATTGAACTTTTAAATTAGTCAATCAGAAAAAATGCAAATTATGGGTTAGTTAAATTTAGTGCATGTTATATTCCACAAAGGATCTGTCAAGCAGAGCCTTAGCGTCGGCACCAAAGAACTTCCGAGCCGTCTCCACGATCTCGCGGAACAACCGATCAGAGGCGGGCGGTGTGAGATGGATGCCGTCCCACCCAAAATCAGTCGCTGCGGTATTCATCGGCATGTAACGGCTCCGGGTCCATGGCAGGTTGTGCTTAAGCCACTGATTGACTGAATTTCGGATACGGTTAAACTCGTCAAATTCGATTCCTCGTGGATTCTGGCGCTTCTCTATGCCAATTATGTAACAGTGGCCTCCTGTTTGACTCTCTATATCTCTGGCCAACTCTTGAATCTGATTGGCCAGTTCCTTAGGGGCAACGCCTGACCTAATATCATTGCCACCTATTACCAGGTATGATAAGTCAGGACGCCAGCTAACCAAGTGGTCCCACGCTTCAGTGCTACGTAAGGTACTTATTTTAGCCCCTGGGGCGGCAAAAGATTTGATCATGTAGTGGGGGTGGTAATAGACTTATCTATGTACAGTTCGCGCACATATGAATGGCCAATTATGGCCACCTTTTTAATGAGGCCAGGGTAAATAGCCCTCTCTGGCTCAAAACCTTCCCCTACACCACCTCCCGCTGCCCCGTGCTTAAAAAAGTCATGTGCCATGTTGGCAAATCAGGAAAACCCTCGTGGCCGAATAAGTAGAAAAAAAATCGCGTGCACCGACAAGTAAACAAGCAGGCCTGGCCAACGAACACACTAGGACGGGTGAAGGACCATATATTATATGGATATTCGTATTTAGGATTATATAGTGGACTGTATAATAATAACATATAATAGTTTATATCACCTGAAGACTGGAACTAGTGCTGTAGAACCTAGTTGACCTGTTGAGCCGTGATGATGTTACAAGATGGTGTGTGAAACGGGAGTGTTAGCTAATAGGATAGAGTTGATGAATAAAGAAGGGGGCCACTATACTTAATGATTGATGGGAATGATGATTAATGATCTATGGATTAGTATGGATAGATGGAGAATTGATGAGCTAAGTACTATCACTAATGGGGCGAAAGGTAAGGTGAAAACACGTGAGCGTAGGCAGACGGTCTGGTAGTTGTGGCGGCTAGGGAGAGAGTGCAGGACCCTCACAATATTCGCGAGAGGTCCGCCAATATCACGCATGCGCAAATGGGTAGGTATATATTTTCCCACCCAATTATAATTACCTAAGTTCATAGGAATGATAGACTACCCAATATCCAATATAGAACATAATTATTAACTTCTTAATTATTCTATATAACCATTGAACCCACAAACTTAATACTAAATACTTAATGTAATACTTAAAGTAAGACTGTCCATATCAGAGTTTGGACAAGTTACTGGTATGCCAGTAATAACAAGGATCCTTCCAATAGGACACGTAACCTAGAAAAGATCTCTATGTTAATCATTGGTATGCCAGTAATAACACAGATCCTATTAATGGGATACAATTACCGTATCTGCAGTAATAGAGTATTGAAGTGTAGGTATGCCTGACAACTTCAACTTTTACCACTGAAGGTACAGCCCATTAGAGGCGTCGATGTTAACGATGGTATGCCACAATTAACAACGATCCCTTAATAGGATTTTTAACTCCTCAGACAAGTAGATGTTCGGTATGCCATCTATCCAACTGAGAGGGAGGGTAATCTTGAGGTTTCTTACGTGGTATGCCACGAATAAGAAGCCTCAAAATTGCTTACTCCTCTCAGATCTTCTTGGCCTAGTGTTGACAATTACTGAGGGGTACCCGTTCCTCTTTTGAGGAGAACAAAGGCGCTAGCGCGCACTCTCTGTTAGGCTAGAGAGTCCTTCTTGCTCTGTGGTGAGGTCAACTTAATTTATTTTAATCAAAAACTCAATGATAAGTGAGTCTTACACAAAAATGGTATTTGATATAACAAGGTTTTTAATCAAGGTTTATTTGGGGGTCATATTGAAAGGCAGGGTTATGAGGTTCTCGAGATAACATAACTTTTGTTCAAGATTTCGAGTTTCTGAGCTTTAAACTTTAGGTGGGAAGACTCAGGGTGAAGGGGTCAAAATAAAAGTGAGGTTTGCTATGCGCATCAAGGTATTTCTTTTAAAAGAGTAGTCTGTTATACTTAGGATTGATATCAGGGGTAGATGAACAGTTGTGTTATCTGATTATCTGAAAACTGGTAATTGAGGGGCTTCTTTATATACGAGATGTGTATCTATACATGCGCTCTGATTCTGGAAGGTTGGTAGGCCGGCGAGTTCATGTTGGTACTCCCGGGAGCTTGGGGATTATCTGAGAGACGTGAAGGGGTGAGTGCGCACGATAGACTCGAGAATAAGGACTTGTCTTAGTGAGAATACAAAATATGAAAGAAGGGAATGTGGTTTGTTTACTAGGAGAATAGCTTAGTGATGAGAAGGCATGTGCATAATATGTGTGTTGGAGAAAAATAGGTAAAAGAGTTTAGCTAGGTGATATGAGAGAGTTTTTGCATAAGTACAAAGCCTGGCAAAACGTCATGTTATAGTTGGTTGTAATATTCGCTTTGCAGGATCGTGGAAATGGTAAAGACATATATATTTCAACATCATAATGGTAGGTATATGAACCTTCTTAATATTTGTAATCTGGTGGCCTACTATGGCTTGGTAGGATATGTTTCTTACCTCAGTAAACACATGCATATATTTAACATCATAATGGTAGGTGTAATAACCTTCTTAATATTAACCCCCTCCGACATCTATGACGCGATCGCGTCATATGGCGGTATGCCCAAGAGTATCATATGACACGATCGGGTCATATGAACTTAGTGAACTAGCTCAATAAGTAAGGTTTATGGCGTGTTTGCGTCATACTGAGCTCAGTAAGTTAGGTAAGTTAGATCAGAATCTGTCGGTTCCTGGCAACCCCAAATACCTCCGACTTCTACCGGTACCTCAGTGTAAGAGAGAGTGTTCTGGGGGAAATACCGGGCGCACCGCCAACCCGTCAGTAAGTTAGTAACTTATTTCGGACAGGGTTAATAATCTGGTGACCTACTAGGGTTGATGCTAGTAGGTCGACATTAGGGTTTATATCAAGATACGAAGGAAGATAATGTGATTTGTTTACTGGGAGGATAGTTTAGGAATGATAAGACATGTAAATATGTGTGTTGGAGAAAATTGAATAAAAGATTTAATCTGTGTGTAGGACATATGGTTCTTGCATAAGTAAAAACATAGATATTTTAACATCATAATGGTAGGTATATGAACCTTCTTAATATTAGTAATCTGGTGACCTACTATGGCTTGTGTTAGTACAAAGGAGTACAAAGGAAATCAAGCAACAACAGATCTAGTGACCCTTCTAGGTTGCTTGTCCTCCAAAACACTGAGGATCAAGTGTCCAAACAGTGGTTTAGAGTGGGTAAGGGAACATTGGAAAGGGAATTACTGCCCTGGAACTAATGTCTGTGGCAGGATTAGGAAGTTAGTAGGGGACAGATTGGTTAGTAACTGAGGGGGGGATAAAATAAAGTTATTCATTTACAAACGCAGTCAGTCGCGGGTTTGATGCGAGATATTTGTCTAGGCGGAATTTAAATGAATCAACGGTGATGCAGTCTATAACGTTTCGGGGAAGCCCATTCCACAAGTTGACAACTCGATTGAAGAAGAAATTCTTAGATTCGTGTGAGTTAAAAGATTTACCAATAATTTTGCAACCGTTTCCCCGCGTGTAATTAGATTGGTCGATAGTGAAGTACTTACTACAGTTCATATTGTCGATGCCTTTGATGATTTTGAACACTTGAATTAAGTCACCTCTTAATCTGCACTGGGTTAAAGGAAATAGATTTAATTCTCTAAGACGCTCTTCGTATGGTTTGTTCTTTAGGCTAGGTATCATTTTGGTAACTCTACGTTGAACTCGTTCTAGCTTGTTTATATCTTTTTGGTAATAAGGGCACCAGGATTGAACGCAGTATTCCAGAAGAGGGCGGACTAAGGAATTGTAAAGGGTTAGGATAACTTCTTTGGATTTATGCTCAAATGACCTGCCTATAAAGCCAATTATTTTGTTTGCCTTCTTAACAACTTCTGAACATTGTTGACTCGGTTTTAGGTTACTCGATATTGTTACTCCCAGATCGGTTTCTCTGTTTACATTCTTAAGCTGAGTGCCATTCATCGAATAGTTTGCTTTCTCATTTAGGTATCCGATATGTAGTACTTTACATTTATCCGCATTGAAACTCATTTGCCAAATTTGGGCCCAACATGACAATTTATCTAGATTGTGTTGCATATCGTCAACTTGTTCTTTTGAGAGTACGCTATTTGCAATTTTTGTATCGTCAGCAAATTTTGAGATTGTACAGGTGAGACCCTCATCTATGTCGTTGATGTAAATTAGAAAGAGAATTGGTCCTAGTACCGATCCCTGGGGTACCCCGCTACTTACATTGGTCCATTTAGATGCCTTACCGTTTATGACTACTCTTTGCTTTCTGTCGCTGAGCCAATTTTCTATCCATTTCAACACACCGTCTTGTATTACATGCGCTTTTAGTTTTAGCAGTAAACGTTTGTGGGGAACTTTGTCAAAGGCCTTTTGAAAATCAAGGTATATAATATCTACAGCTTTACTCTCATCGTAGAGGTTGAGGATATCGTGGAAGAAGTCTAAGAGGTTTGTTAAACAGGAACGTTTTTTACGAAAGCCGTGTTGAGTATCTTTAAGTATGTTATTTTCCTCTAAGTGATTTACGAGTCTGTCTCGTATGACCGTTTCTAGCATTTTACATACAACTGAGGTTAAGCTAATTGGACGATAGTTACTGGGTAGGGATTTGCTGCCTTTTTTGAATATCGGTGTTACGTTGGCTAGCTTCCACTGATCGGGCATAGTTCCAGACTGCAAGGATTTATTGAATAGTAATGTCAGTGGTTTGGAGAGCTCATCCTTAGCTTCCTTTAGAACTCTAGGCGAGATTGTATCAGGTCCAGGCGTTTTATTTACCTTGAGTTTATCTAAACAATTCAATACTTCTCTCTCTGTAATGGTGATATTGCTTAGAACATCTGAATTATCAATCTGAATCGGCGATGGTGTAGGGATATCACTGAGGTCTTCTGTTGTAAAAACTGATGCAAAGAAGGTATTGAGGGCATTACTCATTTGTACTTCGTCTTTGGTGTATTCTCCATTTTCATCGACTAACGGTCCAACAGTTGAAGTAACTACTTTTTTCTTTCTGATATAACTATAGAATTCTTTCGGGTTTGTTTTACTTTGATTCGCAATATGTAACTCTAAGGTCTTTTTACTTTGCTTAATTAACTTTTTGGCTTTGCGTCGTACCTCTACAAATTTCAGCCGTTCTTCGTCATTTTGTGAGGATTTTAATCTATCATTAGCAAATTTTTTAGCAAGCAGGCACTTTGAAATATCTTTATTCCACCATTTGGGCTTATTATTATGGCCTGGACGCCGTATTTTCGATGGTATGCAGTCTTGCACTGCTTTTAGGTAAGTGGCTTCGAATAACTTCCAAGATGTATTTATGTCGTTATTGTGAATTAAAAAGCTCCAATCAGTTTCTTTAAACATAGCTCTAAGTTTATGGAAGTTTGCTTTCTTGAAATTAGGGACTTTTTCTATGCTACTATTTGGTTCGTTACTAGTAAAGTTTAAAGTGAAAGTTATCGTACGATGGTCGCTGTTACTGAATTCATCACCAACATTCAAATTCTCTATTAATTCTTCTTTTGTTGCAAGTACAATGTCAAGAACGTTATTACCACGGGTCGGTGTTCGAACAAATTGATAAAGCGAACTCTCTTGCAAGTTCGTATACATGTCATGTCCGGAGTGTGAAGTAAGAGTATCGCCCCACTTGGTCACAGGTAAATTAAAGTCGCCAAAAATTACGGTATCTTGTGAGTTACTTACATCTGCAATTTGTTCGTAAATTTCTCGGTCAGTTTGCACTGATTGAGCTGGAGGTCTGTATATTAATGCAAGTATTATTTTTGTACCTTTATTATTCTTTATTAGCACAAAAGATGCGTCGACGTTCACAATTTGAGGTTTTGACAAGAGGGTAGGGTTAAGACTTTCTTTGATATAAAGTAAAACGCCACCTCCATTTCGATTTATTCGGCTTTTCTCAAACATTACATAACCGGGAAGTGAATACTCTGCTAAAAAGTCTCTATCTTCTGTATTGAGCCAAGATTCTGTTATGCCAATCACATCATAATTTTCTGTAAACACTAGCTCCTCTAAATCTGAAAATTTATTGCGTATGCTACGAGCGTTTGCATAGAAAACCTTTAAATTTGTTATTTTAGAACTCACAGAACGCTCTTTAATAATATTTTTGGTTCTTGTCGGATCTACATTTATGTTCATGGCTGTCCTCGGTCCTCGCTGTCTTCGGTCCTTATCGCTGGTGGTCCTCGGTTGCCTCTGTTTTTTTCTTGGTGTTGGATGATTTATGTCACTGCTGCTTCTTCTCGGATGGCATTTTTTGATCCATGGCTGCGGACTGCTTCGTGTAGGAGACGACCCATGCGTGCTGAACCCACAGGGTTTAGATGAGTGCCATCCTTGCGGAACAGAGTAGGCTGGTTGTAGAAGTTGTCCCAGAGGTTGATGAATTCAACTTCTTCCCTCAGACACAAATATTTTAGTCGGCTATTTGTGCTGAAGGCCTTGTCGTAGAATTTGTCAGGTGCGTCGATCTTGGGGAGAATGCCTGAGATGATGATATTCCTTGACTTGTTTTTATAGTGCTGGATCATCTTGCGTAGATCGAACATGGTAGGGCAACAGGGAAACATTCCGTCGTCATTGTGGCGACTCGGGCGTCCTTGGCGTCGCTACCGAGTTGGTTGTCTAGGCGTCGGTCGTATTGGTGTGAGGTCTTTGTTTTAGTTAGCCTCTTCTCGCTGTTTTCTTTTCCGTTGTTTTCCTTCCATTTTCTTCTTTTTCGTTTTGGGGGAATGACTTTCTTCTTCTGGGTCTTTGTTTTCTGGGTATTTTAATAATTATCTAGCTTATACGAAATTATTATAATAATCAACAACGCATTTGGCTACAGAATCTTCACGGTAGCTGAGTAATCAAAATGAAGACATGTAATTTACCTTCAGCTGAAATACAACAGACTATAGTTATACAATTTACGGTCTCAGTGTTGTATTTTGAAGGTAGCTCACAGCTAAACATATTACGTAATGTTTAATAGGCCTACTGCTTTCGGTTGCGGTATTTTACGGTCTTCTAGTGTATATTTTATGGATATTTGTTTTCAGTGTATAGGTAGGCTACACTGGTGATTTATATTGTTAATGAGATGCGGTCTAGGAACGGTGTTACCGCATCTCCAGCTTGTCACAGTAATGCGACAGAGCCAACTAAGCCTTCGGACAGCCTTCCCCCTGCCATCCAGACCCACGACAACCCTGCCCCTGCCCGTATCGCCAAGATAACGGTGGAACGAATGGGACACGTCCGTCCCGATTGGACCACACCAGTCACCCACGGCAAGTCATTTTCTTTAACCACCAGAGCCAAAGAAAATGACCATCGCAGGGGTAACCATTACAAACCCCCATCAGCCAGCCCAGTAACTCCTCAACCTAGCTACACAACCACAGGTGGTACCAGGTTGTTACCTAAATTACCTTTCATATCCCCTATCAGAACCAAAACCTCTCTTCCCCAGATTGCCTTTCATATCCCCTATCAAGGAACCTAAAGCTCTTGCATCCATTCAATCTAAACCATTGTCCCGGGTTAAAGTCACTCATAAACCAAAACTTGCCTATCCTTCCAGCCAACAATAAGTCTTAACCCCCAGAATAAGTCATCATCCATTGTAAGAAACTCATCCGCTTCCTCTCCCACCAGGAAGCCATCACCCCATAATGTGTACAGATCTGCCCTGAGGAATCTTCCTCCAGCTACATCTACAAGGGCCAGCCAAAAGTCCAGGCGCACCAATCCCAGGACTACAAGGACCTAACCACCATGCGCGGACACCACCCCAGCGCCTTTGATCCTCTCAAGCCGGGCGCCTTAAGTCTGGGCAAGAATATTCACAAGTACTCAGCCAGTCTGGACATCAGTAACTAAGCTTGCCTTTGGTATCTTTTTATCTGGGTAAAAGCAGCCAGAATAGCTGGTGTTCACACTTGAAGCTGTGTGCAGTGATCGGAGACGACCAGGTCGGGTTCCCCCCTTCAGGAAGAGGACTAGCTTGTGCAACCCACTTTGGGCCCCACCTTCCAGGCCTTCGATGCTGTGCCTAGACCAAGTAATGCTGGGTTCACACATTCACGTATATACTCCCATATGCTCCCGTACGAAGGTTTATTGGTAGTTGGCAACCGAATACGTAAAACGTAAGGGCTTAGTACGCAAAACGTAAATGAAATTGTGTCTAGTCGTGGGGGTTGGTACGCATGGCGGGAGTAGCCACGCTTGTCTGGGAGGTGGTGGGTGCGGCCAAGGCCGCCCGGTATGTTTTGGATTTCGAATCAGATACGTGTCTCGCGCTCACGTATGTCAAAAGTCGGGAAAGCATACGTTTTACCGGGCTAGCTGCTACGTCTTACGGGAGCAGCCCCGTAAGACGTAGCAGCTAGCCCGGTAAAACGTATACTTCTCCCGCCAATCGTACAATGTTCCCGTAAAACGGGAAAGATAAAGTAAGTCCGGGCGCATCTGTCTACACCGTCGCACTGCGTGTTGGCGGGAAGACTCGGCAACATTGTACGGGGGGTATATAAGGACCAGCGGGTGACACTCCAGTCACACCTCTAACCACACCGGAGCAGCAAACAACAAGCCAACCCTGCCACCTGCTTGCCACCCTCTGCACCCTGCCCTGCCCTGCTTGCCACCCTCTGCACCCTGCCCTGCCCTGCTTGTCACCCTCTGCACCCTGCCCTGCCCTGCCCTGTACCATGCATAAGAAAGGCGTGAAGAAGGCCAGGAAGGCTTCCCCTGCCACCTCGACGTCTGCCACCTCACCGCCTGCCATCTCACCTGTTGACCCCTCTCAGCCTGGCCCCTCCAACTCTGACCCCTCTCAGCCTAGCCCCTCCAACTCACCGCCTGCCCTCTCGACGCCTGAGGAAGATGAAATTGTTCTCAACCTCGGCCCCGATAGTGGAGAGCTCGAGGTTGAAGTGAATGAGAGTGATGAGGAAGAAGAGGAGGAAGAAGTAAAACCTGCACCTACCAACAGCGTACAGGCTCCACCAAAGAAACGGCGCCGGAAGAAGACAAACGTAATACTGACGGAGGAGACTGAGCGGATGCTGGCAGATTGGATTGAGCTGGATGTGCCTTTCATTTATGACAAGGGTGACCCCAGGCACAAAAACAAGGAGCATATAGAGGCTGTATGGGCGGAGAAGGCTGCGACCATGGACCCACCAATGACCGCCTTCGATTTGAAGACCTGGTGGGGATCTCTCCGCTCCAGGTTCGGCCGGCTCAGCAAGTTGAAGAGTGGTGATGGGGCCAAACGACTGACTGAGAGGGAACAGTGGATCCTCAACATGTTCCACTTCATGAAGCCACACATCGTCCATCAAAGGAAGCCCCGGTCACTTGGTATGCCTGAGGTACGTTGATATTTTTTATGTTTTCAAACCCTTCGACAGTGACAGTGTCAGTTTTTGTTTTTTTCGTAATTATTTTGCTTATAATGATGCTATTATTGTGTTCAATTTATCGTGTTAACTTCAAATATTTGTTAATGAAACGCATAATAACTCAAACCAGTTTATTCATGTTATTTGAAAGGTTACAAGGATGAATGCTTATGTTGAATTTTATTTTAAAGTTCATCAATAATGTACATGTTACTAATTATACATTCATGTCACAACAGTCTGCTGCCCAAGCTGCAGCACCGGAGCCTGCTGCTGTTCCTGTCCCTGACCGCACCCCAACACCTCCCGTCCCAGTCTACGAGGTGGATGACCCCTCTGCCGGCAGTCAGGAAGAGGAGGACACACCCCCAGCCATCGCCCAGCCTGCGCGGAAGGTGAAGAAGGGGAAGCCTCCTGGTGCTGTCCCTTCAACTTACACACACGGGACCCTGGAGCAAGTGAGTAGAGAAAATATTAGTTACATTGTTCATTGGTGGCACCCCATTGCAATTCTATGCTATTATTAGATAAAGTGTTTCCGTTTCAAAAGTTATTAGAATAACATAAATTAATAATAATACTAAAGATGTCATGATTTCACACCATACTATCAACAATAACTTTGAACATATTTGGTTCCCAGAATACCACAACATTTCATTGGTTAAAATAAATTTGTGGTCAAATATGAAAATATTATGTTTCGTGTGTTTAATGTTCTCTTGTTCCTTGTTCAAGGTCCTCGTAAATTCTGAGAAGCTGCGCCAGAACCTGGGTCAGGCGATCGATGTGGTCGAGGACCAGGACCACAAGTATTGGCGCTACTCCCTGGAGGGCATGGTCAAAGACTGTGTGGGGCTGCCTCCAGCTTATAACACCACACTGAAGTTGGAACTCTTGGCAGCCATCGACCGGTTCAAGGTTGCCCATGCGGAGGGAGTGCCCCGGCCTGGTCCGGACCTCTTGCTCCACGCCCACAGGAGCTTTGGCTTTCCGGCGCCTCTACCCCAACCCGTGGCACAGCAGCATCCGACAGTGATGTACCAGGGCACTCCGGCAACCACCCTGCCTCCTCCCACCCTGCCGACCCAGCCCCAGCCTGGTCTTGGGGGCATCGTGCTACCTGCACACCAGGTTGCAGCCTTGCAGTCGTTGCTGGTGCAGCCACGTGTAGCGACACCCCCTCGCCAATTCCTCCCGCCTACTGCCTCCACACCCAGCCGCACGTCGTTCGACCTGGGGCAGTTTGGCAACACATTCATAGAAATGCTGACGGCACAACAATCACCTGCACCTGTGTCTGCCATAGATACCCTGAATGAGACCCAGGAGATCCCCAAGAAGTAATCATACCCTCTGTATATATATAAATAAATGTTAATGTGTATTTTTTTTAAATATATGTATTTGGGTAATGATGTGTGTGTTTCTATTACCAATATTTTATCATAATTGTTGATTAATAAGATGACAAATAAAATCTATAATGAAAGTAATGAACATACAAAATAAATAATTCATTTAAACGCAATAATGATAATATGGTTAATACTAATTATGAAAATCCTTGATGGACAACTTACATTAAATATAACTGTTAGACATAAAGTACAAAACAAAGGAAACATGGAAAACATAGCAAAATTGAATGAAATTAGAAAGTCAAAGATGTAAAATTAAATAAACAGGGTACAATTTAAGTACACATATAATATAAATAAAATAGGAAGAACCTAAAACATTACAGAAAATGCAATTTCAAAGATACAAATACAATACAAAGCAAAATAGCAAAGACTCGATAACTTAAATGTAAGATGAAAATAAAATATAAAACAAAATAATAAGTAAACAGGGGAAAATCTTACAATTTTCAATGATGTATTTAAAAGTAAATGTAACTCACCTAAATCCGGTCATCCTGCCAAGCCACAGATCCTTGAGGGGAATTGAAGTAGGTCTTGAGGTAGTTGCGTTGAGCCTTGGCAAGCATGGTTGCAGTGTTGCGGGTCACGGGTGGGAGGTTGATTCCTACAGGTGGGTCACTCCTCCAGGCGGCAGGTATGAGTTGGTGGGTGTGTGGGTCCTCTTGATCTACCTCTGATTGGGGTGGGCATCGTCCTCGTAGGATGTTGTGCAGAATGCATGAGGCCAACACAACAACCTCTACACGTTCAGGTTTTAGAGATATTGCAGTGTGGAAAACCCGGAAGCGGTTGGCAAGAATGCCAAAGGCGTTCTCTACCGTCCGGCGGGCCCTGCTGATTCTGTAGTTGTATATTCGTTCCTGTTTCGTGAGGGATCGTAGGGGGTAGGGCTTCATCATGTAGGCGCGCAGAGGGAATGCATCATCACCTACTAAGAAGTATTCCGTGGGTGGTCCAGTGGGATCGGTAGAGATGACCTCGGCGGGTGGCAGATTTGCGTTCTGTTTCTCAAGCAACTTAGACAGACTGGTGTGTGCAAAGCCACCACCATCAGACTCTGACCCTATGGCACCAACGTCGACGTATATGAACTTGTAGTTGGAGTCAACAATTGCCATCAGGACAATGGAAAAAAACTTCTTGTAGTTGAAGTAATATGTGCCACCAAAGTTTGGGTTTCGGATCCGTATGTGTTTGCCATCAATGGCTCCTACACAATGTGGCAGATTCCATCGTTCCTCATAGCCGCTGGCAACCTCCTTCCATTCAGCAGGCGATTGTGGCGTCTTGATCTCCTGATCTCCGTAGACAGAAATGATGGCCTGGCAGGTGTCTGGAACAATTTGGCTGATGGTGTTGTGGGCAACACGAAAGTTGTATTGCAGGCTCTTATAGGAATCACCCGTAGCGAGGAAACGTAGGGTGATGGCCACCCGCAGACCAGGAGGAATGGGGTTCCGCCAGAACGTAGGTTTCCTCTGAATGAGGGGGGTGACACGTTCCACTATCTCATCAAATAGTTGTTTGTCTACCCGGGTGAAGTTTTTGTACAGTTGTGGACATTCTGTGGCCAACTCTTGCATCAGCTTCTCATAATGGCCATGTTCAGGCCTTCGTTGTAGATATGGCCACACCCACACTCTCCTCTTGCTCCTTTCCTCTTCTTCTCTTGTTCATCTTCATGGATGTAGTTTGCTATTGCAAGCAGTTCTAACATTTCTATGTAGGAAATGATCCATTGAATGAGCCGAGTGTTATGCCTGTTCTCCGGTTTGATTAGGGAGTTCACCATCTTGAACTCCTCCAGGATGTATTCCGTTATGTTCTTCATGGTGCCGAGTCAGGGGTGGGAATGGGAACGTTGTGGCCAGCCCTGCCCTTTTCTAGTTCCCAGATTCCAACCAAGACCTACGTGGTTGACAAAGACTGTCTTTGTCTGTGTATGGACAGACGGGGTGTGCCTACGATTGTCCGGCAACGGTCCACGTAAGTCCTACAAACTCCCAAGACGTACGGCCTCAGCTACGCATGTCTTGCGGGGGCGTGGCCATGGGCGTGGCCTGTGTTCCCGCAAATCGGGCAGCCCAGGCGGACTAACGGGGACATGCTTACGCAAGTCGCAAGCACGTACGTAGGTCCATACGACTACATTACGTCTGACGTAACACTGGCTCCGTTACGGTAAGTATGTCGGGAAGTGCAATAGTCGTAGTCTATACGGGCGTACACGGCCGGACTACGCCCGTCATAACACAAAATTGGCAATCACGCCTGATGGGAGCATACGGGAGCGATATACATGAATGTGTGAACCCAGCATAAATAAGGATTCCTGTCTTGTTCCTTTCAAGGGATTATAAAGATAGTGCAGTACTTAGAGACGACCAGGTCGGGTTCCCCCCTTCAGGAAGAGGACTAGATTGTGCAACCCACTTTGGGCCCCTCCTTCACTGGCCTCTATTTACTGTATTATAGGTTTGACTCCTGTAAGGAGATAAAGAAAACCTAATATTTAGTAGTGGCCCCATAATCATTGACGAACATGCCTATTACATAAGGCATCCTCTTCAAACACTAATCCGCCGTAGTTTGAATCTACCGCGCAGAGCATTTAAAATCTGAGGAGCCTTCATCATGAGCGCACGCGACCTCACTCATGGCTTCAGTCATTATGAATTGGGTTCTCACTACGAAAAAAACTTCGTAAAAAATAAAAAACAAAAAGAAAATAAGAATAACTATCCAATAAGCTTTCCATCATATCGTAGATGTACTTGTGTGGATCTTTGACCAGACGCTGATTCAGGCGTCATTCTTCCTTCTCTGCTCTGCGGTCAGCCGGCCCGGACGTGTCTCTCCACGCTCCGCTGGTTCCGCATTTGCTGCGTCCCTAGTGAGTTTTTTCTCATTTGTTTACTCCGGGATGTATCGAGTAAGGTTAGGATATGCGTAGCAGGAGTGTCCTGGGCTGGTTGCCCGCAGTGCAGTGTATTTTGGGTCGTGTGTTGGGTGCATCTATTTTGGATGTACCCTCGTGGTCCGGTTGTGGACAGGTGAACTTTTTCACAGTTAGCTAGCTTTGTGATGCAGGCGGCTTTCATTACGCGTTATTGCTTCCTTTTATCTTTCTGATGAGGTAGCGTATTTTTGCTGACGTTCCCAGCGTATTTTTCTTCACTTAGTGAAGTTTTTTCTGGGTCCCGAGTCAGTTCTTCCCTTTGCCGGAAGTATTTGCTACAGTGGTGTGTTGGCGGTGGTTCCTGTTGTGATATAATTCAGTGCTTTTTGTTTATATTCTGACATGTTAATGTTATCCGTCTGCCTAGGCCTAGCCAGCCTCTCGTAGCTTTACCACATATACAAGTGTTATTGATTTATTTTCTAAATATGTACTACTGTGTGATGTGTGTCCTGGTTTAGTTGTGTATTGGCTAATTCCACGGACTATTTATGTGTCCTGGGTTAGTTGTGTATTGGCTAATTCCTCGGACTATGTTGGGCCCGGCGTTAGTTGTGTTTTGGCTACGCCTCGGTCCTGTGTTGTGTTCAGATGGTATCTGGACGGGGTGGGTTATTTCCGGCGGGTTTTTCTCGGTTACACCATGAAAAAACCCGGCTGGTTGCCGAGTTTTGGCCACGCGTGGTTTAAAAACAGGCTTGTTTCCCCGGCGAGTGGGTGTCTGTGGCTTCCCAGGACGGCGTCTCTGGGGTGCCTGTTGCAGGCTCCTTCTGATTCCCGGCGGGTTGGCTGTACCCATCTAACAGTGTTCATACGGACACGTGTTGTTTGTAGTTTTTTCGGTTTTGCAAAGCCAATATAAAACTATGTTGTTGTTGTATTTCCTCCCCGGCGACCTTTTACAAAGATGTGGGGTTCGGAACAATTGGGGTTAACTTTTAAACTTTAAATCACCCGGCGGGTGCAACCTGGTAGGGTGGGATGACCGAATTTGCAAAATTCAGTTTAGTTGACCAGACAATTGAGGGATGCATTGTGTATCGCCTCCTTCAACATACGGCAATTTAAGGCACAATTGGGGTTAACGTTTTTTAAACTAATATTCACACCCGGCGGGTGCTCCCTGGAAGGGTGGGAATAACGAATTTACAATTCAGTTAGTTAACCAGACAATTGAGGGATACGTTTTGTATCGCCGCCTTCAACATACGGCGATCTAAAAAGATACTTCGGGAGAAGTTAGATCTCGTATATTTGTCAGGCTTCCCAGTTTTTGATATACGAGATAATTCGGGGGCCGGCGTCTTTTTTAGGGTTTTTTTTTCCAAAATTGAATCTTGAAACAAACACCACCGGAAAGACTTAATCAGTTATAAACGCCAGGCTGGTCTTTATATATTATGTCAGAGGGTATTCATAAATCTTTTGGACAAATTAAGATATTCGGAAATCTTTTACTTAGGAAACCCCACCGCGTAGCGAGCTGTAGTCGTTGAGTATTACGTCTCGTTACCCGGCGGGTTATTTAACACTTGTGTGCGAACATGTTTGGGTTAACCTTATGAGCATTAATTCCTGGAAATTTTCTTTTTTTTCCAGAGCTGGGTCCCGGCGGGTCTATGCAGAACCTGGAGTAAGTATCCCACCAGTCTCTGTCATGGCTACCTTTGCCCCGGTTTTTGCTTTGTGCATTACGCCCTCCTGTTCAGGTATCCCTATTTTTGCGCACACCCTTTGTATAAAATGTGTTAAACTGTCTCGTTTGGTGTGGGTTACCTTTCCGGCGTTTTTTCTCGTTGCTCCGAGAACACCGTTTTTGTTTACCGAGTTTTAGTCAGGATGGCTCAAAATAGGTAAGTTACCCGACGAGTTTGGTCGCTTGAGGGCTCATAAGAAACTGCGTTTTCTGTGGTCGTGCCTGGGATCAGGCTTCCTGTGTTATTCATTGCTTTATGCATTACGCCCTCCTGTAATGTATAGTTTAGTGTGGGTTACCTTTCCGGCGTTTTTCTCGTTGCTCCGAGAACACCGTTTTTGTTTACAGAGTTTTAGTCAGGATGACTAAAATAGGTAAGTTACCCCGACGAGTTTGGTCGCTTGAGGGCTCATCAGAAACTGCGTTTTCTAGGGTCGAGCCTGGGATCAGGCTTCCTGGTTTATTCCCGTCGAGGGGGGCTCCACACAGTTTTCTAGGTGATCAGGCTGACACCTGTTGGACTTGGTTTTCTCTGCTTTTCAAAGCCATTGAAACAATGCTGTCTGTTTGTTTGGTCTTTACCTCCCGGCGACCTTTTTACAAAGAGGTCTGGGGCAGGTATAATTGGTTTGACATTGCATATAAAACCCGGCGGTTGTACCTTCGGGTGGTTATATTAACGGATTTGCGATTCGAGTTAATTTGCCAAACAATTGATTGATACACTAGGGTATCACGGCCTTCAAGACGGCGATCTATGAGGGCTTCTGGGAGAAGCCGGATTAGAGATTAAGATAGGCTTAGACTTTTTATGGGATAAAAAGATGCCTGAATCTTACTAGTGTCTCAAGTGTACTTGAAAGACTTCATCTTTAATAAAGATATGCTTCATCTTTATGAGGATTAAGAAGTTATTCTTAATTCTTTTGGACAGGTGAAAGATATGCTGAAATCTTTAATAAGCCATTGAAACAATGCCGTTTGTTTGTTTAGTCTTTCCCTCCCGGCGACCTTTTTACAAAGAGGTCTGGGGCAGGTACAATTGGTTTGACATTGCATATAAAACCCGGCGGTTGTACCTTTGGGTGGTTCTATTGACTGATTTGCAATCCGCGATCTTTGTATTTCCTCCCCGGCGATCTTTTACAAAGAAGTGGGGTTAGGAACATTTGGGGTTAACTTTTAAACTTTAAATCACCCGGCGGGTGCAACCTGGAAGGGTGGGATGCCCGAATTTGCAAAATTCAGTTTAGTTGACCAGACAATTGAGGGATGCATTGTGTATCGCCTCCTTCAACATACGGCGCTTTAGGGCACAATTGGGGTTAACGTTTTAAAAAAAAACTAATATTCACACCCGGCGGGTGCTCCTTGGAGGGATGGGAATAACGAATTTACGATTCAGTTAGTTAACCAGACAATTGAGGGATACGTTTTGTATCGCCGCCTTCAACATACGGCGATCTAAAAAGATACTTCGGGAGAAGTTAGATCTCGTATATTTGTCAGGCTTCCCAGTTTTTGATCTACGAGATAATTCGGGGGCCGGCGTCTTTTTTAGTTTTTTTTTTCTCCAAAATTGAATCTTGAAACAAACACCACCGGAAAGACTTCATCAGTTATAAACGCCATGCTGGTCTTTATATATTATGTCAGAGGGTATTCATAAATCTTTTGGACAAATTAAGATATTCTGAAATCTTTTACTTAGGAAACCCCACCGCGTAGCGAGCTGTCGTCGTTGAGTATTACGTCTCGTTACCCGGCGGGTTATTTAACACTTGTGTGCGAACATGTTGGGGTTAACCTTATGAGCATTAATTCCTGGAAATTTTCCTTTTTTCCAGAGCTGGGTCCCGGCGGGTCTATGCAGAACCTGGAGTACTTATCCCACCAGTCTCTGTCATGGCTACCTTTGCCCCGGTTTTTGCTTTATGCATTACGCCCTCCTGTTCAGGTATCCCTATTTTTGCGCACACCCTTTGTATGAAATGTGTTAAAATGTCTCGTTTGATGTAGGTTACCTTTCCGGCGTTTTTTCTCGTTGCTCCGAGAACACCGTTTTTGTTTACCGAGTTTTAGTCAGGATGGCTCAAAATAGGTAAGTTACCCCGACGAGTTTGGTCGCGTGAGGGCTCATAAGAAACTGCGTTTTCTGTGGTCGAGCCTGGGATCAGGCTTCCTGTGTTATTCATTGCTTTATGCATTACGCCCTCCTGTAATGTATAGTTTAGTGTGGGTTACCTTTCCGGCGTTTTTCTCGTTGCTCCGAGAACACCGTTTTTGTTTACCGAGTTTTAGTCAGGATGGCTAAAATAGGTAAGTTACCCCGACGAGCTTGGTCGCTTGAGGGCTCATCAGAAACTGCGTTTTCTAGGGTCGAGCCTGGGATCAGGCTTCCTGAGTTATTCCCGTCGAGGGGGGCTCCACTCAGTTTTCTAGGTGATCAGGCTGACACCTGTTGGCCTTGGTTTTCTCTGCTTTTCAAAGCCATTGAAACAATGCTGTCTGTTTGTTTGGTCTTTACCTCCCGGCGACCTTGTTACAAAGAGGTCTGGGGCAGGTGTAATTGGTTTGACATTAATATTAATAATAATAATAATAATAATAATAATAATATTTATTCAGTTAGCAATTTACAGAGTTGGTACCACATAGTATGTTATAAATATGACATGTACCAGCCTTGCATAATTCCAACTAAGGATAGCCCAATAAGGCCGTTAGGCGTATTTCCATTGGGGTCCTTGTATATAAAACCCGGCGGTTGTACCTTCGGGTGGTTATGTTAACGGATTTGCGATTCGAGATAATTTGCCAAACAATTGATTGATACAATAGGGTATCACGGCCTTCAAGACGGCGATCTATGAGGGCTTCTGGGTGACGCCAGATTAGAGATTAAGATAGGCTTAGACTTTTTATGGGATAAAAAGATGCCTGAATCTTACTAGTGTTTCAAGTGTAAAGGGTTACTTGAAAGACTTCATCTTTAATAAAGATATGCTTTATCTTTATGAGGATTAAGAAGTTATGCTTAATTCTTTTGGACAGATAAAAGATATGCTGAAATCTTTAATAGGCCATTGAAACAATGCCGTTTGTTTGTTTAGTCTTTCCCTCCCGGCGACCTTTTTGCTAAGAGGTCTGGGGCAGGTACAATTGGTTTGACATTGCATATAAAACCCGGCGGTTGTACCTTTGGGTGGTTATATTAACTGATTTGCAATTCGCGATAATTTGCCAAACAATTGATTGATACAATAGGGTATCACGGCCTTCAAGACGGCGATCTATGAGGGCTTCTGGGTGACGCCAGATTAGAGATTAAGATAGGCTTAGACTTTTTATGGGATAAAAAGATGCCGGAATCTTACTAGTGTTTCAAGTGTAAAGGGATACTTGAAAGACTTCATCTTTAATAAAGATATGCTTCACCTTTATGAGGATTCAGAAGATATGCTTAAATCTTCTGGACAGGTAAAGATATGCTGAAATCTTTAATGTGATACTAAAGGACAACGAAAAGTAGTGGTGGAGTGCTACGGTTCGTTGACCGGCGGTTTTAAGGCACATTTTTTGTACCGTTTTTTGGGTGTAACCCTATGAGATTTAATCCCCGGAAAATTCTCTTTCCAGGGCGGATTACCGGTGTTGCACCAGGTGACCAGGTAGTTCCCAGGGGCGGGGTAGTTTTCCCCCAGTCTCTGTCGTGTCGGCACTTGTACCTCTCATTGCTGTATGTTCAACGCCGTTAAGCTCAGGTAGCCCTATCTTATTTTTATTTGTTAATGAAATAATTTAATAGCTGAATCATAATAAACATATATATTTTCTATGATTATATTATGATAATATTGTGTTTATTTATAGTAATTTATTTTAATACAATTAAATATAAATTAAATTAATTAGTATACTTTATGATTTTGCTCACCAGCTCTGCTTTCCATGTGTTAATGAGCTATGGGAGCTTTTAATTATCATAAACCTTTACGGGACTCGGACGAGGGCTCCCCGTTCAGGGAGTATACCGAGCTCGCAAGCGAGGGGCAGCCACAGCCAAGGTGTATGGCGATACTCACAGTCGTACCTCACCCGCCGGACGATAACGCCGGCGGGCGGACCTGATGCTCTGATGACGGACGAGAACAGGTTGAGTTCCATTTATCTCTTTTCCGCCGCCAGACGCGTCTCTAATGTGCCACGTAGTCAACAAACTACAGGATTGGCGAGGCGTAGTCTCGCTAATCGCGCCCCTGTGGCCGGCGCAGTGTGGTACCAGCATTTGAACACGTGGTGCCCGCACCCAGTGTCCCTCCTGGTCGGGTTGTTCCACTTAGAACACAATTGGCAACCAAGAAACCTCGCAGACTTGTTCATTTTGGACATTCAGGAGGCCAAGTGGCTAGCACCTTATGGTAGCGACGTGACCAAGATATTCACGAATCAATATACCCAGTCTACAAAGCGACAGTTTCAATCGCATTGGAAAGCTTTTACGTCTCGGATTCTTAGAACACAACAAACTGTGCCCTCGGTGGCGTTGGTTGTTTATTATTTAATTTATCTGTTCATGCAGCAACATTTATCTGAAAGTTATTTATGTGGGCAGGTTTTAAACTCCGCCCACCTCCCCGTCAGCTCAGGCCTACATGGTCTCTGGACAAAGCATCGTCGTTATTCTCGTTCCCGTATGTACCAAAGACTGCAGATTTTACAAAAGGGCAGTATTCCTTATGGCTTTGGCTACCGGGAACAGAGTATCTGAGCTGGCGGCGATGAGCAACGCACCTAATTGCCTCAGGTTTGATAGGCTTCATGAGTGTATTCACATTGCACCTTCCCCAGGATTCATAGCCGAGATTGAGCACAGTGAACACGTGTTTTCAGAGTTCACGGTGCCGGCGTTAAACAGGGGAAAGGTGCACCATCTTTTTTGCCCAGTGCAAGCTCTAACCAAATATTTAAGAGTGGCACCTCTAAATCACGAGGGTGCTTTATGGGTCGCAAGTCCGGGTGAACGATTGATGGTGCGTACACTGGCTTCTCTCTTGGTCGAGGACTTTAAAGAGAAGCATCCCGGCGTTGTGGGTAAGACCCACGATTTACGCAAGGGGACAGCCTCTTTACGTTTCCTTAATAATCTTTCAGTGAAAGTTATTACGTCCACACAGTTGTGGGCCTCTAATCAGGAGTTTTTGCCTCGATACCTTTCAGTAGCTCTGGACAACCCTTCCTTGCCATGTATAGCTTTACGGCAGAGGGTCTAGGTGGCCCTTTTAGTCACGTTTTGTTTAATTTCAAGAAAAAGGGGGGGGAGGGTGCAGTCAGTGTGACATAGGACACCCTAGACCCCTCCGGAGTATGTGTTCGGAACATACGAGCTGTGATACTGGTTGTAGGCATTGTATTATAACATTTCTCTGTAGTATTCATTGCAGGAAATTGTGCTAAAAGCCAATAGTAGTGTTACGACAATTCTTGTTGTAAGTAGCTTTGGCTGTGAAGCAATAGATTTTGAGAAATCTCGGTAGTGGCAACTACGACTTTTACTTTTGCAGCAATTACTTCTGCATAAGTACACGAGTTCAGTACTTCTACGAATGTACAAAAAATAATTTATGTTTGGTTATATTTTTAGGAATATATCCACTAGTTAATGGGGTTTATATGTACACATGTAAACTTATAAGTTTTTAGTTTTCACCACTTACTTTAAGTGGGGTGCCTTCTTAACTAGCAGATCTGTGCACAGAGTCTCAGAGTTAACCCTTTTTCAAGCAGGCTTCTTTGAAGCACGCTCCTGCTTGTACCCCTTT
Organism: Paralithodes platypus; assembly: GCA_032716605.1. Lineage (NCBI taxonomy): Eukaryota > Metazoa > Arthropoda > Malacostraca > Decapoda > Lithodidae > Paralithodes > Paralithodes platypus. The sequence continues at coordinate 49,781,442 of CM064505.1, forward strand.
TTGAAGATTTAGGCTGTATAAAGTTTATGCACCCGAATATCTCTTTTTTTACAAAAGTAAGAATACTATGTGGTTGTTTGATTATCTGCTTTTCTAGAGTTATGATATGATTACGAATGTCCCCCTCCAGTCTTAGAAATCAGGCATGTTCGTCAATGATGGAGGGGCCACTAATAAATTATAGGTTTGACTCCTGTAAGGAGATAAAGAAAACCTAATATTTAGTAGTGGCCCCGTAATCATTGACGACTGGTACTGTATTAGTCCTGTGGTTCCAGAGGAAAAGAAGCCAGAATAGCTGGTGTTCACACTTGAAGCTGTGTGCAGTGATCGGAGACGACCAGGTCGGGTTCCCCCCTTCAGGAAGAGGACTAGCTTGTACAACCCACTTTGGGCCCCACCTTCCTGGCCTTCGATGCTGTGCCTAGACCAAGTAAATAAGGATTCCTGTCTTGTTCCTTTCAAGGGATTATAAGGATAGTGCAGTACTTAGAGACAACCAGGTCGGGTTCCCCCCTTCAGGAAGAGGACTAGATTGTGCAACCCACTTTGGGCCCCACCTTCACTGGCCTCTATTTACTGTATTAGTCTTGTGGTTCCAGAGGAGTTGCAAGGGAGTAATTTAATTGTCCCAAACCTTAGACTAACCATAGTGTCACTGGATAGACTGCTTGCAACTCTATACAGACCATTATGCTAGTCGCCATAACCCCCCCACCACACCCTGTAGCAGAACTCCGGCATACTCTTAGTAAGTCCCTGCTCACGTGGAGTGCAAGAGGAACCCGGGTGTCTCCCGTGGTAGGCACAGAGGAGCAAGGAGCTGTAAGGACGTAGGAGTGCAGCCTAATCCCGGACCAACATCCGGAAGTACCACGCCCCAGCCGCCCTCCTGGACCACTGGATTCTCCCTCGATCTACGGCACCTCTTCACTCCAGCTCTCCTTTAAGTGCCTTATTACGGTTTATGGGTATAGAGTTGTCTCAGGGTAGTGGTTGAAGTTATCTCACTAAATAACATCTTGCGAGAGGGCTTTCCTCTCTCTACGTAAATTGACGTTAATCTGCCCACTTGCCGGGACACATTAGACATAACTATCAGGGATCCTTATATCAGCACATTCCCGGGTTATTGGTCTCCCATAGCCCGTCAGAGGGGGCACGCCTATATAAGACCCACAGCATATGACATACACACATATTTACACGTAACCTTGTTCCCTTGTATAACTTCTAGCCTCATTCACTTAACATTCTGTCAGGTTCATAACTCGAATAGATCTCACTCTATCTCAGCTCCCGACGATTGTTGTATCAGCCTTCCGCATCTTGCTAGTTGCCCACACAAGTAGTTTTAGAATAAATAATCTTGCCAGGTGAGATCTAGCACACCTGTAGAATTCAGTTCATTTGTGAGCCTTTCAGAGCCCACCTTATTGTTGATGACCACTTGGTCATTGTTGCTTTAGAGTCAGTTAACGTCACTATTGCCGGGGACATCATAGTATGATCCAGACGACATCTGCCATTACTGCACTCTTGTTACCTTGCTGAGATCTTGCTTGAGATCTAGTTGAGTGGGAGGTAAGCCTCCACTATTTTGGATACTCTATAATTGTATCCGAGGAGTTATTGTTAAATTGAGTCCGGACCCATTGTTCGACTCTTGCCTTATAATTGCTAATCATATTATTATTTGTATGCTCTATTTACCATTGTTGCCACTATGATGATCTCAGTGTTCCAGAATTAAATATATTGCTCCTCCATGAACCAGGTGTAAAGTGAATAAAACCCATGTTAACTTGTCGCCTGTGTACTTATTCTCCTGCCGTGTTGTCTCTTTATTAAAGTTAAAGGTATACTTCTCCAGTTAGAGAGTTAATCATTGCACTCAGAATATCTCGCGTTCCAATTTGGACCGGGCATAACAGTTAATGTCAACAATAATCAAGTGTCATCATAGCGTTTCATCAAACTATATTTCTAAGTATATATGTTGAAGAGAGGCAGATAATCAAAAGTTGATGAAGCTGAGTTCGAATTTATTTGAAACTTAAGACAACATAATTAATAGTAATCGGATGAATACTTATACAGTACAGTAGTATGTTTAAGTGCACTGGGAAAATTAATACAGTAGACAATGAAAAGGCTTGAGAATTGCATAATTACAAACAAAATTATAGGTTTGAGTCCCGGAGGGAAGAAGGAAAACCTAATATTTAGTAGTGGCCCCGAAATCATTGACGATATGCCTATTAGTATAATAGTCCTCTTGCAAGTACCCGCGGTCAGCATATTTGAAAACCCCGCCGCAGGGAGAAAGAGTCCTACATCATAACTTCATAAGTGTAACGCTAATTCTCTTATGGAATCGTCTTTATGATTGGGTACTCACTACGAAAACACTTCGTAAAAAATAAGAAATAAAAATGAACTTAATAATTGTCATAATTAGGCTTTCCATCACGTGGATGTCTTATGTGGATTCTAGCCCAGACGCTGCTCATCGAGCCGCCATTCATTCTTCAATGCCATATCAAGACTAAACTTAAGACATCACACGAATGGGAAGGGGATGGAAGGGAGGGCCCTACATCGTCAATGATTTCGGGGCCACTACTAAATATTAGGTTTTCATTCTTCCCTCCGGGACTCAAAGCTATAATATATTAGTGGCCCCTCCATCATTGACGATATGCCTGATATCTCAAGACTGGAGGGGGACATTCGTGGCAATATCAAACCACTAACAAATACCTATAGGTAGAGAAAAAGAATCATATAACAAATCAAGTGTTTATTGCTTACATACAATAAAATATAAAAAATATAAAATGGGAAAGAAAGCAGTGCATTACTTCAAAGAAAGTCTGCTTACAATGACCATTCAGGTACATTAAAGAGAATATAACATTGAGATTCACTAGGCTCAAGGCGCATAAATGATATGAATATGTTATATGTCCTTAAAATACTTTGTACATAGTAAAACGTTTGTACATTTTCATTTACTAACTCTAGATATACTCTGATAGTTATCTTATATATAAAACAAAAATAAAATTTCTTGAGCTGTATCCTAGAACCAGCTTGACTTCTCAAGTATCACAGCTTGTGATCTTATCACATAGTCCGGCGGAGGGTCTAGATGTCTAAGCTCTCCAGTACCCACCCCCCCCCCTTTCTTTTCACATAAATTAAGAATAGCACATAGACTTACTAGACCCGCTGATGCAAGGCCACACAGGTCATTTTTGGCTTATCTAGGGCCACAGACAGGTAACGCATTAAGAAAGTATGGTTGGAAGCCCACAATTTGGTATTAGCAATATCGTCTATTGAATAGTTGTGTAAAAACCGCAAAGAGACTGCCCACTTTCTGATGTCATGAGCTCGGCCCACTATTCCAGGGTTACTTTCCCTAATTACATCCACGAGTAGGGAAGCCAGAGTTCTCCTCGTGATGCGCGTACCTGTGTTATTGACCCATAGGGCTCCCTGTTGTTGAGGCTGTGTCACCCTCAAAAACTTGATTAGAGCCTGCACCGGGCATAAATTATGATGTGTATGTCCTCTTTTGAGAGCCGGGATTGTAAATTCCGAGAACACATGCTCGCTATGCTCATTCTATGCCATGAATGTGGGAGATAGTGCAATTTGCAAATGTTCATTTAATCTACCAAACCTGAGGCAATTAGGTTCGTTGCTCATCGCCGCCAGCTCTGACACCCTGTTTCCTGTGGCCAAGGCCATAAGGAACACAGCCTTCTTTAATAATGAGTCAAAATTCGGCACAAGACTATACTTGCGCGAATGAAGCAAGGATAAGGCCTTATCCAGTGACCAGGTAGGCATGAGCTGACACCCCGTCAGTTTGAAACTGAAGTTTGAAACACGACCTCATTAACCCTTTCTCCTCCACCTGTGGCATGGATAGACCAGTGAGGTCATAAAAGGGAGTTCTAATGGCAGACAGATGATTTTTTAGTGTATCTACAGAAAAGCGCTGCTTGTCGAACAAATAATTCAAGTACTTAAAAACCAGGGCTACTGATTTGTCTGTTTGCGCCGTTTCCACTATCCAGGTTGTGAAAGTTTTCCAATGTGACTGGTACTTCCTCCTGGTAGACAGAGTATACTGATTAAGTAATTTATTTGTGACACTTTCCACATACAGAGTTAACCATTTAGCCTTCTGGATGTCCAAAAGGAAAAAGTCAGCGAGGTCTCTAGGTTGCCAATTGTCTCCAAGTGGAAGTACGAGACCGGGAGCGACACCGGGTTCTCGCACCACGTTTTCAACTGGTGGTACCACGTCTGAGCCGGCCATAGAGGCACGATCATCGAGACTACTGTAGGCCTCGGTAACCCCGTAGTTTGTGAACTACTTGACACATGAGTGAAGCGTCGGGAGGCGGAAAAAGATAGATGGAACTCCACTTGTTCCAGTCCTCCGTCAATGCGTCTGGACCCCCCGCCGAAGTTGTTACCCGGCGGGTTAGGAAGAGAGGGAGTCTGTGGTTCCCCTCGGACACGAATAGATCCACTTGTGGACGGTAAGGCTCTGCAATCATCTTGTTGAAGACGTTTTGCTTGATAGCCCATTCTACTGTGTTGCTCTGTCGCCGGGACAGTGCCTCTGCCCAGATGTTCGCAACGCCTGGGAGATAAGAAGCATGAAGATGAATGCTCAGCTTTTCGGCCAGAGCAAAAATCTTCTCTGACAACTCTAGCAACTTCCGAGACCTCGTTGACCCTTGCTTTTGAATGCAGTGTACCGCATTCAAATTGTCCATCCGAAACGCTATTTCCCCCGCATTTTCCCCCGCAATGAGGAGCCGTGAGCCTGAAGGAAAAACAAAGGGACTAATAGTTCCAGCGCGTTGGTATGAAAATTCTCGGTTTGGGACCAAAGCCCTTACCCTTGGTGGCCTAGGCTTGACTGATAACCCCAGCCTATTGTCCCCGAAGCATCTGTGTCTATCCATACCGTAGGTGGGGGAGAAACCCACGTCATTGTTGAGTGCAATATCTCTCTCTTTGCCCAGACCGACAGTAAGTTGTGAATTTAATGAGGAATTTTCCAAAATTTTCCCCTCCGGCAATAGCGGGAAATATTTGTTGCCTTCCAAGATTAATCTCTTTACTTTCAACCGGCCCAACTTAACAGTTAGTTGGATCCAGTTGAGAAAATCGACCAGAGACTCCCAGATCCTCCTCGTCGTGTTCAGACTGTGGAGAAACGCAAATTTCGAAATCTGTTGCGGTTGTCCACACTCTGACTGAGAGTAAGATTGGCTGTGTCCCAGACCAGCCCTATCCACTGAATCGCCCGTGTGGGAACAAGATGCGATTTGCCAAGTTGACCTTGAACCCTAGGGATTGTACATGATTGATAACGAGATTGACATGGGTTTTGCATAAACTCTCTGACTCTGCCACTACCAGCCAATCGTCCAGGTACCCCAGCATCTTGATCCCCTGATTTAACATTGGCATGAGGGCCTGCCGGACTAATTTTGTGAAAATTCTCGGTGCCAGGTTCAAACCGAATGGCATTCTCTGAAAGACATAAATCTCTTGCCTGATTCTCAAGGCGAGGAATTTTTGGAACCATTTGTTGATAGGGACATGCCAGTAGGCGTCTGTCAGGTCTAACGAGCACATCCACCCTAGTGGTGGAAGGGTTAGCCTGATGTGATTCACAGTGAAGGGTACATTGTGAATATATTCGTTCAAACGCGAGAGATCTACTACTGGTCGCATTTGAATACTGTCCCTCTTTAGCACTAGAAAAAGTCTGGACGTGAATACAGGGCAAGTTGGATCGACCGGGACAATGACATGCTTGGTGATCATTTCCTGGACTAGTGACTCCACCTCTAAAGACACATGATTGACTTCTTGAGTCTGACGTAAACGAGGTCGCCGGAGCCACTGCCAGGTGATCCCTTTGCGTACCACTGTCCTTGCCCAAGTTCGCCGGGACCAGGCCTTGTGACACGCCCGAAAAGACCCAGTTACTTGACTGGGTCTGTCCGGCAGCACTAGCCTCGGATCCGACTCGCCCTCGATGGTCCCTGGGAGAGAGAGAGTTTGACTGACTAGTTTTTTGCTGGTGGTGGGGTAGGTGTGGACGATTGGCTGGTTTTAGCTGGTGTCGTTCCCTGTCCTGACTTATGTTGTGGCCTATTCTTGTTATGCCACTTACCTGAGTGCTTACCCTGTTTTGGCTTGTACTGGGTACCTCCTTGTGCTTGGGGAGACACGGGGCCCTGAAAGGACTGCTTACCACCAGAAGGATGTGACTTTCCTCCACCTTTAGGCTTGAAGTAAGGTTTCTTGAAGTTCTCCTTTTTAGCTTGGGAGGTACCTGGCTGCAAGTTGTCAAACATATTATAAATTGCTCTCCATGTGTCAAGGCTGAGCAAAGAAGCAGTTAAAACTGGGGAAAGGGTTACCCGGCGACCAATGTCTTCCGGTAACTTCTTAACCAAGTACATTCTTAAGTCTTGGCGTGCCCGGACTGCCTCCAACAAGGCTATCCGGATATCGCCCATAGATTGGATGGTATTTTGTAACAGAAGCCGTCTAGATAGTTCAGTGGCCTTCCGTACATTTTGATCTGAAATAGCGGCTATGGTCCTCGTGAGGGACTGGGCTATTTGGCGGCTCAACAAAAATTGGGAAAATAGTCTGAGAGCTTTATTTCTCAATTTGAAGTCTCTCTCTAAGTGTGCAGGAGGAGGAGTTGAGAAGGGTTCCTGTAAATCATAGAGAGACAATTTGGGAGCCGACAGAAAATCAAGAAGGGCTGGGGACACCCCTCCGGCTTTATTGATTGGCATGGAAAACCATAGGTGGTTATCTTGTGGAATTTGGTGGGAGGATTTTTAAGTGATAGTGGTAGCAAACTGTTGAGCTTCTGCCTCCCAGTCCACCCAAAGGCAACATCTACCTGCCCCACCTGCAGAACTGGATTATGAGACTGGTCTAGAGCTGGAGTTGTATCCAACTCCGGCGTTAGCGCGTTGAGCGATTTTATATCGTTCATGCCGTTAGACTTCGTCCAATCCGCAAAAAGTCGTGCAGATGAGACGGGAGGTAATGCCGGAGTAGAAGAGTATACAAAGAATTCAGGAGAATACACATTTGGAATGGCTTTGATAGTAATATCTAAAACTTGCCCTTGTGAGTCTTTGGCCCTTAGTTTCTTACTTCTACTAACTTCTATCACCCATTCCGTAGGCACTGGATTTCCCCCGATACTGTCGTCTGTGCTAGGCTCGGGTTTTTAGCAATAGCCGGCACCCATGAGCGGTCGGGACCATATAAAAGCAGCATAGGGCCTCTTCTATGTGGGATTTTATCTAGAGGGGGAGGGGTAACATCCGTGATAACGCGAACATTGGTAGTGGTCAAGGAGGCGGGCACTATAGTGCCACTTGCCGTAGTGTTCACTGGGATTACGTTACTTTGTGGGAGTGATCTATTAGGGACAAGTCTGGAAGGTTCTAGGGGCCGCACAGCCGACCCTATCGGGGGAGCTCCCAGCGGAGCAATGGGAGTATCCTGAGCCTTTGGTACATTGTATTGACGCATAACTTTATGGAAGATATAATCTAAATCATCAGTAGTTATATATTTACTATGTGACTCCTTGGAAGACTCTGACCCCACTTCTGAACCGTTCTCTGTGTGTGGTGGTTGAGCCGAAGGTAGTTCTACCACTTCCGGCTCTTCTTGTACCTCTAACGGTTCCGGCTGTTGTTGCTGCGGATCTGACTGTGGAGTAAAAGCCGGCCAAGGTAAGTCCGGCACTGTGGAAGGAATAATTTCAATATCCTCCATGTCCCTGACACTGTCTTGGAACCGTACATTGTTCTCCACTAATGAGGGTTCTGATTGTCTCCACACACTTCGACCTGGATTAGGAGGTTGAGAATCAGGTATCACTTGACTACCCTGTGAACTAATAAGGTCTTGATGCCTGCCTGATGTATATCCCCGATACTGTTCAGCTAACCCTCTTTGTGACACTATTGGGGGCCTACTGACAGGTAAGTTCAATTTTGGTATTGCAAAATGTATGTCCTGATTCACACTTAAAGATTCCCTTGATTCCTCCCTGGGAGTTGACTCAGTCCCCTCCGTCCCCACCTCTGAGGTGCCAGATTGGACGTTAGGCATGGAGGTGGGGATGGAGGGAAATGGCCGCAGCTCCGGCGTTGGCCGGTGCCGCGACTGCGTCTCCTCCTTGCGGAAACTGTTATGTCCCTTCTCTGATTTTCTATGACTAGATGTTGCCTCGTCATCTTTTCGTCTCTTGTGAGATCTTGAAGACTCTACTGAAGAGTGTCTAGATTGCCTAAGGGGAGTCCTCGACCGGGACCTTGAGCAGTCACTCGGTGAAGGTGAACGGTCCCTCTTCTGTTTTTGTTTTTCTGTGTTTGTGTGCAAACACGGGTATAAGAGAGCAAGAAGGCGTAGCACAGAGAACAACTAGAGGCATGATGGAGCTAAACCCCCCCCCCGCCAGGATCGGCCCCTTCCCCTGCCGACCTGTGCTGCTACTGATGTGCCGTCATCTGGAAATAGAAAATTTCCAGGAATCAATGCTCATAAGGATAAACCGAGAGGTACACACATCATTACTCTCACAAATACGCCGGAAAGTTAGCTGTAGACCAACCGCTACTCTAACCTTCCGCTGTACTTGTCTGCGACAAAACCACTAAAGATTTCGTGGTCTTTAGAACTGCTTACCTGTGACAAAGTGTCACTGGCCCGTAATAACCTTAAAAGCACACTAACCCTTAGTATAAAAGACCGGAAGGATAGTAATCACTGGACTGTTTCGCCGGGCTCATATAAGTCTGGTTATGCCGTGTGAGGCTCTTGGTCTGGGTGAGTTCACTCGGCCGGGCCGAGATTCCCTTGAGAATCCGCATTTCCGCCGGGAATAGTGGTACAGCACACCACTCCGGGTAATGTGGCTAGTTCCTTTCTCGCCTGCAAGGCGAGTCTCCGGCATCGATACACAGAAAGATCGCCGGAGGAAAAAAACAAACTTTTGAAGGAGACTGACTTATATGAGAAAGTCAGAACCCCTCAAAAGCCCACCAAATAGACAGGACGTCTCCTGCCACATTGTTATCATGTAAAATACCCTTTATGATAACAATATACACATCTTAGGGCTAAAATAGTAAAATTAAGCAATAATTCGTACCCCTAGCCAACTAAGAATACCCCTAATGAGGCTGGCCACGAGGCTCATAGTCATTAATATAATGAATCTCTTAGTCTTACCTCTGAAGAAGCAGCGACGAGCGGAGAAAAGCCCCTTGGCCTAGGGGAAAGCAAAACACGTACCCTGGAAAGTTTCACACCACGTGTGACAACTCTTAGACCAGAGCGTCTGCTATAAACAATAATAAAATGCAACTGCCTCATAGCGATGGCCTGAAGCATTACCCTGCGGAAAGATGGCCTCCTAACTAATAGTTAAGTAGCAAACACTAAGGCGCAGAATCAAACAAGAACACAACATGAAGGCGCGGGCCCAATGAGGGCAACAAAGCGCCTGTACAATAGTACCCTATTTTAACACTCTCCTGTGGGCACACCAATGGGGCTGCCTGGTCTAGCTAGTCTAAACCTATTCTAATACAACTCGGATAGATACAAATGAGCAAAAGACTCACTAGAGTTGAGTGAACGAAGAATAAAGCCGAGCACAGACAGGCACGTCTGGAGGCTGTGGACGCAGGGAGAGGAAGAAGGAATGGCTGCTCGGTGAGCAGCGTCTGGGCTAGAATCCACATAAGACATTCACGTAATGGAAAGCCTATTATAACAATTATTAAGTTAATTTTTATTTTTTATTTTTTACGAAGTTTTTTCGTAGTGAGTACCCAATCATAAAGACGATTCCATAAGAGAATTAGCGTTACACTTATGATGTAGGACTCTTTCTCCCTGCGGCGGGGTTTTCAAATACGCTGACCGCGGGTACTTGAAAGAGGGCTATTATACTAATAGGCATATCGTCAATGATGAAGGGGCCACTAATAAATATGCCTCACTTACCTCGACGATGTAATTGTGTACTCAGGGACCTGGCACGAACATCTCTATAGAATCCATCAAGTATTGCAACGTATCAGGGACGCGGATTTAAAACTCAAACCTTCCAAATGCGAGATTGCCAGAAACTCGGTAGGGTTTTTAGGCCATGTTATATCTGACAACGGTATATCACCTGATCCCAAGAAATTATCAGCCATTCAAAATCAACAACCCCCCACTACAGTAAAAGGAATACGATCATTTTTAGGATTAGCCATTTAGCCACCTATTACAGGCATTTTGTCCCTCACTTTGCAGAAATAGCCAGACCACTTCACCAAACTCACCCATAAGGATACTGAATTCATGTTGACACACAAACGACATCTAGCCTTTGAGACATTAAAAGAAAAACTAGTTCAAGCACCCACAGTATCTTTTCCTGACTACAAACAGCCTTTTCGTCTGTATACAGACGTCTCCTTATATGCAATTGGTGCCGTATTAGCTCAAGTGCAAGATGGAAAAGAACACGTCATTGCTATGCCAGTTCAACTTTAAACACCGCCCAACAGAAATATGCAGCCACTAAAAGAGAATGTTTAGGTATTATCTGGGCACTAAACCATTTCCGTTCATTTGTCTTAGGAGCAAAACTAGACATAATAACGGACCATCAATCCTTACAATGGCTTAGACGATGTGAAACTAATTCAGCTTTGTTAGTACGTTGGAGAGATACCTTAGAAGAGTATGATTTTGTCATTCATTATCGTCCTGGCAAGTTACATACCAACGCCGACGCTCTCTCCCACCTCCCTGTACCAGAACAAATACCCACCAATCTCCCTGCTTTGCAACAAACTGACCTAACCAACACACCAATAACCGTGACTCCAACACCTGCAGAACCAACACTACTTCAATCTTGGGAAAGGAAAATCAAGCCAAAATGGATTCCGAAATATATTTTTCAACATCTTACTCGTTGGGGTGATCAACTTACCACTGAATCAGGACATATAGTTCTAGAATCAAATATAGCCCAAGAGTACATGATATCAATCCACGAAGGAAATGGAACTCATTTAGGACAGAAGAAAATGCTCAGTCTTCCAAGATCAATACTGGACCATCAACCCGTCTGGCATTGCAAAAAGAGTGACCGAAGCTTGCAAACCCTGTGCTCTAGGAAAGGATAGATGTAGAACAGCAGGACCAGCAGGAACTATTTCAGCCCATAAACCATTCCAAACACTCTCCCTTGATGTAATGGGACCATTCTCCCGCTAGCAATGACAAACGTTACATAGTCACGTTTGTCGACATATATTCCAAATTCCTAATAGCCTGCCTCACCAAAGACCACAGTGCTCTAACCGTAGCTGAATTACTTGCCACTGAAATATTCCCTATATTCGGGCTACCTATATCCTTACTGTCTGACAACGCCCCCGAATTTAGAGGACAAGTTTGGGAGGCCTTCACTAAACAATGCGGCATACGTATTAAACACTCTTTCCCCTACTGGCCCCAAGGTAATGCAATCTGCGAACATAGTCATCACACCATAAATAACCAGTTATGCACTAGGATGATTGCATTATACACCTCTGACTGGCCATCTCAAATAAAGATGATCCAGTGGGGTATGAACACTTGCCCCAAAGAAGACGGTATTTCCCTCCATAAACGAGTGTATGGCGTCGCCCCTATATTATTACCTTTTCATCATCTTGCACAACACTCCACCACTCAACTCACTATCGATCCCCTTCAACATCTAAAGAACACCCTCCATACCGCTCAAATCTGTCAAGATATTAAACATGATACCACTGATCAGCAAAATACCTTCGCCATAGGCGACACAGTAATGGTAGCCAAGCTACCAGTCATCAATAAATTAGGTCCTCGATATGTGGGCCCCTATATAGTCTCCCAAATTCCAAACCCCTATCAAGTAGTAATTAACTACCACGGAGAAACACAAACTTACCGGAATAGATTCGTCAGAATTTATAATCCGGTCACTAAAGAAAGTGAACCTCCATTACCAGATAACGTAACGAAAATCCCAAACTCACCTTCTAAAAATTCTCCTACTTCCCATCCTACTCAAATACCTGCACCTACAATTTCAATTCCCTCAACCAGCCAACCAAAACCACCAGCAACAAACACAACCATCAGTCAACAGATGACGTTTCTTCAACACACACCAAGAACACCACACCCTTTACTTCTCTCGCCAGGTGTCACCCCCCCCCCCCCCAAATCAAAATGAATCTGACAAGTCTACTAACAAAACAAACCTACCATTACCTGCCCACTATAAATTGCGACCACGAACCAAGTACCAAACATTAAGCTAAAAAAAAAAAAAAAAATGCAATCCTCAACCTATTCCCACTGCCCTCAAACAACCCCATCACCGACATTTCTCTACCTCTCCCCCTACCTCACTATAATAAAGATGAATGGAGATATAACACCAGTACTCTTCAATCCTTTATTGGCTAGGGTTGAGTACAGGAGCGCCGAGACGCTGGTTGGTTATGTGAGAGTCTGGTGTGAACTGAAGGACTTGCTGCCTCCACAGGCCTGGGTGCCAGAGGCGCCCGCAAGTCTAAAGTGTCTGTGGTGCCATATGGTGTTGGACAATAGTGGTGTATACATTATTATTATATCTCCCCCCCCCCCCCTATTGGCGTCCGACGAGGCGATGGTGGAGTCGGGCGGTGTAGGTTGAGTGGAGGGCGGTAGACGAAGCTGTCGTAGGAAGCGGCGGTTGCGGAGTGTGGCTCGCCCCGACCCATCCACCCGGATAGTATACTGGCAGTGTGGATGCACCTCCACTACAGTGCCAGTCTTGTTCCACCGTGTCGGGTTGTTGCCCCCCTGGTTCTGGACGGAGACCCGGTCACCGACGTGGAGTGGTGATAAAGGCCGGGCTGAAGCATTATAGTATGTGGGTGCGGGCAGCATTACGGTGAAAAAGGGCTGCCTCACGAGCTTCGGCCGAGAGAAGCCAGTGGAGGTGAAGAAGTGCAGGATTGCAGGGGACGTGGTCCCGTAGGGTCCTGCCGAAGAGAAGTTGAGCTGGTGACTTGTCAATAGTCGAGAGGGGTGTGTTCCTGTATTGGAGGAGGGCACGGGCTGCGGCGTTGTTGTCTAGAGAGCCAGTGGGGGATGTACAGTCCGCGATGATGCGGCAGGCTGCTTTAACAGCCAGCTCGGCGCGGCCATTAGACTGAGGGTAGAACGCAGAGCTGACCCGCTGTGACACACCCCAATGTGCCAGGAATTCTTGGAAGTCCCCGGCTGTGAACTGGGGCCCACCATCGCTCGCCAGTACCCGGGGTGCTCCATAGTGGGTGAAGAGGGTACGGCACGCCGAGATGAGGTGGTGAGCATCACATTTACCTGGTGGCAGGTAGAAGATGCGGACATTGCTGGAGAAGCGATCGACGTAGACCAGGTAGTGTTTGCCCTGGTGCTGAAAAAAATTGGCGGCTACCTGGTCGTATGACCATTGGGGTGGGTCAGATGACATGAGTGGCTCTTTCGGCTGGGACGGGGCGTGGGCGCGGCAGTAGTGGCAGGTATCCAGGCAGTTGCGTAGGGCCTTGTCAATACCTGGCCAGTAAACACTCGCACGTGCACGGGCCTTCATGCCAGTCATACCCTGATGAGCTGAGTGAAGGGCCTCGAGAACTCTGGACCGAAGATGATGGGGGATGACTGGTCGTTGATCCATGAGGGCTACCCCGTCAACGAAAGTAAGGCGGTCTCTAACACCCCTGAACTGTCGTAGTTGTGGGGCGGTCGCCTCTCTGGAGTCCGGAAAGCCCTCGGGGATGGTCTGAAGAAGGGAGGTATACTCGCTGTCTTGTTGGCCGGCAGATTTAAGGTCAGACCATGATACAACTGGGTCAGGTATGGCGGCGAGCATGGTGAGGGAGGCCAAGGCAACGGAGTGGATATCGAGCTCGCTGGCGGCCGCACTATGCACATCATGGGCGTCCGCGGAGGGCCTGGTCGGGTAGCGGGAGACAGCGTCGGGGCCGCGGTGCCATTTGCCAGGCGTATGTTGAATGATGAACTGGTATCGTAGGGTACGTTCCATAATCTTGAACAGGCGAGGGTTTGGTATGTTGTCAAGGGACCGGTCGTTAAGGATGTGCAGTAGAGGTCTGTGGCCCACGACGACGACGAGGTCAGGGCAGCCCAGGACAAACATTCTGCATCTGTCAAGGGCGTCAGCCACTGCTAAAGCCTCGTCTTCGACGGGTGCGTAGTGGGACTCCGCAGGTGTGGTAAAACGGGAGCCAGCGAAGATAAGTTTCCAACCGACCTTGCAACAGGTGGGGGCAGATGCGGTGGGGCAGGAACAATGTTGTTGGAGTAGGAGGAAGCCAAGGCCGGTTTTGCTCCAGTCTGTGGCGAGGCACGTGGGTCTGCCGATCTCGAAGGAGCAGACACCTTCCTCAACCAGGTGTGTGATGTGGTCCTTAGATGTGGCAAAGGTACGGTCGAGTGCCTCATCCCAGTGGAAGGGGGTTTTGGACTGCACAAGTTCCCGGAAGGGCGCCATTTCCGGTTTGATGCTGAAGGCCCAGGCGACCTGTTCAACGAGACCAAACCACGACCGGGCTCCCGTGATGTCTGTGGGCGTGGGAAAGTCACGGATGGCCTTAATCATGGATGTGCATGGCTTAATTCCAGTGTCTGTGATGGTGAGTCCGGCGAAGTCAACTGAAGGGGCGGCGAAGGTAAACTTGTCAGGGTTGAAAGTGACACCGTTGGTTGCACAGAGGGCCAGGTAATCAAAAGTGAGCCAAAATGCCTCCTCGACTGAAGAGTCCCACAAAAGGGAGTCGTCGACACACTTCACCTTATGAGGGACAGCCTGTATGATGGCGTCGAAGCGTCGGGTATAGGCGTCGCCAGCTGCCAAGTAACCTTGAGGGGCCCTGATATACCTGTAACGGCCAAATTCCGTGATAAAAGTCGTAGCCTCCCTGCTAGATTCGTCGAGTAGAACAGCATGGTATCCATTCCAGGCGTCTAGGACCGTCTTACGAGTGCCTGCAGGGATGGATTGGGCCAAGTTGAATGGGCTCGGGGTGTGATGTGTCTCCCGAAGGCAGGCGTGGTTGAGTGCCTGCAGGTCAACTGTACGGCGGGGTTGTCCAGTTTTCTTGGCGACCACCACCATCCTAGAACACCAGGTAGTAGGGGTACCGATGGGGACAGGCTCAATAATGCCCAGTGCGACGTCCCTGTCGAGATCTGCTTTGACCTGGGCCTTCCAATGATGTGGTATAGGGGCAGGGGTGTGCACGGCACGTGGAGATGCGCCAGGCTTGATGTGGATGTGCATGGGAGGGCCAGACATCGTGGGGAGTGGGCCGCTGGTGGTGTTGAATGCTGAAGATGCAAACTGTGACAAGAACCAGTCACGAAGGTCAGACAGGTGCAGGTCGTTAGGTGGGAAGGGGAGGGAAGTGGGCCGGTGTGGTGGAGGGGTCCTGGTCAAGGTGGGTGGTGGTTGGGCTGTGTGGGCGGCCATGCAGGGGGTAGGTGTGGGGAAGTCGGGAGGGATGATATGTAGTGCCCTACAAGCTGAAATGCTAATAAATAACGGTGACTGTGCCTGAATAATAAAAATATCATCATCAGTAGTGTAGGGGGTGCCGGCAACGTCGGTGGCGGTAATGGTAGTCGGCATATAACCCAGGACCTGGAGAGTGTGACCCCCCACGGCCGTGATCCGTTGGTGAGTAGGCTGTAGGTGGTGGCGTTGGAGGCCCAGTGCCCGTAGTAATTGCAAACCAGCCACAGATACTTGGGCGCCCGTGTCAGGGTGGGCCATGACGCTGGTGGGGTGAGAGTGGGGCGACATGGCAGTAGAAATGGTAATGGGCAAGGAGGGGAGCCGGGCGGGTGGTGGTTTGTTAACAGCCTGTTTGATAGTACCAATGATAACAGCCGCGGATGAAGGTGAGGGCGTGGAGTGACAAACTGTGGAGTAATGGTTGAGTTTGTTGCACGACGGGCAGGTCTTGCCCCAAGCAGGGCATTTGGATGGGCGTTCGGCTCGAGAGTGTGTGGATAGGCCGCACCCACTGCACTGGGAAGAGGTGGATTTACAAACCTTGGCAAAGTGGTTAGGTTTATTACACGCCGTGCAGGTCTTGCCCCATGCAGGACACTTCGAAGATCGTTGGGCTTGTGAATGTGAAGATAGGCCACACCCGGAGCAACGTGTGGGAGATGAAGTGGGGCCGACGTGGGGAGGTGGTGGGGCGGGCGACGGGGACTGAGTGGGTTGGGCGGGGGGCTGGATAGGGGCGGGGCGTGGGTAAGTACTCTTGAGACGCTGGTATGGTGATTTCACAGCATGTAACCCCGGTTGCATTGCCGTCTGATCGAGTGCCGCAGATTCGAACCCCACACAGTAGTTGATAACATCTTGTAAGGTAGGTAGGGTGCGGTCTTTAGTTAAAACATCTTTCTGAAGGGACGAATCACTAATCCCGATAGTCACTTGGTCCCGTATGTGTTCGTCAGAGACATCAGTGTGGCAACAGGGGCAGGTAAAGCCACAGTCCAAAGTGGCTTCCGTAATACGTGTGACGTAGTCCCGGATCTGTTCAGTAGGTTGTTGGAGGAGAGACCGGAAGTGGTGGCGAGCGGCTGCGCGGTTCCGTTGTCGGTGGACGAGTTGTGTGATGAGAGTTGCTAGGTCGATTTCTGGCAATGAGGAGAACGCCTGATTGTGAGCAAATATGGCGCTCTGAAGGGCAGGGTCGCACGTCTGGTAGAGCTCGATGGTAGCCTCGTGAGGTGGTAGAAGGACGAGCCGTTTGTAGACCTCCCAATCAGCCCAGAATTTGCGTAGGGCATGTCCCGGCATATGTAAAGCGGCCTGGGGCCGCGTAGGGGCAGCCCGGCGGGGCGGGGCGGGGCGTGGCTGGGCGGGGTAGGAAGAGACTTGAGGTGGTGGTGGTATGATGACATCATGCGCAGAAGGGGCTGCGCCGTGAGGGTTGGTGCCCGCCGTACGATATCCAAGGGGAGGGGCCATCGTGTGATGGGTGACGTCATGCGCATAAGAGGCTGCGCCGTGAGGGTTGGTGCCAGCCGTACGATAGCCAGGGGGGGCATAATGGCCGCCGTAATACCGACCGTCGCTACCGACACCAGTGTGGGCCTGGCCGTCAGTTGGGGAGGGTGTGGGATGTTCGCTCTTGATAGGGTGGGTAAGGGGATCAGTCATGTTCATATGTAACAAAGACATGTGGGGAATAACTGGCATATGGTGGGGCACTGAGACATGTTGTAGTTGTGGAGGCTGCTGGTCCTGGTGATGCTGTAGAAAGGTGGCGATACTCGATTGGAGGGCGTCGATCCTTTCATTCAAGTAGATGATGGATGGGTATGGAGACAGGGCATCGGGCAATGAAGGCTCGACCGGTTGGGAGGTAGATGTAGCAGGGTAGGGACCGCATGGCGGCAAGCCGGCTTCCACAGCAGCTGCAGCCTCAGCTAGATAGTGCAGGTTCTCCATGTAGGTTCAGATACTGATATACACTACGCCATATAATAAAGATGAATGGAGATATAACACCAGTACTCTTCAATCCTTTATTGGCTAGGGTTGAGTACAGGAGCGCCGAGACGCTGGTTGGTTATGTGAGAGTCTGGTGTGAACTGAAGGACTTGCTGCCTCCACAGGCCTGGGTGCCAGAGGCGCCCGCAAGTCTAAAGTGTCTGTGGTGCCATATGGTGTTGGACAATAGTGGTGTATACATTATTATTATACTCACCACCACCAAAAAGACAACAACCATCTACCTCTCTTTCCACCTCCACCTTTCCCCCCCCCCCCAGATCCACGTCCAGTTCAAACACTTCCAACTCCAATTCTTCATCGCCCACTTCCTCAAATCCCGACATACTGCCAAAACCTATCGCTACAAAAATACCTTCTGCCACACTCCCCACAATCATAAAAAAAAAAATTACTTCCCGACCGCCAGTAAAAACATTCATCCCTAAACCTTGCTTCCCAACCACACCAAACCTCTCTTCAAAACCTAAAGCATCAACCTCAACAAGCAAACATACCTCTCTTACTCTTCCAACTCGTCTTGCCCCACCCAATCTCTCACCTTTTCCATCAACTGTATCACCGAAACAAAAAACCCAACCACCCAAACAAACATCAACAAATCAAAGTCATAACCTCAACAAAAACCTCTCACCTCCACCACGCACCCCAAACCCTCGACCCCCACATTACAAACTACCAGCTAGATTCACCCCAATATTAATTTCAGAACATAAAGACCAAGATAAATTACACAAATCTGCAAAAACAATTCACACAACACACACCTACAACCCAAATACATTAAGAATCGCTTGTATAACTAACACAAATTCAATAAGTTCTCCACACCCTCTCGATCCACTTCCAAAGAAAAGTTAATCCAGGGAGCCTTTACGTCTGCATATAGCCATAACCTCCCACAGGTCAAAGGTCGAGTCACCACTTGCCTGACAGCCACCAACGCGACCACAACCACCCACCTTCAGATCCAAGCCGCCGTCATGTCATCAACACCGTTCATCAAACAGATTAAACTATCAACCAACCAGAACAAGTTCGTCAGGATACGACATATTCATGAAGCCATTACTGCATCATTTCTCGATATGACAACCTCAATGACCGTCACCATAGACACCGACAAAACACCAGACCAGCGTTCAGAAAAATGGTGGGAATCTCTTCACTCTCTGCCCCTCACAAGCCACCACGGAAACCTTCTTACCTTCGCCCTTGAGGCACAGGGACGTGCCTATTATGAAGGGGAGGGAAGTAAAATACCGAGAAAAAGGAAAACACCAAGAGAAGTAGAAGAAAGAAACCCGAAGAAAGAAGAAAGGAAGAAGCAAAGGAGGGAGAGAACGAGAGAAAAACGCGACCCCACCCAGAACAGCGATGCCCGGATCAAACACACCTGTAGCGTCCCCCAGGAGCGCCCGGGTCGCCACGGTAGCATACGGATGACCGATCACCCCGGGAAGAACAATTTGCCTCGGGGCGACCCCTTCCACCACCAAAAGAAGAGTCATATTCTCGCAGAAATTTTAGAGACATAAGTTACACATATAGAAATGTATAATTTTAAGACCATGACCATAAAATAAAAACCATTATGTTTAATAGTAGAGAATATGTATTATTTTAACATTAAGAATGCCATACGACAGATTCCCCTTTGTTTACCAGTATGGTGATCAGATAAAAGAAACATGTTGAAGGACTTCGTCATGAATACGAAAGTTCTAAATCATCTCGCAGAGATCCTTCTATCTAAGACATAATTAACACATATGTACCGTCTTCTCAAATATTCCAATTGTTCTATTTTAATAAACAAACCACATGTTCTTCCTTCCTGCTTTGAGAGTCGTGAGCCGCCAACCTTTTTAGCCTCGCAGATAACAGAATGACTCCCAGGGGTACCAACACAAGTTCACTGCCCTGGACCCATATAATCCTGTAGATCTCCCTCTTGTGTATTTCTCAGTTCAGAAACTATCAGTATTACCTCTAATAAATAAATCTAGCATGATCACCTATCTATGTTACCCATATTAAAAGCAACAAGCCCTTGTCTGCAAATCTATCACGACAACAGAGAGGCTACAAGCCCGCGTGACACAATTGATCCCCAGTGTTACCAATATAACCTCCACGCATGAGAGTCCTACAACTCATATAAAACTGCTATTTTTATATATATAAAGCTTAGAAATTATCAGTGTTAACTCTACAAAGAAAATCTAACCTGCTCAGCTATCCCTATGATTAATATTAAAGACAACAGGCCCTTGTCTGCAAAATTATAAAACTTATGCGGGTGAGGCTACCTGTACCCGCGTCCTCCCATTGACCCCAGGGTTACCAACATAACCTCCATGCCCGGGCGGCATCTAACTTATGTAAAAACGTATATCTCGTATAGATAGCAACTAAACAATTATCAGTATTAACTCTACAAAGGAAATCTAACATCCTCCCCTAACCCTGTTCTCAATATTGCCAGTGACAGGCTCTTGTGTGCAAAAATAATATTCAATGACGCAGAGAAACCCACTTCTTAGTGCCCTTTCCCCCCTGAATTCTCACGCTCAAAGGTCAACCAAAAACATCCTCAAAACCTTGAACAAAAGTCCAATTATATCCATAACCCCTTGACTTTCCCAATAACCTATAAAGCCAAATAAAACCTTGACTTAAATATTTAACATCTACATATCATACCACTTTGATTAACTCATCAAGTACACTCGCGCTAAGAAGTCACGACTCGATTTTTCTAAGGCTCGGACAAAAGTCCCCAAATCTGGCTACCGCTGGCAACTCTCCACTGCCCGTCAGAGCCCAGTCATTTCCTAATTTATAACTATAGGTCTCCGGATATTCCCAATAATTGGCCTACTGACAAAATTAACCTATTTAGGTCTTTTAAATTATATTAATGTTGTTGTTTGAATATATATAAGTAAGGTTTGTTTTCAATATCTTTATAGAATAATGAAAGTATTTAATTTTTTGGCGCTATCTAGCATGTTACACTCCCTGGGCCTGCCGCCTGGAGGCCTACAAAAAAATGAAAGTCAGTCACTGCCAGTATATGAGGGAGAGTGTATCTCTTCCGCTCATATATCCACCTTTGTCCTTTACTACATGCCTTTCCATCTTTCGTTCCTATATGGGTGTCCCTATGGGTTATTAAATATGTTATAAGTTAAATTTCATCGTCTGTCTATACAAATTACAAGCTGTTCTCGAGTATTCAAGCTTTATCCAAAAATATACTGGAGACCGCTTTGTTTTTTAAGGCAGACTTGTCCCACTTAGAGAATTAAATGTGGAAAAACAATCTGTTATATGTTTATTTACGTGATTAAATTGACACTCATGGGTTGTGTCCATACTTAGTGTACTCAAACTAGTATGAACAGTCTCGATGTTACGTAATCTGGGTTGATGTAGCGTTACGTATCGTTCCGTAGTCTTAAGTTGAACGCTTCCATAACCTTGGTCGAACGTTCCATGATTGGGTAGAATATATTATTCTATAGTAGTATATGGGAAAGTATTGTAGGATTATTATTCCCATATATATATATATATTTGCATTATTTAAGATTGTTCATAAGTATCTCATTGTAAAAAGGATGGGATACATTTTCCATATGTTATGCGCGTGCACGGTATGTCACGACAGAGACAAACATAACGCGCTCGCTCACTCTCCAACCAACCTCCGTCCCAGCTACACACGCTAAGCCTTCTTCCTATAGTTCCTTTACTTCACCAGGTGTTTTCGCTTCACTTTTCATCTCATATTCCATATAGTCACTACATTATCTTTGTTAATTAGCACAACTTAACGTAAATATCTAGCCTATTCTAGCCTATTGTAGCCTCTTTTCATACGCTGTTTACCTTACTAACCACTTCGAGTCATCTAGCCTATTTTCCGCCATCCTCCAATCACCAGCTGAGTTCATCAAAGGGTAATTATTTCTATATGGTTAATACTCATTCAATATCAATAATATACAGTCCACTTATCTAAATTAACCATATAATTGGTCCTTCGAACCGGTCACTAGTTTGCCCCCCCCCTCCCCCCTTTTTTTGTTGGGGAGTTATTCGGCGGTCGGTAGTTGCCTTGCTTGGAGTGGGGCTGGCCTATCCCTGTTTTTGTCATGAGTCCTACTACGTCCTCCTGGCCCCGGTCTTTTTGGCCCCATGGGGCTGTCGGGTTTTTTTCGTCCGCTCTTTGCTCTGGCCGCCCCAGGTGCATGACCACCAGTGGGACAGGATGTGGAAACTAGTGGATAGGTCAGGGCTGCGACGGGAGTTTTACCCAGAATGAAAGTTATAAATCTGATTCAGTACAGTACTCAAACCAATAATTAGCCTACTTTAAATGTTTTTTCGGGCTCATTACATTATATTAAAACTACTTTAGCCCTAGAAAATATTGCACAATTGGCATGGCATTAAGATTAAATTCATCCATACTGTACTGTATTTTAAATTTAATCTAGATTTAATTTAAATCTAGATCAAAATTAGGCCTATACTGAAAAATAACTTCTTTAAAATTTAAAAGTTATTCATTCACACATTTTTCTAAATTCTACTCTCGTCGTGTGCCCTGGAGGCGGGGTAATATGATAGCTGATAGGCTGAGTGTGTTAATCCAACTCAAAACTTTTTTCCTTGTGACTTCTTGAGATGAACTTTTCTTGTGTACAATTTTCACATTTATTAAATTTAATAATATAGAATTAGCGGTACCCATTGAGTTTAGCCTGTTTAAATTACCCTATAGGCTCTCTCTCTCTTCAAATTCTTGAATTTATTATAACGTTAAACGGTACCTCTCTTTTTTGACATCTGGAGACTTTTGGCCTATACTGTATTGTACTAAATTTCCCTCCCGGCTTTTCTTAACTTATGGCGTAATGATTCTATAATTTCATAACTATTATGTAAAGAGTTAAATTGAAAAGCTCCGGATTACTAGTCTACATTGCGCACAATTCTTATTCCGCATTTCGTGAGGGTGTTTTATTTTCGGCTCGCGATTTATTTGATTTCTCGGAGTACTGTATTGTTGTCCGCAACTTATTCGTTCTGGCATTGATAGTTTGATTTAACGTCAATAGATTTCCTTCCCGTATAATCATGGCTAAAAGTGTACAAAAGCGTCGGGCTGGGCTTAACCTAACAAGTGCGCATGGGGGTAATTAGACACCTCTCCCTGTGCGCATGTATTTGAGGTGTTTCCGTCACTAAAATATTCATTGTACCATTAATAGCATTAATACTTATCCATACGCGCCTATTATGGGTTGATTATAAAGGTATTAACCTGAAACAACAATAAAACGAGTGAAAACAGCGTTTGGATGGTCAAAATCGGAGATATAGCCCGCGAGTTGTATAATGTATGGGTGAGGCAAGCTGCTTTCCCGCCAATTTCCCCCAAGGCCACTGAGACACAGTCGATCGATATTCTCTCTCTCTCTCTTGCACTCGTTTGCTAACACTGATGACAATGCCCTGCTTGCAACTCGCTAATGTTAGCACGAAAATATACCTCAGAATAAGGGAATAACAGGGAAAATAGGTGATAACTGAAGGAGAGGAGGAAAGTGGGGAAGGAGGGGAGGTAGAGGACTGAGATTTTGCATGGCCCAGGGGCCAAAAAAAAATAAAAAATAAAAAAAAATTCGATGTCAAAAGTTGATTTTTTTTTCTCTGACTCTTAAGAGTCTTCCCGCAGTCCGCCGGGGGAACTTTTTTTTTTTTTTTTTTTTTTAAGAGACAATGAATGGAGGAAGGAAAAACACAGATAAAACAAAAAGGTCCATGTGCCTAAAGGCATCCTCCATTCATAAAATGTTTGTAACAACTGGATTTAAACATTTGTTGATTGTAAGTTTGTGGAAAGCAATTCGAGGGAAGTGAATTCCAAAGAGTAGTAGCTCTGGGGATAAATGAATTCTGATAAGCAGAAGTTCTGCATTGTGGAGGAGAAAGTGTAAATTCATGGGCTCTCAGCTGCCCTAGTTCTACGGGGAAAGATGTGGAGAGCGGCACAATTGAAGCAAGTTCCTCGGAACAATTGCTGTGAAAATATCTGTAGAATAATGCAAGGGATGCAACGTTTCTTCGTATGGCTAATGTAGGAAGGTCCTGTGTGATTGCAGGGTTATTGATTAATCTAATAGCTTTATTTTGAATTTGTCCAACTGCCTCAATGCAACCACTCCACTTCCACCCCACAGAGGTGAACAGTAATCCATCTGAGAGCGCACATGACTTTTATATATTACGGCCAACTGCTCGTCAGTGAAGAATTCTCGAACTCTGTACAGGAGTCCCAGTTTTTTAGAGGCATTCTTAGCAATGCTTCTAACATAATGTGTCCAGCTCAAGTTAGTAGTTAATGTTACACCGAGAATGTCAATACTAGGGGAAGTGGGAATATTTACATCATTAAAAAATATATGGGAGTCAGTGAGATTCTGTCGGTTAGAAAATTGAATGTACTTGGTTTTCTGTGCATTAAAGGAAACTAGATTCTCTTGTCCCCATTCATTAATTCTAGAAAGGTCCTGGTTCAGAGAAATTGCAGACTCTTAAGAGTCTCCCCGCAGTTCCCGGGTTAAGGGCTCTTTGACGGTCTTGACCTCTGACATTGACGAATTCCTTGATTCGGCATCTAGAGTGGAGGTGGAGGCCAGGTTGCTCAGTATTCAAAAGC
Source organism: Paralithodes platypus (assembly GCA_032716605.1). NCBI lineage: Eukaryota > Metazoa > Arthropoda > Malacostraca > Decapoda > Lithodidae > Paralithodes > Paralithodes platypus. Next base: position 49,805,894 of record CM064505.1, read on the forward strand.
AACTTGACAAGTATGAGGTCACACAGGAGGACCTGGCCGACACTTACAAGGACGCCGAGTATATCGAGGTGATAAGAGAGGATACCCTATATATGGAGGGCATACAAGTAATCGTTGCCACACTGAAGGGGATCTTGATTCCAGAGGTCAAGAAAGAGCCAAGGAAATCCGCAGTCAAATTACCACATCTTACTCTTCCAAAATATGAAGGTGATGCCACATTGTGGTCGGGATTTTGGAAGATGTTCAAGTGTACCATCCATGACAATCCCGACCTCACAGATATACAACGCTTCACCTATCTAAAGGGTCAGCTTCTGGGTGATGCACATAAGCTAGTCGAAGGATTCATTATCGAAAGTGCAAGCTATGCCCCAGCAATTGAGCTCCTGCAAGAGACATATGGGCATCCAGATCGAATCAAGGCAGCTTACGTTATCAAATTCAATCAATTAGTGTCACCCAAACACCAAACAGCTGACCTGAAGGACTTCTATGCCAATACAGAGAGTGTGATGAGGTCAATCATTAGCCATGGTATTTGTTTGGAGAAATTTTGTGTGGTGACTCTTGTCAATAAGTTACCATCACCACTAAAAGAAACCATAAAACGGGAAATGGGAGACTCGAGCCTGGATTATAAGAAATTCACCCATTGCTTCCAGGCTGAAGTGTACAATATGGCGGGTCAAGACAGAGTAGAGGGTACACCCATGGCTACGGCGACGTTTACCGCCCAAAGTGACTACAGGAAATTCAACTGTGTTCTGTGTAGTGGCACCAATCATTTATGGTACAAGTGTATGAAGTATAAGAAAGTTAAAGTTAACAGAGCCCGTCAACTAAGTCACTGCACTGGGTGCTTGTCAAAAGACCATGGCCATTCGGGTTGTACTAATCCTAACATAAGAAGCTGCAAGTTTTGTAAGGGCAAACACTTTCATTCCCTGTGTACGCAAAAACAAGGGAAAGAAAGTAGACCAGCGGAGGATAACACCAAGAGAGAGCATACTGCTGCTACTTCAACTACAATGTCCGTTGCCACAGGAAAAAATATAGTAATCTTGCCCACCGTACAGCTGCCGGTAAAGGGTAAGGATAATAATTGTGTTAAAATCAGATCGCTACTTGACCAATGTTCTCAGAGGACCTTTGTGAAGTCTTCTGTTCTATCCTCCCTTTCCTACATTTCTAAAGGAACTGAGGAGTTATGTCTTCACGGATTTACCGGGAAACAAGCATCTAGGGAATATAATGTTGTGGCACTGCAATACAAACACAGAGGTAAATTTCATCATCTAGATGCAATAGTGGTTGATGAATTGCCAGAACATAAAGGTGAACTTAACCTAAAGTCTAAACTGGTTAGTTTACAAAGTAAAGGCATAAAATTAGCCGATCCTCACGCAACGGACACAGATCAGCTGGAGCTGCTCATCGGTGCGGATCACTACTACGATATAGTGCGACCTGGGTATAAAAGGTCAGGTAGCCTAATTCTGCTTCCTACCAAGTACGGGTACGCCATAAGTGGTTCATATGTGACACAGCCTACCAGCTCCAGCACAAGTAATTACTGTATTGAAAGTAGCAGTAACCCCAATGGACGAATACAAGTCCACTGGTAATATTCCACCATGCAAAAATGACTTAAACGTTTTGTGGGAATTAGATCATATCGGGATAACCCCTAAGGAATACTCACAGGTTGAGCGTCAGGCACTATCGTCGTATGAGGACACCGATACCCTCTCATTCGGCGTTCAGTACGTGCATTATTCGCAGATTACAAAACGGATTTGCTTGAGTATGACGGCTAAACTTTTTAACCCCTTGGGGATAGTTCTACCGGTGTCGATCAAATCAAGATTATTCCTTCAGCAATTATGGAGGATAAAATTAGGTTGGGATTAGGTTTTGACTGGCGATCTGGTTCAGGAATGGGAAGACATTATTTTGGATCTTCGTCTCTGTAAGGGTTTTAATTTTCCTCGGAGAGTTGTCATGGACCATCCTGTTTCCATTCATGCCTTCTCAGACGCTAGCAAGGTCACGTACGGCACCGCCATATACTTTGTTGACACAAGTGGCAGCCGTCTAGTCATGGCGAAGGCGAAAGTCGCCCCGATCAAATCCCTTTCCATCCCAAAATTAGAGCTGACTGCAGTTTTGTTGGCTGCTAGACTCGTTCACTTTGTAGAGGAAACTTTTAAAAATTTGCTAAATATCTCGGAGACCGTTATATGGAGTGACAGCCAAATTACGCTCTACTGGTTACATAGCCGAAAGAAGCTACCAGTGTACGTCACCAACCGTGTCGACGAAATTCGTACCCTGCTCCCAACCGCACAGTTCCGGTATGTGTCTACCAAAGAGAATCCAAGTGACTGCATTACTCGTGGTGTCTCTGCTAAATTTCTCAAATCTTCTGCGTTGTGGTGGAATGGCCCATGCTGGCTTAATGATCCCAACGAATGGCCAGAGAATATAGATTTGAGCGAGCAACACACTGCTATTGTGGCACCGGTAATTGACTCGGTGCCTGACGAAGACACACGGTTATGGGACTGGGATAGATTCAGCAGCTATGAGAAGTTACAACGTGTTACAGCATGGGTGATACGATTTGTAGAAAATGTAAAAGCAAAAATTAAAGGCACACCGCCCACAGGTAGTGCTTACCTCAATGTGAAGATCAGAATTGCAGATAAATTATTACATAAGCTCTGTCAACAAGAAATATATACGCAGGAATATAAATTACTGGTTAAGGGAACAAAGTCTAGGAATAACCTGATCAACCAGTTGGGCTTACACTTGAAGGGGAACTTGATACATTGCGGAGGCAGATTACGATTGGCAGCCCTCTCTGAGGCAAGTAAGTATTTATTAGTGGCCCCTCCATCATTGACGAACATGCCTATTACATAAGGCATCCTCTTCAAACACTAATCCGCCGTAGTTTTGAATCTACCGCGCAGAGCATTTAAAAACTGAGGAGCCTTAATCATGAGCGCACGCGACCTCACTCATGGCTTCAGTCATTATGAATTGGGTTCTCACTACGAAAAAACTTCGTAAAAAATAAAAACAAAAAGAAAATAAGAATAACTATCCAATAAGCTTTCCATCATATCGTGGATGTACTTGTGTGGATCTCTGACCAGACGCTGATTCAGGCGTCATTCTTCCTTCTCTGCTCTGCGTTCAGCCTGCCCGGACGTGCCTCCCCACGCTCCGCTAGTTCCGCATTCGTGGCGTCCCTAGTGAGTTTTTTCTCATTTGTTTACTCCAGGATGTATCGAGTAAGGTTAGGATAGGCGTAGCAGGAGTGTCCTGGGCTGGTTGCCCGCAGTGCAGTGTATTTTGGGTCGAGTGTATGGGGCATCTATTTCGGATGTACCCTCGTGGTCCCGTTGTGGACATGTGAACTTTTTCACAGCTGTGTTAGTTTGTGATGCAGGCGGCTTTCACTACGCGTTAGTTAGTGCTGCCTTTTATCTTTCTGATGAGGTAAGCTTTGTTTCTGACGTTCCCAGCGTATTTTTCTTCACTTAGTGAAGTTTTTTCTGGGTCCCGAGTCAGTCTTCCCTTGGTCGGAAGTTTGTGCTACGGTGGTGTGTTGGCGGTGGTTCCTGTTGTGATATTTCCAGTGTTTGTGTATATTTCAACTTTTATTATGCCGTCTACCTAGGCCTAGCCAGCCGCTCGTAGCTTTGCCACATGTACTAGTGTTATTGTTTATTATTTATAAATATGCCCTACTGTGTCATGTGTATCCGGGTTTTAGTTGTGTATTGGCTAATTCCTCGGACTATAATTGTTTCCTGGTTTAGTTGTGTATTGGCTAATTCCACGGATTATTGAGTGACCTTGGGGTTGTCGTGCGTGGCTCTCCTCGTGTCTCTTGTTGTTCAGATGGTGTCTGTTCAGGGTGGGTTGCCTTCCGGCGGGGTTTTCTCGGTTTCACCATGAAAATCTCGGCCGCGAGCCGTGTTGGGCCACACGTGGTTGTTAACACTGGCTTGTTTCCCCGGCGTTGGGGTGTCTGTGGCTCTCCAGGACTGCGTCTCTGTGGGTGCCTGGTTTCAGGCCTCCTTTGATTCCCGGCGGGATGGCTGTTCCCATCTATAAAACGTTGTTCATGCGGACATACGTTATGTAGTTTTTCTACCCGGTTTTACAAAAACCACTTGAAAAACCTAGCTGTTGTTTTAGGCTTTCCTCCCTGGCGATCTTTTACAAAGAAGTGGGGACAGGAACTTATGGGGTTAACGTTTGGACATCTCACCCGGCGGGTGCACCAGGGTAGGGTGGGATGAACGACTTATGTCTTTCAGTTAGTTAACCAATCCATTTTAGTGATACTATGTGTATCGCCGCCTTTACTCTTACGGCGATTGAAGGTTCAAATTAGGTTAATTTATCGATTCTTCTCACCCGGCGGGTGCTCCTAGGTGGAGGAACTAAGGAATTTACAAAATTCGATTTCGATTTAACCACTTAATTTAGTGATACAAGTAGGTATCGCCGCCTTCAAACTTACGGCGATCTTTTGTGACAATTCGTTAGACATCAGATCTCGTATCATCCTGCCCTGTGCTATTCTACTAAAATATTTCAAGGGCCGGCGTCTTTATGGGGGGTTGCTTTGTTACAAAATTGAATCTTGAGACAGTCACCACCACCAAGAGACTATAAGCGCCATGCTGGACCGTTATATTATATCAGAGGGTATTCTTCACTTTCTTTAACACAAGATTTGTTTAGATTTTCTGAACCCCGCCGCGTAGCGAGCTGTGTTTGTGTCAATTACATCTCGTTACCCGGCGGGTTATTAACACTTGTGTGCGGACATGTTGGGTTAACCTTATGAGCATTAATTCCTGGAAATTTTCTTTTTTTCCAGAGCTGAGCTCCGGCGGACCAATACAGACCCGGCGGTAGTTTCCTCCCACCAGTCTCTGTTATGGCTACCGTGGCCCCAGTTTTTGCTTTGTGCACTACCCCTGCTTGTGCTGGTATCCCTATTTTTGCGCATACCCGTTGCATAAGGTGTGTTAAATGTCTAGACCGTTCAAGGGGTCTCTGGGTTATGCGTAATTGTTCTTTTTGCTCCCAATTAGCTTTAAAGGTCCTTTGTGATAATGATAAGACCGCGGCGGTAGCGTTGAGAGAGGTTAGGCAACAGATGTCAGCCTACACTACCATTGTTTGCGCATAAATCACTTCAATGTGACAACGTCCCACTTTGGGATAGATTGCTCTCCGAACACCCTCCCCCTAAACGTTCCTCTAGAGTCACGAGTATTAAGCCGGCGGAGACTGGTCAGGGTTCTGTATCCTCTGCTGCTACACCTAAACGCCCAAGGGAGCCTACACCCCCGGTATCCGCCTCCTCGTCTCGGGCGAGATCCCGGTCTAGGTCTCCTCTTAGACACCAGTCATCTAGTCGTGCCTCTTCACCGGCGAGTAAGAAGAGTAGGACGGAAGGTTCCACCAGTGGTCACGGCGAGGATTCCTCCAGATCTAAGAATAGTTCGCGGTCACACCGTAGCCATAAATCCTCTAAAAAGGATTCACATAAACGGAAGTCCTCTCGACATTCACCAACTTCTAGTGCATCTCATCGTACCTCTACACCAGACAGAGTTTGTGTTAAGGCCCAAGAGTCCAGTGCAGCGCCTGTCCCAAAAGAGGATTTGCCACTTAATATTTTAACCCTGGAATTGGAAAGTTCAGGGGGTTCAGTAATTGAGAATGTTTCAGACTCTCAAGAGAGTGTAGGCCAGGGCCTCGGTGTTTGGCGGTTTGCTCAACCAGGGTCTGACCACCCACGTCCGACTCAAACGAGTCACACAGTAGCCGATGTCCACAGGGACGCGGCGATCCCATCCTCTATCCCAGACTTATCTTGGCAACAAGGTACCCCTGCCTCGGCGGGGTCTTCTCAGGAGGATCAGGAGGAGAAAGACGAAGTTTCTATAATTTCGGAGATGGAAGGACAAGGGTCAGGCTCAGGCTTGGACGCCGCACAGGATACTAATGATTCACCTGTAAGTTCTTCATCAAACCAGTTTGTTACGGCACAAGAAATTAATGGGCTGCTTACTCATGCTTTATCTAAATTTTTTGGCCAACAACAGGAAAACCCCACAATGGACTTGGGGGCTCCCAAGACAAGTTCTACGGTACGGCCTCTGATGACTTCGATTGATTTATCTAAGATCACTAACCCTCCCACTCTGTTAACCTCAGGGATCACGAGGCCTGCTACGGCGGCATTGACAACTTCAAATGTCAGGGTCATAACGGATGTCAATCCACCCCCTCTAGACAAAGCGCCTCTTAGAAAGGTAGCTATGCCCTTACTTTATGGGCCAGACGAGTCATGGGTTCTTTTGAACTCATCTAAACCAGAGCTTGCCCAACCTACTTTGTCAGGGGAACTCCCGGTACCGCGTGAGTGGGTCATCCAGGGCAATAAGTCAAAGAAATTAAGGGCCGTGGATACTTTGGGTAATGTTCTGGACGTAAACATCAAGGCTATACCTAGTTATTATCACCAAGATTATTTTGTGTATGCTTCTAAGCCTGCTTTACCCCCTGCCTCAGCTTCAAAACTATTTTCAGACTGGTCTAAGCTGGATGGGTTTAATGATATTAAGACTCTGTCAGCTCTCACTCCTGAACTAGATTTACAGACCGTCACAGACGACGCAGCTAATCCAGTTTTGAAGGTGGGACAGTTGGGACCAGGACCTTGGGTAGATTGGGAGGTAGAGGCTCAAAACTTTGCAACCACTTTCACTTCTAAATCTTCCCACCAGATACCTCAGGATACTCATTCATGGTTCTCCATGCCGGTGGGTTCTGCCGGCGGAGTCCCGTCAGCTTTGTTTTCATTTCTAGCTGCCCCTAAGATTAATCTTTGTGAGCTGAAGGACCCGTTCACTACCCCTACCCCTACTAACCTAGACAGAGAATTTAGGCTACGGGGAAAAGCTTTTCGCCTGTTCTCGCAGTACATAGTATCTCAGCAGGTGGCTAAGTCTTTACTACGGTCCACTCAGGCAATCGCAGATGCGGATGCTCGAAGATCGGTTGAGTTATCCCGGCGACTGATTCTTCAGTCGTCAATCCAATCCTTGGGTGACATACGTACCGCCTTGCTTGAGGCGGTACGAGCACGACAAGATCTTAGGATGTCGTTAGTTCGCAAGCTACCTGATCGCATTGCTAATCAGGTGGTTATGTCACCAGTGCTTACTCCCTCTTTAATGACCCCTGAAGTGTGGCGAACAGTGTTCAATATGGCACAGGCCATTAAGCACAGTCTCACCCCTTCTAAGAAACCTGCATTTAACTTCCCCAAACCCAGGCCTACTACTAAAGCTCAGCCAGGGGGATCTAAACCTTTTCTTCCGCCTAAGTCCTCCCACTCCCCCCAGGGTCAGTACAGGCATAGACAGAGTAGGTTTTCAGGTCAGAGAGGACGCGGCCAAAATAAACCAGGTCAGGGCCAGTCTTCGGCCAACACCAGCCAGCCGGTGAAGCGGCCAGCACCAACCCCACCATCAAAAAACTAAAGTCTCTCTCACTCCCGGCGCCTACCTTAAGGCCGGAGGAACCGAGGGTAGTACAGCCGGCGAACCCTTGTCTGCTAACTGGGTCGTTCCGAACGTGTCACCAAGCATGGCCGTTAAACACTTGGGCACGGATGGTGGCACGCAAAGGCATCACTTGGCAGTGGCTCCGGCGACCTCGATTACGTCAGCCGACAACGGCGAATTTTGTTTCTTTAGAGGTGGAGTCACTAGCCCAGGAAATGATTGCCAAGAATGTCATCATCCCGGTCCCCCCAAATTACCCTGTATTCACGTCCAAACTATTTTTGGTTCCCAAAAGGGACAGTGTTCAGATGAGGCCGGTCGTAGACCTGTCTTATCTGAATCTTCACATTCACAACAAATCTTTCAGAATGTTAACAGTACACCAAATCAGGCTAACACTTCCGCCGGGAGGTTGGATGTGTTCACTAGACCTGACAGACGCCTATTGGCACGTATCGGTCAACAAAAGATTTCAAAGGTTTTTGGCCTTACGGATCAGGCACCAAAATTTTGTTTTTCAGAGGATGCCGTTCGGCTTGAACCTGGCACCTCGATTATTCACAAAACTAGTCCGGCAAGCCCTGATGCCATTGTTAAAACAAGGGATCAGAGTGTTGTGGTATCTGGACGACTGGCTGGTGGTGGCAGAGACACAACAATTATGCATAAAACATGTCAATATCATTTTAAATCATGTCAAAACTCTAGGCTTCAAGGTAAATCTGGTAAAGTCAAACCTTGTTCCCTCACGAGTAATTCAGTGGATAGGGCTGGTCTGGGACACCGCCGCTCTCACTCTGAGTCAGAGTGTGGACAATCGCAACAGGTTTCGCAGGAAACTGTTCAGGTTTCTTCACAGTCTGACTACGATGCGAAGGGTCTGGGAGTCTCTGGTCGGCTCTCTCAACTGGATTCAACTAACTGTCAAGTTGGGCCGGTTGAAAGTAAAACGATTAATATTGGAAGGCAACAAATATTTCCCGCTCTTACCGGCGGGAAAATTATGGCCCATCCCGAAATTAATCCACACCTTACTAGCGGTCTGGGCGAAGAGGGAAACATTGCACTCAATAATGTCATGGACCTCTCCTCCACCAACGGTATGGGTAGACACGGATGCGTCAGGCACAATAGGGTGGTGATTTCAGTCAAATCAGGGGCACCAGGGTCAGGGGCTTTGGTCCCACTTAGAAATCTCGCACATCAATGTCAAAGAATTACTAGTCCCCTTGTATTTCCTTCAGGCTCACGGCCCGGCGTTACGGGGCAAGTCGGTGGCCTTCAGAATGGACAATCTGAATGCAGTCCACTGTATTCAGAAACAAGGGTCAACGAGGTCAAGGAAGTTGCTAAACGTGTCGGAAGAGATTTTTGCTCTAGCCAACAGTCTAGATATTTATCTTCACGCATCTTATCTCCCAGGCGTAGCGAACGTCTGGGCAGACGCTCTGTCCCGGAGACAGAGCACGACAGTAGAATGGGAGCTCAAGCAACCCATTTTCAACCTAATGATTGCAGAGCTCTCCCATCCACAAGTGGATCTTTTTGCGTCCGAGGAGACTCACAAACTCCCTCTATACCTCACCCGCCGGGCGAAAACGCCGGCAGGGGGGCCAGACGCCCTAGTGACAGACTGGAACAGATGGAGCTCCATCTATCTGTTTCCACCGCCAGATGCGTCACTAATGTGCCACGTAGTGAACAAACTACGAGATTATCGAGGCTTAGTCTCGCTAATCGCGCCACTGTGGCCGGCGCAGTTGTGGTACCAGCAATTGAAAATGTGGTGCCCGGACCCGGTATCGCTCCCAGTCGGGTATTTCCACTTAGACACGATTGGCAACCTAGCGACCTCGCTGACTTTTGCATTATGGACATTCAGGAGGCCAAGTGGCTAGCACCATACGGTAGAGATGTGACCAATAAATTACTCAATCAATATACTCAGTCTACAAAACGACAGTATCAATCACATTGGCAAGCCTTTACTTCTTGGATCGTTAGGACAGAACAAACTGTACCCTCAGTGGCATTAGTTTTTAATTATTTGAATTATCTGTTTGAGCAGAAACGTTTATCTGTGGTAACATTAAAAAATCACTTAACTGCGATTAGAGTGCCCTTTTTAGACCTTACGGGTCTTTCCATACCGGTGGCGGAGGAAACAGGTTTTATGAGAGCATGTTTTAAACTACGCCCACCTCCCTGTCAGCTCATGCCTACTTGGTCTCTGGACAAAGCTTTGTCTTTGCTTCACTCTCGTCTGTACCAAAATACTGCAGACTTTGCATTACTCTTAAAAAAGGCGGTTTTCCTTTTGGCTTTGGCCACCGGAAACAGAGTGTCTGAGCTGGCGGCGATGAGCAACACACCTAATTGTCTTAGGTTTGGTAGACTTAATGAATGTATTTCCATTGCACCCTCCCCAGGTTTTGTAGCCAAGAATGAGCATAGTGCACACGTGTTTTCTGAGTTCACGGTGCCGGCGTTAAAAAGGGGAAAGGTGCATCATAATTTATGTCCAGTGCAAGCTCTAACCAAATATTTGAGAGTAGCTCCTCGAAACCCCCAAGGTGCTTTATGGGTAGCAAGTACGGGTAAACGCTTACTTAAACGGCGATTAGCCTCTCTTCTGGTAGAAGTCATTAAAGAAAGTAATCCCGGCGTTGTGGGTCGGGCCCACGATTTACGCAAATGGGCAGCCTCTTTACGTTTCCTGAAAAATTTTTCAGTTGAAGACATAGCGTCCACGCAGTTGTGGGCGTCTAATCATACGTTTCTGTCTAGATACTTGTCAGTTGCTCTAGACAAACCTTCCTTACCATGTATAGCTTTAAGGCAGAGGGTCTAGGTGGCCCTGCAGTCACTTTTGTTTACTTTCACGGGAAAGGGGGGGGGGGGGGTGCAGTCAGTTGACATAGGACACCCTAGACCCCGCCGGAGTATGAGAGCTGTGATACAATTTAAGGTTAAAATGTGATATGAAAATTTCTCAGTGAGAAATTGTGCTAGTACAATGTTAAGTACAAAACAACGGTGTTGTTAGAGTAGTTTAGCTGCGAAAGCAATTTAATATTAGAATAATGGAGTTCCTTTGCAATTTATCTCCAAGTTTATGTTGGGGTTTATTATGTGCACATATAAACTTATAACTTGTTATTTTTTGTCACCACTCGTTGAGTGGGGTGCCTTTGTAACTACAGATCTGTGTTCAGAATCTTCAGGGTTACCCATTTTTTTTTTTTTTTTTTTTTTTTTTTTGTCAGGCAGGCTTCTTTGAAGCACGCACCTGCCTGAACCCCCTTTTTCTTGTATTTTTTCGGCCTACGCCGTTGTTAAATATATTTTCAAAAGTAAGAATACTATGTGGTTGTTTTTATTATCTGCTTTTCTAGAGTTATGATATGATTACGAATGTCCCCCTCCAGTCTTAGAAATCAGGCATGTTCGTCAATGATGGAGGGGCCACTAATAAATTATAGGTTTGACTCCTGTAAGGAGATAAAGAAAACCTAATATTTAGTAGTGGCCCCGTAATCATTGACGACTGGGGCCCTCCCGACCGTCCCCTTCCCATTCGTTGATGTATTGAGGATTTTGGTTTACTTGATATGTCAGTGAAGGAAGAATGACGCCTGAATCAGCGTCTGGTCAGAGATCCACACAAGTACATCCACGATATGATGGAAAGCTTATTGGATAGTTATTCTTATTTTCTTTTTGTTTTTATTTTTTACGAAGTTTTTTCGTAGTGAGAACCCAATTCATAATGACTGAAGCCATGAGTGAGGTCGCGTGCGCTCATGATGAAGGCTCCTCAGTTTTTAAATGCTCTGCGCGGTAGATTCAAAACTACGGCGGATTAGTGTTTGAAGAGGATGCCTTATGTAATAGGCATGTTCGTCAATGATTACGGGGCCACTACTAAATATTAGGTTTTCTTTATCTCCTTACAGGAGTCAAACCTATAATCCAATACTACTGCCCCCCAATCATCCCTTCACCCATCTTATCATCGATAGGTGTCACCGACTCTGTTGTCATTATGGGGTTGGTCATATAGTCACCTATGTAAGACAACGATGGTGGGTGCCTAGAATCAGGCAGGTGGTCAAGAAAGTCCTTCACAAATGCTTAAAGTGTAGAAGAGTACAGGGAACACATTATGATCCCGTCGGAATTCCTCCCTTACCAAACCTGCGAACCACCCCAGGTGACCCTTACAAAGTTACCGGGGTTGACTACAGTGGAGCAATCCCTGTGAAAGATTCACCCAATCTTAAGGTGTATATGATACTTTTCACCTGTGCTGTTACCAGGTCAATTCACCTAGAACTGGTCACCAACATCACTTGTGATAGCTTCCTACATGCCTTCCGAAGATTCTGCAGTCGACAGGGATATCCGCGTATCATGCTGAGTGACAATGCAAAGACTTTCATAGGGGCATCTACATATCTCAAAGAAGTGAGCAACAATCCTAAGATTCAGACCTGCCTAGCGGATGTAAAATGCGAATGGCGTTTCATTCCCGCCAGAGCGCCTTGGTTTGGCGCCATATGGGAGAGAGCCATAGGCATCGTGAAGGCGGGTCTGAAGAAGGTGTTGGGTAGAGCTCTCATCTCGATTGAGGAACTCAACACCATACTCTTGGAGATTGAAGCCACCGTAAATAATCGCCCTCTATACTATGCTTCTGGTGATTTGGAAGACCTTACCCCAATCACACCCTCAGTACTGGTACGTGGATACAGACTGCGGGATCTTCCTGAAGAGCATGACGAGGATACTATGGAAGATCCAGACTACATAAGTAAGGATGTGATATCGGCCCGCTACAAATATATTCGTAAATTATCGCGAGATATTTGGCATCGCTGGTCAACAGAATATCTGGTGACTTTAAGGGAAGCGCAAAAAAATAAACTGACACCATTAAAAGGTCATTGGCCTAGGATAGGGGACGTGGTAACCATCCATGAGGAGGGCCCGCGCGCATTTTGGAAATTGGGTCGGATAGAGGAGTTGTTACCAGGTCGTGATGGTGAGGTTCGGGTAGCAAAGGTTCGCACCAGGACTGGAGTAATCACACGGCCAACAGTCCGACTATATCCTCTTGAGGGTGACCTCGATCGCAAGGACGCCCCCTCGGATCAGTTATCCATTGATGTCCCCTCTCTGGCTTCTACTTCGGCGCAGCCTGTTGACGCGTCCGGCGGACGCCCACGTCGACAGGCAGCCCAGATATCCTCCCAAGTTTGGCGGGATAAGATTGCCTCCGGGCAAATCTAATCATGTAAATTTTGTATATTTTCTGTTGGTGGGAATATGTCCATACTTAGTGTACTCAAACTAGTATGAACAGTCTCGATGTTACGTAATCTGGGTTGATGTAGCGTTACGTATCGTTCTGTAGTCTTAAGTTGAACGCTTCCATAACCTTGGTCGAACGTTCCATGATTGGGTAGAATATATTATTCTATAGTTGTATATGGGAAAGTATTGTAGGATTATAATTCCCATATATATATATATTTGTATAATTTAAGATTGTTCATAAGTATCTCATTGTAAAAAGGATGGGATACATTTTCCATATGTTATGCGCGTGCGCGGTATGTCACGACAGAGACAAACATAACGCGCTCGCTCACTCTCCAACCAACCTCCGTCCCAGCTACACACGCTAAGCCTTCTTCCTATAGTTCCTATACTTCACCAGGTGTTTTCGCTTCACTTTTCATCTCATATTCCATATAGTCACTACATCATCATCTTTGTTAATTTGCACAACTTAACGTAAATATCTAGCCTATCCTAGCCTATTGTAGCCTCTTTTCATACGCTGTTTACCTTACTAACCACTTCGAGTCATCTAGCCTATTTTCCGCCATCCTCCAATCACCAGCTGAGTTCATCAAAGGGTAATTATTTCTATATGGTTAATACTCATTCAATATCAATAATATACAGTCCACTTATCTAAATTAACCATAGGTTGAAATTACTTTTAACGGTTGGTTTTAATTTTATGAGATACTTTTCTCCCAGTATTGTTGGCTTAAAAAGTAATACAAGCATTAAGAGACTTCCTCCACATTTTAATCCTGAATCTAGTGAGCGAAATACTACGAGTTTCACATTCTTTCGTTCGGGTGAGTCTCAACTTTCATATTATTTGGTTTGCTCTCACATAATGAGATAAATATATTGTAACAATACTTATATATCGTGTTTTTGGTATTTTGTCCTTCAATACAGTTCTCCCCGGTGTGTAATATATGAATATAGTAGAGCCTCAATAGTTGCCAGATAGCACTTTCTGAACAAAAGGTACTGGGAATCGAGCCATGACTTCTTAGCGCGATTGTACAGTAGAGTTGTATCATAAAGTAAATGAAGTCCATCTCCCCTAGGACAAGAAGGACTTCTTGTCCTAATGGAAAGTGCATACGCACGCCCTTACTATCCTTCCACAGAGGATGGATACCCCTCAGTAATGGTGCACATTAGGCCAAGGAAATCTGAAGGGAATCAAGTAACTCTAAGGCTTCTCAGTTGTTGGCACCCCACTTTGAGAAACATTATTTTTACCCCTCTGTACAGCCTGGATGCACGGCACCCCGAAGTCCTTATACTGTCTGTGAGTAAGAAATCCTATTATAGGATCTTTGTTAATTGTGGCAACCCAATCAGTTAACATAGAGACCTCTAATAGGCTGTATCACCAATACTAAAGTTTGAAGTGTGTAGGCACCCCTCCACTTCTATTTTAATATTGTAGGTACGGCAATTGTGCCCTATACAAGGAACTTTATTATTACTGGCACCCCAGTGATTAATATAGTCCCCTTCTTTAGGTTACACTTTTTCCAGTTAAAAGTTGAAGGACACAGGTACCCCTACCCTTCAACATTTTACTATTAAAAGTTACACTACCATTTATCACAGAAGATCTGAGTTCTAACAATCTTTTGTGTTATAAGGGCTTAGCGAGACACCCTCACGGGGACTCTGCATATATAAGTCCTAGGTGCATTTTGTCTGTGGCACCCCATTATACTTTGCAACTAAAAGGTTAACACCGCCCTGAGTTCTTTGAACCTCTTAAAACGGTTAGAGACAGTCAAGAAGAACAGTACTAAAACTCTTCTTGCGTTCGTCCGATATTGTGTTATTTCGTCATAAGTCATAACTGAGGCACAATATTAAAAACCCCACTACAAGAGTACCTTAACAGAACTTCATCACCGGTTAATATAAAGGTCAGGATAGACGAGTATACTTGATAAAGCTATAGGCTTAAATACTCGGGTTAGTCCGATATGGTGCCCAACTGTTTCGTTTCAAGTTACGGAGCCATATTTAAGACCGCACGCCCATTAACCCATCTGTAACAGTACTTCACATGACCGGCCAACCTGGACGGCCCACGGAGGATCAGAAGACATCAAGCAGCTAGTGTTCTACAATTCTGAGAAAAGAAAGAGTATAGAAAAATACCTAAATCAATGCCAGTAACGAGGCAGAAATAAGTTAGAGTTCAAAAGTGATAAAAATAAACAGTCCCTACTACCTCTTATTCAGGATAAAAAATCATCAAAGTGTTCAATTAAGATAATCTATAGAAACAGATTACTTCTATGCGTGTACCAGTGATAAATACGTTTAGTACACCTCTCTAACTTAAATAAGGAATTAAATCCAAATAAGAGGGATTTTGTGCATAAAATAACTCTGTCATATTTCCGCCCAGTGAGAAAATAGTTAGAGTCCATACACTCCTTATTTTTAAATAAATCATCAGTGTTCATTTAAGCTAATCTATAGAAACAGATTACTTCTATTCGTATACCAGTGATAAATACGTTTAGTATACCTCTCTAACTTAAATAAAGAATTAAATCCAAATAAGGCGGATTCTCAATTCAACGAACTCTGAAATAATATCAACCAGTGAAAATATTTTAGAGTCCACAAAACTTGAATTCAATCTTATGAATTACATCAGTGCATAAGATTATATATTTATAGAAAAGAAATATAGTAACTTACTGTAACCTCGTCAAATACTAGTAGCTAATTAAATCCAAGTCAAGGGATATAGTGAACATTAAGGTAACCTGATTAAGTGTTTATATAAATCTTTCAATAAGAGAATAGTGTTTTAATTCTCAAGTTAGGGGGTCTAGTTTGATCTATGCGCTACTAAAGTAAATTCTTATTTAAGGGTGAAAAGGAGGGGGGGGGGGGAGCTCAACCCCTAGACCCTCCGCCGGATATATGATAAAAGCAGCAGGGCTTTGTGAGAAGCTCACGAGTTGGGAGTATGGTTAAGTCAAGCCGGTGAGACGGCTCAAACAAAAAAATGTTTAGGTTATTTTTAGATATCTATAATAGTCACGACTGTAAGATATTACATATATATTGTACAAGGATAAAGTATGTACAGTTTAAGGTTACGAACATGTCAGAAGCAAAGGTTGACTTGTACGATATAAGGTTGGACAAAATGGACAGGTAGCAAAGAATGTTCTTAGAAACCAATTTTATTGAATTTTGAGGTTATATTCTTTACCACATGTACCTGGAAGACTCCGGGTCCGGTTCGACCAGCTGGAAAGGTTAGGGTCCACTACCTGGCAGACCACCGACACTAGGTTTACAGTAATCCTAGGGGTAAAGTACTATCATTAGATATAACTCGGATTGGATAATCCCTGATAGACCCTTCTAGGCGGACAACCGGTCACATAGGACCCATGACAGCAATCAGAATTCCAATTTTTAGGTTGAAATAGATGCTGTTCTCGCCGGTAGTGGAGGATGTTAACCGACGGGGAAAAAAAAAATCCTACCTCTCGACACGTCAGCTCATGACAGCAGGGTCAAGTAACAAGTCCTTATCTAGCTTCTCAGACATTTAGCCACCTTCCTTGAGCAGGCGGCATGACCAACGAACCTATCACTCTATTTCCGGCAAACGGACAATTGGCGTTCCATAATTTAAGGGGTCATGTTTCCGACAGGGGCGTTCGCTCCAGTTTGGCGGGATAAAGGGTAACAAGTTTACAAACTCAGTGACCTCTAGCTTCCGTTTCTTCCCTATCCCTGTGGATGGGTACGAAACAAGGAAAGCTTACATTGACACGTTTTGGAAAGATTCGGATGGGTGACCTGTGAGGTCATTTACCCAAAAAACTCTATGGAAGTGACCACCGGGGTTCACTATCTCCAAACTAAACAACCAAATAGGAATGGGCGACCTCTATCGCATCTGTCCCCGGGTTTAGAATAACAAACTTTTCGGTCATGAGTACAGACGAATGTCATCTGAGGCATTAGCCTGGCTTTCCTAAACAAGTCTCCCCCTTATTGACCTACATACGCCGCGTTTTTGGCGGAATAAACGTCACAATGCCGGACATGATAATCCGAGGAATTTTCGTTAGTTTTTTCGGGTTACAAGAACAGAGGTATACAGGACGGCATAAACCGTAAAACCCACCGGCCGAGCGGTCAGGTAAGGTAACTCCGGTCAGTCTCCGGCTCACTCGACAAATAGTACAAGTGCTAGTCGGGACTACTTAAGCCTTTACTAAGTTTTACAATGCATAGGGCTCGTTCCCCGGTTGTACAAAGTACAAAGGAGTACAAAGGAAATCAAGCAACAACAGATCTAGTGACCCTTCTAGGCTGCTTGTCCTCTAAAACACTGAGGATCAAGTGTCCAAACAGTGGTTTAGAGTGAGTAAGGGAACATTGGAATGGGAACTAATGTCCGTGGCAGGATTAGGAAGTTAGTAGGGGACAGATGGGTTAGTACCTGAGGGGAGGATAAAATAAAGTTATTCATTTACAAACGCAGTCAGTCGCGGGTTTGATGCGAGATATTTGTCTAGGCGGAATTTAAATGAATCAACGGTGCTGCAGTCTATAACGTTTCGGGGAAGCCCATTCCACAAGTTGACAACTCGATTGAAGAAGAAATTCTTAGATTCGTGTGAGTTAAAAGATTTATCAATAATTTTGCAACCGTTTCCCCGCGTGTAATTAGATTGGTCGATAGTGAAGTACTTACTACAGTTCATATTGTCGATGCCTTTGATGATTTTGAACACTTGAATTAAGTCACCTCTTAATCTGCGCTGGGTTAAAGGAAATAGATTTAATTCTCTAAGACGCTCTTCGTATGGTTTGTTCTTTAGGCTAGGTATCATTTTGGTAACTCTACGTTGAACTCGTTCTAGCTTGTTTATATCTTTTTGGTAATAAGGGCACCAGGATTGAACGCAGTATTCCAGAAGAGGGCGGACTAAGGAATTGTAAAGGGTTAGGATAACTTCCTTGGATTTATGCTCAAATGACCTGCCTATAAAGCCAATTATTTTGTTTGCCTTCTTAACAACTTCTGAACATTGTTGACTCGGTTTTAGGTTACTCGATATTGTTACTCCCAGATCGGTTTCTCTGTTTACATTCATCGAATAGTTTGCTTTCTCATTTAGGTATCCGATATGTAGTACTTTACATTTATCCGCATTGAAACTCATTTGCCAAATTTGGGCCCAACATGACAATTTATCTAGATTGTGTTGCATATCGTCAACTTGTTATTTTGAGAGTACGCTATTTGCAATTTTTGTATCGTCAGCAAATTTTGAGATTGTACAGGTGAGACCCTCATCTATGTCGTTGATGTAAATTAGAAAGAGAATTGGTCCTAGTACCGATCCCTGGGGTACCCCGCTACTTACATTGGTCCATTTAGATGCCTTACCGTTTATGACTACTCTTTGCTTTCTGTTGCTGAGCCAATTTTCTATCCATTTCAACACACTGTCTTGTATTCCATGCGCTTTTAGTTTTAGCAGTAAACGTTTGTGGGGAACTTTGTCAAAGGCCTTTTGAAAATCAAGGTATATAATGTCTACAGCTTTACTCTCATCGTAGAGGTTGAGGATATCGTGGAAGAAGTCTAAGAGGTTTGTTAAACAGGAACGTTTTTTACGAAAGCCGTGTTGAGTATCTTTAACCTCTCCGCGGCGCACAGGGGGTTTTCTACAGGGTAAGACTGTGCGCACTTATGATGATTTTGGGACCTATTGCCAATTTCGATAAAAAGTACATCATCGTGTAGGGAATGTTTGCGTGCATCGGCCCATATATATTTGACCCCCCAAAAAATGTCTGGGGGGGGTGGGGGAACGGTCCGTAGTTGAAAAATGTGGAGCGAATGGCACCGCGCGGCTAGATTGTCATCGAGCGGCGAGATTTCCCTGCCGAATGTTCACGCGCCCAGGGGATAGAAGGAGAGGGAGGAGGGGGTGGGTTACCGCGTATTATCACGTATATCTCCTTTTTTGAGCCCTTTTAGGCTATGTAGAGTATGTATACGTGTGTAGGCCACCCATATAACAATGAATATGCCTCATAGTGACCAAAAATTGCAATATATAAGGGAATTATAAGAGAATTTTTAGGCGGGAATGAAGATGTGTTGGAGGTTTGGCGGCAATTTATGAGCTGAGAGTGTGGTTTACGCCATACATATCACTTATATCTTGTACGTAGAGCACTGTCATGCAGCTCACTCATGCTATAATACAGACTTGTACGTATGTATACGTGCCATATATCAAAATATATACCGCATATAGACCAATTCATGCGATATTTACGCACATTACTAATGAGTTTCTATGCGTGAACCAAGGTGTGAGTGAGTTGTGCTGGGAATGAAAGGGGGAGAGGGTGTGTTACGCCATAAATATCACGTAAATCTTGTATTTAGAGCACTGTCATGCTATAATAAAGACGTGTACGTATGTAGGCGTCCCATATAACAAGGAATATACCGCATATAGACCAATTGATGCGATATTTACGCAAATTGTGAATGTGTTTCTAGCAGACGGAAGCCTGAAAGGGTGGGTTGGGGGTGGGTGGGTGGGAGGGAGGCATGCAGGGGTGGAGTGAGTGAGTGAGTGAGTCGTGGAGAGATGGAAGGCAGGCAGATCTCTAGATAGATAACCAGCTTTGTGATAATTGTGGAGGTGCCCGAGATGTATGGATGTCTTGGTATTTTGAACCTTATGTCTACCAGATGTCTGGTGTTCGTTGCCACCAAGAGGTCTACAATAACATGAGTCAGGAAGGGAGAGAGAGAGAGAAACTGAGACATGCGTATGTCGTACGTATAAATGGACTTCAGAATTGCATTTTTATGCAAGCAGACATTGCATTTTAGACACATGTGAAGTACCACAGAAACATGTAGGCCATTGACTGTAAATAAAGTACTATATTCTAGACCACCAACGAGGGTGTTCAGTAAACACAGGCAGATTGCCTTTTGTGATAGAGGGCTAAATATAGACTGGTGTCTCCTTACACTTGCGAAAGGGTAGATTGCCACCAGAGAAACTTATACTTATTTATTCCCAAGTAATATGCAATATAAATGTATATTCGAGACCTACTGCAATTATTTGTATGACAGTCATGACTATGTATAATCCAATATACGCGCGTAGGCGAGACATAAGAAAGCTGGTTGAGCAATTTTCGACACCCACACAGTTATTATTCATTTTTATTTACAATGGGTGTCTTTCGACACCCACCTGGATGCGGTCAGGAACGTGATTCCCACGCCATGCCGTACGTCTGTGAGTGGTGGTGCCATACTTCTCCAGGAGTTGGTATGAGACGTTGTACACGAACTCCCGGAATTTCAGCTTCTGGTTTGGGGACATATCCTTCTTCACCAACCACAAGTTGTAGGCGTTGAGCATCGTGATATCAACTAGGTGGAGGAAGAGCTTGTGATACCACTTCACAGTCTTCCTCAGACACTCAACGCCTGACAGCTGACAGTCAGACTTGTCCACCAGGCGCATGTTCTTAGTGTAGTCCACTACCATGTCGGGCTTGTAGATGGTCTTCCTGGTTCGGTAGTGGATTTTGCCAGAACCCATCTGGGCACCTGTGTGGACGGTGGAAAGCAGGTGGACGTCTCGCTTATCCTTCCACTTCAGGGCTATCACTTTCCCACACTTCTCGAGCTGCTTGAATTTCTGCCCCTTTCGTCGCCTTCTTCGCACATGCCTCTCGCGGTGTTCCTGGGCCAGGTCGTCTTCTGAAGGTGTGTCACTGGAGGAGGCATCTGTGAGAGGAATGACATTACCTGTGAACTTTGGCATAAACTTTCTTGTCTTTCTGACAGTCCCACATGACCCCGTTTGGTTATCATGAAGAAACTGGCAGAGAGCAGGAGAAGTATACCAGTTGTCAGTGTAGATGATGTGGCCTTTGCCCAGGTAAGGTGCCAACATTTTCCTGACGATGGCACCTGACATGCCCATGGGGTCATTGGCAGCGGCTTTCGGTATGTCAATGTCAGTGCCTGTGTACACGATCATGTCAAGCACTATTCAAGTTTCGCAGTCACACAAAACGAAGAGCTTGATTCCGAACCTATGCCTTTTCAAGGGGATATACTGCTTGAAAACAAGACGTCCTTTGAAGAGCACGAGCGACTCATCAATCACCAAATTGAGGAAGGGGTAAAAGTATTTCCTATACCTCTCCAACAACATGGTGAACACATCCCAAACTTTCCATATCCTGTCAATCCTGTTAGGATTTTCGTTGTCTGCAAAGTGCATAAATCTTAGCAGCAACAAAATTCTGTCACGAGTCATGAACTTATTGAAAGTTGGGGTGGCGATGAGAGGGTCGTGCTTCCAATAGTGTTGCAACACATGCTTCTTGATCAGAGGCATGAGGAACAACAAGGCAAAGAACGTCATAAATTCTTCCACAGTCGTATCCACCCAGCCTCGTATTCTCGCTTTTGGAGAAAGGACGTCCAATCTGCCAAACACCCACCTGTAGTAGGCGTTTGTTTGGGCAACGATGTACGTCATTACCTCCATATCGAAAAAAGCGAGGAAGAAGTCGCTTTCGTTCACATCCCAGGATTGAACTGGGGCACGTCAGGTACAAAATTGACCCCGTCAGACCAATCGAACGAAGGCAGCTCAGGGATCGGAATGTCGTCTGAGTCTGCTTCATCGTCTGAAATATCGCTTCCATGGTCGCGATACAGCACTGCATCATCATCACCCTCCTCTTCACTTGACAGACGATGCCCTTCCTCATTCTCGTCACCGACGTCGGACTCACTCCCACTGTCCACTCCCAAATCCCCCCACCCTTGGTCCCGTGCTAGGGCTTCGTCGTTGAAACCCGGGCTGCCAATGCCCTGTGAATCACCATCAAACAGCAGGGCGGCATACTTTGATGGTGTCAGAGTTTTCCGGGTCACTTTAGCACGTGCGGGAGTCTTATGGACAGGGACAGCAGAGGCGGTGGCAGGGGAGGCACCAGGGGCAGCAGTGGTGCGTGGTCTTGTGGCCCTGGAGGCAGGCAAGATGATGGTGGTGCCTGTCGCCCTTCTCTCTGTTCCTTGGGCAGGGGCGGCAGGGGCGGCAGGGGCAGCAGGGCCGGCAGGGCCAGCAGTCGCTTTCCCTCTCCCTTTCCCCTTCCCCTTCCCCTTCCCTGTTCCTTGGGCAGGGGCAGCAGGGGCAGCAGGGGCAGCAGGGACAGCAGGGACAGCAGGGCCAGCAGTCGCTTTCCCTCTCCCTTTCCCCTTCCCCTTCCCCTTCCCTTTTCCTTGGGCAGGGGCAGCAGGGGCGGCAGGGGCGGCAGGGGCAGCCAGGCCAGGGGCGGCTGGTGGTGGTGGTGGTGGTAGGGGTACTGTGGCTGGCATACAGGTTCTCTTCCCTACGCCCGTGCCTTTAATTTTTCCTGCCCCCGCAGGTTCTGCAGCCCTAGGGCGGCCTCCTGCGTTGCTGGTACCGGTGGCAGGGGTGGCAGTGGTGGCAGTGGTGGTGGTAGTGGTTGTTGTAGTGGCCTGGGTCGTGGTGGCAGTGTCCCGAAACACCAATGACCTCTGTACCTTTGTTTTGCTTGCACGTGTTTTTCGTGCTTTGGGTGCTGGTCTTTCGTCCTCAGAGCTGTAGGGCGTGTCGTACTGGTAGGTAGGGTCTTTAGCAGCCACCCTCTGCCTTCCACGGTGGCTAACACCACCAGAAGGAGGGCTGGTTGTGTCATCAGGGAGCGAGCGTGAGGGACGTGTGGGCTCCATGACTAGTGGTTGGTTACTGGCGCGGTGGTGCGGAGCGAGCGTTTGGCGGGGTGGTGTCGAGAGTTGACATGTAGTACTATACCCACACCAATTTTCAGCCGCCTGGCTATAAACGCGCGGTTTTGGTACGCATTCAAAAGCTCTGCTCTTAAGAGTCTCACCGCTGTCCGCCGGGGGAACTCTTAAGAGTCTCCCCGCAGCTCCCGGGTTAAGTATGTTATTTTCCTCTAAGTGATTTACGAGTCTGTCTCTTATGACCGTTTCTAGCATTTTACATACAACTGAGGTTAAGCTAATTGGACGATAGTTACTGGGTAGGGATTTGCTGCCTTTTTTGAATATCGGTGTTACGTTGGCTAGCTTCCACTGATCAGGCATAGTTCCAGACTGCAAGGATTTATTGAATAGTAATGTCAGTGGTTTGGAGAGCTCATCCTTAGCTTCCTTTAGAACTCTAGGCGAGATTGTATCAGGTCCAGGCGTTTTATTTTCCTTGAGTTTATCTAAACAGTTCAATACTTCTCTCTCTGTAACGGTGATATTGCTTAGAACATCTGACTTATCAATCTGAATCGGCGATGGGACGAAGTACAAATGAGTAATGCCCTCAATACCTTCTTTGCATCAGTTTTTACAACAGAAGACCTCAGTGATATCCCTACTTTGGTGTATTCTCCATTTTCATCGACTAACGGTCCAACAGTTGAAGTAACTACTTTTTTCTTTCTGATATAACTATAGAATTCTTTCGGGTTTGTTTTACTTTGATTCGCAATATTGTAGACGGTTAGCTGGCGTGAAGTCTGCAAATTTTTCCTATCTTACCGTCGGATATGATTTTATACCTTCGGGTAGACTAAGTATAGCCCCATAGAATCGGACACTGACTGCATCCCCGACACAATAACAGTCACAGGTCGTTTCGTTTGCCCCAATCTTATCGGCGAATCTTTTAGGTCAGGATTCCTGGTAGACTGGAGGTGGCCTAATAGATTTTAACACTGACTGTCTCCCCAGTACAGGAGAAGTCACAAACTTACTACGCCCTACACTAAAAAACTTGAATTTAGTCGTAAGAGTCACCTAAGTAGAGATAAATTGTCCGGTTAGTCTAGATTTCCATACCGTAACGCGGTCATGCTGAACAAACAGGACAACGGGGTAGGAATTCCGGATATTAGTAATGCGGTCAACCTAGAGGTGGCCTGGCCAAAGTCTTTTAGACTATTGTCAGCCGCCCACTAACTCCGACCGACTCACAGTCTAAATCTCACCGTCCAAAACGATATCTCGATCCATGATCCGGTATGAGGAAAATGGTTTCGGAATGTCGTTCCACCGTACATACCCTGTTTGATAACGGTGCTCTTTCGGGTGTGTCACCAGACTTAAGCACAATTAGTGAAAAGCAGTGACGTCCCTAAAAGGTTGACTCTGACTACCGAGCAGGACTTCTCGTGCCGTAGTGGGATACTGGTCCACTCAACCCGGACGTAGCCTAATCTCACCGGGTATACTCCGTTCACAATACATACTTAAAAGACGATATGGGATTCAGATCAGGTTCACGTATCTGCTACGTAGTGGAAGACGTTTTTTGTCCTGACAGAAGCCTTTTTTGCCATGTCTCAGTACATAACAAGTTCCAACAAATTGTTGCTATGACAAACGAACATCGGTACGAGGTCACTTTCTTAGAAGTCCTCTCCAACCTGAACATGGCGCCGGGCATCCCTAACAAATTAGTCCTACAGGATCTGTTTCTTCTTTGATTAAGATCAAAAGGATTACAAGAATGGAATCCCTCGCCGTTTGGCTCATGAGGGTAGCACACTTAGAGATACCATGCATCAAGTGAGCTTACTTATCTGGATTCACCGTCCTTAATCACCGGCCAGGTTGACATCCCAGAAGTAGAATCCTGGAGGTAAACGAGCTGTTACCGCTAATTAAAGCGGAACACTCGTAACGAGTCTGAATTTGCCCTACTACTTACTAAACGCTCTAGGGTTGAACCGGCAACACAGTTTTCTCTGACGCGGTCTTATCCTCAGCCTACGGTAGGTTTAATACCAAGGCTTCGGAAACAGATGTTTTGGGGGGTTAATAAAACCCGGGTTCGGGTTTTTTTTGTTTTCCTCCACGGAGATTCACTCCAAGGCAATTGAGTTCATAATTTACCTTCGTAGACCTTCAAGCTATTGGTGCCACAGTCTCACGGACATAAAATGGCGTTTTCTAAGTTCCACTCTGAATGCAGTATCTTGCACTCAGACAAGAGGGTCAAAGAGGCTAGATGTGCTGGTAGATTAGTCCGCAAAGTTTTGTTAAACGGTCGGCTAAAACATGTATCGTCAGACGATCTGATCGACCAGGCAGCTTCAATGCCTGAGCAGCTCCAATCAGGTAGCTCAGGCAATCATTTTTTTCGATGACTTTAAAGGAATTCGGTGTTGACCTTAAATGCCTACTTGGACGAACCCTCGGGGTTGGCTCGCCGATTATAACGTTATCCCAGCTGAACCGGGAAGCCGCTATCTTGTACAATTCTACGGTGTTGGCCCGCCAGGTTTCACTATATCACGGTTGCCGCCTTTAAACATTAGAATGAACAGAACTCTGACGGTTTTGGACCTCAGTTTCACTTTATCCCGACGCTGGCCTGAACGTGGAATGAACGTATTTCCGTCTCTTCCACCCGGCCTTACCCTACACCCACAGAGTGACACACCTAATGTCGCTATATCCTGGTGTTGCCCGAATCCTGGGTATGGCCCAGTTGTTGATGTCAAAACTGATTTAATCATGGATCTAAAGAATCACGCGGCAACAATATGAGGCTCATCCCTTTTTTTATCCTCGTTTCCGCAGATAAAGTAACAGGTCGTTTGGTTTCAGTTTTCACACTTCACCCCCGCCCCATCAGCTCATGTCTACCCAGTCTGACCCGGGTAGCGAATCAGCCAACAAGGGTCATTAAACCTGGATAATTTCAGGTGCGGATGTCACGTTACGATCAGCCTTATGGCGCCTTTTCCTACCTTCATGTCCACAAACAAGCAGGGTGCTTGCCTTCGGCTTTCAGGTTTCAGGCGCTAAAATTGAGATAATCACAGTCATGAATGCCCGGGTCTATATCTCAGGCAAACTGACGAGATTGTCCCGGCCTGACCAGCCGGGTACTCTCGCGGTTTTTATTTTCCCTCTCGCTCTCGATCAACCGAGTCGATCCAGTGTCCCGGAAAGGCAACGTGTCCAATGGTATGGTGCTTTTGTATTTAGTTACTTTTACGAGTTATAGAAAAGGGGGGAGGGGGGGGGGGGGGTACTCGAAGACCAAGACCCTCAACCCCGCCGGACAGGTGGAAAATGGGCTAGTAACGGGCACAAGCAAAAACATAACAAAAAAAAAATTGCTTATGTTTTCAGGACTGAATGGACAG
The DNA here is from genome assembly GCA_032716605.1 of Paralithodes platypus. Classification (NCBI taxonomy): domain Eukaryota; kingdom Metazoa; phylum Arthropoda; class Malacostraca; order Decapoda; family Lithodidae; genus Paralithodes; species Paralithodes platypus. Next base: position 49,832,104 of record CM064505.1, read on the forward strand.
TCCAGGGTGATGATGTGTCATCTATGGTATGTTAGAGACAGACACATATACTTCCGAGGATCTGCAGTGATCTTAAGTTCCTTAGCCAATGGCAAGGGATCAGGAATCTTAATTATTCCTCTCTTTTAATATGTACCGCATAGGTTGGGATATGCATCTACTTTACTCGACTCTGGGACTGGGCAACAGTCATGAGTTAGATATTCAGAGACAACGTGGGATTTTTATCTTCAAAACGCACACGTTCTTATTTATTTTATGGTTATTCATAACCACTATGTTGGTGTTACGCAGGCACATGCTTTTACTCACGGACTATAGGTCATGAGTTAGGATCACAAATTGTTGTAATATTGTCTTAATAAGCTTTTGTTTTGATTTTGAAGGTTTTAACACATTTCGGATCAATTGCTACATGGCCCTGCGGGATTATGTGCATGCAGGCCTTCTTTGAAGTTCGCTACCTGCATCTCCTTTACCATTTGTCAATATTTTGTATACACAAAATGTCGATTAGATTACCATATTGGATGTGGTTTTCAACCTATGTTGGATTTGTTAGTGGTTTGGATATTGTTACGAATGTCCCCCTCCAGTCTTAGATATCAGGCAATATCGTCAATGATGGAGGGGCCACTAAAAAATTATAGGTTTGATTCCCAGAGGGAAGTAATGAAAACCTAATAATTAGTAGTGGCCCCGGAATCATTGACGACGTAGGGCCCTCCCGTCCATCCCCTTCCCATTCGTTGATGTTTTGACTGAGTCTTAATATATCATTGAAGGCGGAATGACGCTCCAAAAAGTAGCGCCTCACGGAGGATACTCCGCACGGGAAAACATCCACAAGTCATGGGAAGCTTGGTTTATAGTATTTCTAATATTTTATTTTATTTTATTTTACATTTTTTTTGTAGTGAGTACCCAATCATAAAGACGATTCCGTAAGAGAATAAGCATACCCTTACGATGTGGTTCATCTCTCTCTCTCTGCGGCTAACGCAAGGGCTTGAAAGGGGGCCTTCAGTATAAAGGCTATATCGTCAATGATTCCGGGGCCACTACTAAATATTAGGTTTTCATTACTTCCCTCTGGGAATCTGTAGTAGTAACCACATTTTTGTATTCCTATGTTGACATATTATGTTCCTAGTTGAGTTTCGTACAATATTCTGCAGATTTCTGCTACATTAATGAGTTTTTTTTTAGTGGGTCTTTTTCCTTCACGGAGAAGGGGGATGCACGCTTGGGGCCCGGGGGTCTTGTTCTACATTAGTAACATTACACACGTGGAGGCTGACCAGTGAGGGTGATCACCTTGGTTTTGGGCAGGCAGGATTGGGGCTTTCCTATATTGGAGGGCCAAATACTATCCTATGAGCTTTTAAGTCCCTAGGATGATTACCAGGTAAGATATTCAGTGTGTAACCAGATAGGAGGGTTATACTGTACACATGTAGGTCAGTGATTTAGTTTAGGCTACAGTATCAGGCAAGAAGGTTAGATTACCATATATTTTGCATTACTGGTACTAGTCATACTGTAGACTGCTGATCACTGAGCCTTGTGTTCTAGTATTCTACAGTACAGTATTTAAAGTTAGGCTAGGCTAGACTTTTGTGTTAAGTTAGGTTAAATCAGTAGGCTTTGAGATAGGCTAGGCTAGGAGTAAACAGACTATAGGCTGTGTGAATCCTTGAGTGCTTGCCTTATCATATTTCTGCACATATCATTAATAAATATAATTGCCTGTTACATGTGTATTTATTTTCAAGAGTGCCTTTATAACTATGATGATATTTATACCTTTATATGCTATAGTCCTACAGACCTAAACAGGCGGTTATGGGCGCGGTCACCTACCCTTACACTGGTGCCGGTTGTCCTTTTGACCCTTTCCGTACGATAACCTTTCCAAATTACTCTCGCTATATCTTTCTCCCTCCCTCCACCTCCCTCTGTTCAAGGTACAGTCGCGCTAATAAGAGATGTCTCATCACCATATATGTTTTGATCAATAATTATTATCAGCAATATCTAAGCTTCATTTCTTCATATCGAGTAAAATATACAAACATGTTCCTAGCTTTGCGCAGTGGCAGTATCGTAACCAATGAGGTTTAGTTTTCCGAGTGACGTATCTGCTACTGCTGAAGGCCCAAAACACGGTTAAAGTTTTCAATTTCATCTTTGCCTAGTACTTGCGACACCTCGGTTGGGTTACCTTCTTAGGAAGGTAATCAAGTCGTACCCCACCTGCTCGTGGTGACCTCGCAAACACCCATTTCTATTTATTTTTTCCATTTATTCTTTTTTCAAGATAGGGTGACACAAACGGGGGCGGCGCTACCTGGGTTTATCCCAGGTAGTAGTTTAATTTTACTGTAATTTTATTAAGTGTTTTGTATATTTTTAATTGTAGGCTACATAAATATAAACAATGGCTGGCCAAGGCAAACGGAGGCAGAGTTTATTGGGAGATGAAGAGAGCTATGAATTTGAGGGATTTCTGGCAGAGGGTAATGAAGTGGAGGATCAATTGACTGTGGTGAAGAGACAGATGATGGGTCTGTTAAGATGGAAGGGAGTTATGGAGAATTGGAGGAGAGATATAGGTGTGAAGGTGGAGTCACTGACAGAAATATGTGGAGCCAGTTCAGTAGCAACTGCAGATGGGCCATTAATTGCTAACCTAGATGCTGTGATAAGGAAAGTAGACGAGCTGGAGGCAGAGAACATGACACTCAAGGAGCAGCTAAAGGAGTATGAGGGCCATTTAAGTGAGAAAGTAAAGGGAGTAATAAGTGAGGAGAAAAATGAGTGGACAAGGGTGGGGAATGCTAAGGTGGATGCATTGGAAGAAATCATGAAGGAGCAGGTGGAAGAGAGAGAAAAAGAGAGTTTGAGAAGAATGTAGTGCAGGTTTTGAAGAGCAAGGAGAAGGTAGTGAGGGAAACAGTAGATAGAGGTAAAAGCATAATAATTTTTGGAGACATTGAAGAACATTTAGCAGATATGAGGGAAAGAAGGGGAAGGGATGAGGACAAAGTAAAGAAAATATTGGAGTGTCTAGACAAAGGCTGTGATTGGGGGAAAGAACTGGACGAAGTAAGACGGCTAGGAAGATATAAAAAGGGTGAGATGAGACCGATAAAAGCAGAGTTTAAATCTAGGTCAGTGGTTGAAGCATTAACCAGTGTAAGCTGGAGGCTAAATAGTTGTACTGGAATGAAACATATTAGGGTGAAAAAGGACTTAAGCATAGAGGAAAGGGAAAAGTTGAGAGAAGTTCAAGCAAGGGCTGACGATGAAAATCGAAAATTGTCAGATGAGGAGAAAAGGATTTTTTTTTGGAGAGTAAAGGAAGGGAAACTATAGAAGTGGTACACTCAGAGTCAGAAAGAACGGAAAATACGAGGATAAATGAACAAGGAGACTGAGTCAGGTAGTGGATCAAATCGGGGACAAGGAGATAGTGAGGGAGGAGCAGGAGATAGAGACAGTGAGTCAGGTAGTGAATCAAACCGAAGACAGAGAGATGGTGAGGGAGGAGCAGGGGATGGAGACGGTGAGTCAGGTAGTGGATCAGACCGAGGACGGAGAGATGGTGAGGGAGGGGCGGGAGATTGTGGAGGGGGGGGGGGGGGGAGGAGAATAGAACTAGCAGGGAATGTGGAGGTAGGTCAGGGAAGGGATGGAGGAGGAGGTGAACCTAATAGGAGGCAGAGAGGGAAGAGAAACAAGGAGGAGGATTCCAATATACTGTGCAACTACACTAATATAGATGGAATAAACAGTAAAAAGGTAGAATTGGATGATATATTAAGAAAGGATCAACCACAGATAGTCTGTTTGACGGAGACAAAGCTGAACCAGGACTTTGACAGCAATATAGTGTTTAGTGAAGGATATAATATATGGAGATATGATAGAAAGGGAAAAAGGGGAGGTGGAGTGGCAGTATTAGTTAAGAACCCTATGACAGCAAAGCAAGTGGAGTTAAATAATGACAAGGCAGAAATAATGGCAGTTGAACTCAATGATATAGAAGGAAAAAAGCTAGACATAGCAGTAGCTTACATGCCACCAAAGACCAGAGCATGGAGGGAGTTGGAGTTTGAGGAGATGGTCGAGGATATGATTCAGTCGTTGAGAAGATTGCTTTTAAGGAAGAATCGATTGATCTTGGTAGGAGATTTCAACTGTAGTGAGGTTGATATGGAATCGGGAGATGCAGGGCCAAATCAGAGATCTTGGGGAAGTCGGCTAGTGGAGTTGGTTACGGAAAATGTACTTGCACAACATGTGAAGGAAAATACAAGAATGAGGGGTAATAACGAACCTTCTAAACTCGATCTGATTTTTACAAAAGATCCTCACGAAATTAGTGATATAAACTATCTATGTCCTGTAGGTAAAAGTGATCACCTATTACTAAAATGGAAGTTGACCTCGAGTAATGCCAATAGATTAGACAATAGCTACATAAATGACAGATTAAATTATAGTAAAGCTGATTATGTATCCTTGAAAAGATATTTAGAGGGAGTAGATTGGGATCTTATTTTGAAGGAACAGGACGTACAAGGTAAATATAGTAGATTCCTCGAAATTTATAGAGTAGGAACCAATCGGTTTGTCCCAAGATATAAAACTGGAAATTTTACTAAGCAGAAAGATTGGTTTACTTTGAAATGCAAAAGAGCTTTGGGTAGGCGTGATGCAGCTTGGGCTAGATTAAGAAGAAGGAACACTGAGAGTAATCGGAATAAATATAAACAGGAGAGGAATAGATATGTTAACATAATTAGGCAAGTTAAAATGAACTATGAGAAGAACATAGTAAATAAATGTGAAAGTGACCCTAGATTATTTTATAAATATATAAACAGTAAGTTGAAGGTAAAGAAACAAATTACTAAATTAAGAGTTGATGCTAGGACGTATGAAAATGTATCGGACATGTGCGAGGTAATGAATAACAAATTGGGGTCAGTTTTTACTAGAGAGGAAGGTTTTGACGAACCACAGACGGGAGTACTGGAGAGTGGTCTTAGTAAGATTGAAATAACTAGAGATGAGCTGTTATCTGTGATGAGAGGACTTGAAGTAAGGAAAGCTATGGGACCGGATGAAGTGTCTGCCTGGGTTTTAAAGGAGTGTGCAGAGCAATTAGTGGAGCCAGTGAGGGACATAATTCAAGCTTCCTTAGATAAAGGACAGGTTCCTGTTGAATGGAAAAGAGCTAATATCATTCCGATATACAAGAATGGAAACCCTGAGGACCCTCTAAACTATAGACCAGTTTCACTTACTAGTATTGTATGCAAGATTTGTGAAAAGCTAATTAGGAAGAGATGGATGAAAATGTTGGAGAGAAAGAAGATAATAACCCCAAAGCAATTTGGATTCAGAGAAGGGACATCTTGTGTTACCAGTTTGCTATGTTATTACAGTAGGGTGATAGATGTACTCCAAGAAAGAGGCGGATGGGTGGACTGCGTCTACTTAGACCTTTCCAAAGCATTCGATAAGGTACCACATAAGAGATTGTTATCTAAGCTTGAGACGCTAGGATGTGTCCAGGGGAGTTTGCTGAAATGGATGGAGAGCTATTTAACAGATAGGGAAATGAGGACCAACATTAGAGGAACTTACTCATCGTGGCGGAAAGTTGAGAGTGGTGTGCCGCAGGGATCTGTGTTGGCACCTCTCATGTTCCTTATGTACGTGAATGACCTGCCGATAGGCATAAACTCCTATATGTCAATGTTTGCAGATGACGTAAAAATTATGAGACAAATAACAAATAAAAGTAGTTGTGAGGAGCTGCAAGGGGATTTAGATAAAATATACGAATGGAGCACCAAGTGGAAAATGAAATTTAATATAAGTAAATGCCATGTGTTAAATATGGGAAGAAGTGTGAATAGACCAAATTGGGAGTACAGGATGGGAGATAATATAATTAGCAAGGCCGAAAAAGAAAAGGATTTAGGGTTGATTATACAAGATAATTTGTCGCCAGAGAAACATATTAACAAGCTCTTTAGCGGAATGTATGCAATGGCCGGGAATATGAAAGTTGCTCTGAACTACTTGGATGAGACCATGGTAGCGAAAATTATGAAGAGTATGATTAGACCAAGATTGGAGTATGCAGCAGTGGTGTGGTCCCCGCATCTAAAGAAGCATATTCGCAAGTTAGAAAGAATCCAGAGAGCAGTTACTAGATTGGTTCCAAGTCTCAGAGAACTGCCATATGAAGGGAGGCTAGACAAATTAAATCTACCGAGTCTAAAAGAGAGGGGAGACATGATAATGATGTACAAATGCACCCGGGGGCTGGAGAGGCTGGATAGGGAGGATATATTAATTATGGATACAGGAATAACTAGAGGCCACAGCTACAAAGTAAAAAGACCTACCTGCAAGAACGATATCAGGAAGTTTAGCTTCCCCTATAGATGTATTGACAAATGGAATGGGCTGGAGGAGGAGGTGGTAGGGGCAAGGAATATCCATATTTTCAAGAAAAAATTGGATAAAAAGTAGACTGAGAGACGGGACAACACGAGCTTAGCTCAACTCCTGTAAACTACAATTAGGTAAATACAATTAGGTAAAATACACTTACCCACCATATTCAACATTCTTCATGGATTTTTTCCAGTGTGGGAATCTCTTTTCTTTCGTAGAAATTGAGCACTGTTCTTCTTAGAACACCTTCATTGAATCCATCAACAAAATCTGTAATGGGTGTTGTGCGTTGTCGTTTCTTGGGTGACATAAATTTGGGCAATTTATTGTTTTCTTCATTAATTCTTGCTTCTTTCGTTATTCTTGAAATTGTTCTTTCACCCAGTTTTGTGGCTGCAGCTGTCCGAGAAGTAGCTTTTGTTACGGCAATAAAAGGGCATCCAAGCTCCTTCTCTTTCTGGAAGTATTGGTGAACGTTATAGGCCATCTCTTTTACCTGACTATGCAAGTGTGTGGGGCGATTTTGAGAGGCTTCCATTGTGGATAGTGGCAAAGTCAGGAATGAACTGATTTAGTTTAGACGTGACAGTACTAATTTTGTGTGCCTGGCAGCGCGCCATCACGTCATGTTTTTTTTATAGTTTAAAGGGATAATCTGTGAGGGATTTTTTTGGCCGATGTCTGACAACATCGCGGTAGCCATGTTGCCAAGCTGTATACAATGTCCATTGAATTTACTAAAAAGCGAATTAATTATAAAAACAATAAAGCTTTTTTGTACATGTAGAAATAGCCTGAGCATTTCAAACCGACTTAAGGTACTTAATACCGAAAATAATATATTTTTGTTGTAAATAATTATACATATCGCACCAATGTAAAGGGAGTAACCGCGGGTAGGACCGCCTGTTAAGATCTGTTGGACTATAGGCTGTACACATGTTATTAGGCTAATTATCAAGCCAGTTGTCCCCCTATCAGGTAACCTCTATAATAAATGTATAATTCTACTGCATACAGTAGTTGTGTATTGCTCACTGAGGCATTACATAAAATACATAAGATCAGGGGAGTAGTTATATAAACGAATATAATTTCCACCCCGTGACAAGTGGCGACCGTGACCAGGACCTGATCTGGATGGCTAGCTTTTAATTTGTGATTTTGTGCAGTTAGGCTAAAATAAAAAAAAATTCATGTGATTTAGGGATTTTTGTACAATTGATAGGCCTATTTTCCCATGTGATTGTTGTGCATTATATTTCTCCATGTTATTTTGTGCATTTTTGTTTCTCGAGTGAGGCTAAGCATCCTCTCGTGATTTTATTTTTAGTGCATTTCTTTTATTCTCGAGTCAGGCTACGCATCCTCTCGTGAGAAGTGTATTTTATTTCCCCATGTGATTTTATTTTTAGTGCATTTATATTCTCGAGTGAGGCTACGCATCCTCTCCTGATAGGTTAGTGAATAACATTTTCTTTTGCCACTATAATTTTGCAGCAATGGCAACTATTCCTATTCAGGTATTCTACGAAGAAGGCAAGTATTTGGGTCTGACTAATCAGTCTTTGACGGAATATGTAGAGTCCCGTAAAGATGAGGAACAGGAGAACCATAGGCTTGCAAGAGAGGAAGCACAGGCGGTGCGTGATCATGAGCGAGCCATGGCTGAATATCACGCTGCAGCAACAGCAGCAACAGCAGCTGAAACTGAATGTGAACACGCACGTCGGCTTGAACTGATTCAGGCTCGGTCTCTGTCCCATGGGTCTGGGTGAGGCTTCGAGGGTCCTGCCTCATATCAAGCTTCCTATGTACAAGGAGAGTGAAGGTGATGGTCCTGTGACAGCTAAACATAGGCAGGAGGAAGGTCTCACGCAGGTGCAACGTGGCTCAGGTTTGTCAGACCAGGAAAGATGTCGGTTGGATTCTCTCCGTGGTGAGTATGGTGATGTGTTCTCTGATAAGCCAGGTATTGCTAGAGTAGAGAGTCACGCCATCGAGTTGAACAGCATGGTCCCTGTGAGAATCGAGCCGTACCCTATCCCTCTTCGACTACAGGATCTGGTAAGAAAGGAGATACGAGAGATGGAGGCTGCAGGCATCATCGAGAAGTCGTCATCCTCATACTGGATTCCAATAGTAGTCGTAAGTAAGAGGGATGGTGGGGTGCGTATTTGTGGGGATTATCGCAGGGTGAATGCGTTAACGAAGGTGGACGCTGAACCCATGTGTGACCCATGTACCATCTTCGCCAGTCTTGCAGGATCAAGTTTCTTCTCTAAGTTTGATCTGACGAAGGGTTTCTTCCAGATACCCTTAGACCCTGCTAGTCGTAAGATCACAGCTTTTGGAACACCTGACGGTCTGTACCAATACACTGTGCTGCCATTTGGTCTCACTAACTCACCTGCAGTGTTCAACCGGATGATGCGTAAGGTTCTGCTGGACATACCAGGCGTGGAGATCTTCGTGGATGATGTCCTGGTGCATTCATCAACATTCAGCGAGCCCTTACAACTACTGGACAAGATGTTGAGTAAGTTGCGTAAGTTCAATCTGACAGTGAAGCCCAGTAAATGCGAAGTCGGTCAGTCACAAGTACAGTACTTAGGGCACGTGGTAGTGACAATGTTGGAGCGGATCTTCTGTCCAGACTAGTAAGTGGTGAAGACATCTGTGGGGAGGAAGGCAGTGCTGCTCGAGAAGCAACTGCAACGTAGTGTAATATTAATTGTGTAGTTGAGGATTTACTGTACTAATTGTAAGGAGAGATATAGAATATAGTGTGTTCCGTATGATTCTGCCGAAATTTGTGTACACAGGTTGTGTTGTTGGCCTGCGCTGCTACTCAAGGACTCCAAGGGCGTCGTACTCAAGAGCACGGACCCTAAGATGTCGCACTCGAGAGGAGAGGATTTTTTACAGTACCGGCCGGGATCACTAGGATTTCTTTTCTATTATCTCTAAATTTATTATCGATGTATTGATACACCTTACAGTACCAGTTAGTTTGATTTCCATAGTCATTGTGGGTTTTCCCACTTGTTTTCCTTGTGGTAACTTTGTGCATTTCCACTAGGGTTTTTTCACTGGCTTGAGATGCAAGCTTAGGAGTTTTTCCCCTCTCAGTGGAAATTTTAACGTAAATGTTGAGGGGTTTTTTCTACTCAAAGGTGACCATCATACACCAGTGACAAGGTTAGGTCTACATTACAGTATGAGTGATTGTGTGTGTCTTATACCTAGGTGATTTTAGCATGGTAAAATCAAATATTTTGGGGAGGAATGTAGTAGTAACCACATTTTTGTATTCCTATGTTGACATATTATGTTCCTAGTTGAGTTTCGTACAATATTCTGCAGATTTCTGCTACATTCATGAGGGTGTTTTTCCTTCACGGAGAAGGGGGATGCACGCTTGGGGGTCTTGTTCTACATTACACACGTGGAGGCTGACCAGTGAGGGTGATCACCTTGGTTTTGGGCAGGCAGGATTGGGGCTATATTGGAGGGCCAAATACCATCCTATGAGCTTTTAAGTCCCTAGGATGATTACCAGGTAAGATATTCAGTGTGTAACCAGATAGGAGGGTTATACTGTACACATGTAGGTCAGTGATTTAGTTTAGGCTACAGTATCAGGCAAGAAGGTTAGATTACCATATATTTTGCATTACTGGTACTAGTCATACTGTAGACTGCTGATCACTGAGCCTTGTGTCCTAGTATTCTACAGTACAGTATTTAAAGTTAGGCTAGGCTAGACTTTTGTGTTAAGTTAGGTTAAATCAGTAGGCTTTGAGATAGGCTAGGCTAGGAGTAAACAGACTATAGGCTGTGTGAATCCTTGAGTGCTTGCCTTATCATATTTCTGCACATATCATTAATAAATATAATTGCCTGTTACATGTGTATTTATTTTCAAGAGTGCCTTTATAACTATGATGATATTTATACCTTTATATGCTAGGTTATAGGCTGTACACATGTTATTAGGCTAATTATCAAGCCAGTTGTCCCCATATCAGGTAGCCTCTATAATAAATGTATAATTCTACTGCATACAGTAGTTGTGTATTGCTCACTGAGGCATTACATAAAATACATAAGATCAGGGGAGTAGTTATATAAACAAATATAATTTCCACCCCGTGACAGAATCAAACCTATAATATGAACCTTGAAGAGTGATAAAATAAGTGGGAAAAGCATTTGGGTGGTGAAAATCGTAAATATTCCCAACCCGGTCGTATTCTCAGGCGTGAGCTAGCGAGGCACACACCCTCCCATCTCGCTGTCTCTGACTCGACTGAAGCAACAGGGACGTGTCTCGGTGTTATATAACGATCTTTTATGCAACCCACTTGTGCTACATTACCGCGGGAGAGAAAATAGGAGGGGGAATAAGGACAGGAAGGGGGTGGGGGGGTGAGAAACATATGGATGAGTGGTAGGTAGTACTAGAGGGGAATTATCTAACCTAATGACATATCCTTTGTTTTGAGAGCCCTTGGGGTGTTTGTGAAGTTTTTTTTTATGGTCTTGCTTCCGTGAGGTCTATCGCGTTCCCTATGGTGACCTTTCCGTGAGGCCTATCGCGCTTGATGGGTTAAGTTGGCTGATGATTATGAAGCAGTAATGCTGGACGATGAGTATACTGTTTGTAAACATGTCTCGGATATCACAGATAATTTTTGTCATTTTCTGCCAAAAGCTCAATGGATAATCAGTGGTGGTAACGAAAAATGCAGCTTTACATTTCACTGGCCATAAAAGTTATAATCTAATTTATTTATTTCACTCCACACACCAAACACCTCCCAACGAAATTTATTATTATTATTATTATTATATGAGATGCCGAAGTCTCCAACCAGGGTGCAGAAACACCATCAAGATGAATCCACACAAAACACCCGGAGGCACTGGAGAGAGACTACGGCAACTTAGGAAAAAATAAAAACATATACTGTATACTGTACTGTACATATTATAGGTTTGACTCCTGTAAGGAGATTAGGAAAACCTAATATTTAGTAGTGGCCCCGTAATCATTGACGAACATGCCTATTACATAAGGCATCCTCTTCAAACACTAATCCGCCGTAGTTTGAATCTACCGCGCAGAGCATTTAAAAACTGAGGAGCCTTCATCATGAGCGCACGCGACCTCACTCATGGCTTCAGTCATTATGAATTGGGTTCTCACTACGAAAAAACTTCGTAAAAAATAAAAACAAAAAGAAAATAAGAATAACTATCCAATAAGCTTTCCATCATATCGTGGATGTACTTGTGTGGATTTCTGACCAGACGCTGATTCAGGCGTCATTCCTCCTTCACTGACATATCAAGTAAACCAAAATCCTTAATACATCAACGAATGGGAAGGGGACGGTCGGGAGGGCCCCAGTCGTCAATGATTACGGGGCCACTACTAAATATTAGGTTTTCCTAATCTCCTTACAGGAGTCAAACCTATAATTTATCAGTGGCCCCTCCATCATTGACGAACATGCCTGATATCTAAGACTGGAGGGGGACATTCGTAATCATATCATAACTCTAGAAAAGCAGATAATAAAAACAACCACATAGTATTCTTACTTTTGAAAAATGTATTTAATACGGCGTAGGCCGGAAATATACAAGAAAAAGGGGGTTCAGGCAGGTGCGTGCTTCAAAGAAGCCTGCCTGACAAAAATAGGTAACCCTGAAGATTCTGAACACAGATCTGTAGTTACAAAAGGCACCCCACTCAACGAGTGGTGACAAATAATAAGTTATAAGTTTATATGTGCACATCATAAACCCCAAAATACATGTGGAGATCAATTGCTAATGAACTCCATTGAACTAATGTTACATTGCTTTCGCAGCTAAAACTACTATAACAACACCGTTGTTTTGTACTAAACTTTGTACTAGCACAAATTCTCTCAGAGAAATTTTCATATCACATTTCAACCTTAAATTGTATCACAGTTCTCATACTCCGGCGGGGTCTAGGGTGTCCTATGTCAACTGACTGCACCCCCCCCCCCCCCCTTTCCTTGAAAATAAACATAAGTGACTGCAGGGCCACCTAGACCCTCTGCCTTAAAGCTATACATGGTAAGGAAGGTTTATCTAGAGCAACTGACAAGTATCTAGAGAGAAACGTATGATTAGACGCCCACAACTGTGTGGACGCAATATCTTCAACTGAAAAGTTTTTCAGGAAACGTAAAGAGGCCGCCCACTTGCGTAAATCGTGGGCCCTACCCACAACGCCGGGATTACTCTCTTTAATGACTTCTACTAGAAGAGAGGCTAATCGCCGTTTAAGTAAGCGTTTACCCGTACTCGCTACCCATAAAGCACCTTGGGGGTTATGAGGAGCTATTCTTAAATATTTGGTTAGAGCTTGCACTGGACATAAATTATGATGCACCTTTCCCCTTTTTAACGCCGGCACCGTGAATTCAGAAAACACGTGTGCACTATGCTCATTCTTGGCTACAAACGCCGGGGAGGGTGCAATGGAAATTGAATCATTAAGTCTACCAAACCTAAGACAATTAGGTGTGTTGCTCATCGCCGCCAGCTCAGACACTCTGTTTCCGGTGGCCAAAGCCAAAAGGAAAACTGCCTTCTTTAAGATTAAAGCAAAGTCTGCAGTATTTTGATACAGACGAGAATGAAGTAAAGACAAAGCTTTGTCCAGAGACCAAGTAGGCATGAGCTGACGGGGAGGTGGGCGGAGTTTAAAACACGCTCTCATAAATCCTGTTTCCTCCGCCACCGGTATGGATAGACCTGTAAGGTCGAAAAAGGGCACTCTAATCGCAGTTAAGTGATTCTTCAGAGTAACCACAGATAAACGTTTCTGCTCAAACAGATAGTTCAAGTAATTAAAAACCAATGCCACTGAGGGTACAGTTTGTTCCGTTCTAACAATCCAAGAAGTAAAAGCTTTCCAATGAGATTGATATTGTCGCTTAGTAGACTGAGTATATTGATTGAGCAATTTATTGGTCACATCCCTACCGTATGGTGCTAGCCACTTGGCCTCCTGAATGTCCATAATGCAAAAGTCAGCGAGGTCTCTAGGTTGCCAATCGTGTCTAAGTGGAAGTACCTGACCGGGAGCGATACCGGGTCCGGGCACCACATTATTAACTGCTGGCACCACACCTGCGCCGGCCACAGGGGCGCGATTAGCGAGACTAAGCCTCGATAAACTCGTAGTTTGTTCACTACGTGGCACATTAGTGACGCATCTGGCGGTGGAAACAGATAGATGGAGCTCCATCTGTTCCAGTCTGTCACTAGGGCGTCTGGCCCCCCTGCCGGCGTTATCGTCCGGCGGGTGAGGTATAGAGGGAGCTTGTGAGTCTCCTCGGACGCAAAAAGATCCACTTGTGGATGGGAGAGCTCCGCAATCATTAGGTCGAAAATGGGTTGCTTGAGCTCCCATTCTACTGTCGTGCTCTGTCTCCGGGACAGAGCGTCTGCCCAGACGTTCGCTACGCCTGGGAGATAAGATGCGTGAAGATAAATATCTAGACTGGTGGCTAGAACAAAAATCTCTTCCGACACGAGTAGCAACTTCCTTGACCTCGTTGACCCTTGTTTCTGAATACAGTGAACTGCATTCAGATTGTCCATTCTGAAGGCCACTGACTTGCCCCGTAACGCCGGGCCGTGAGCCTGAAGGAAATACAATGGGACTAGTAACTCTTTGACATTTATGTGAGCGATTTCTAAGTGGGACCAAAGTCCCTGACCCTGGTGCCCCTGATTTGACTGAAATCCCCACCCTATGGTGCCTGACGCATCCGTGTCTACCCATACCGTTGGAGGAGGAGAGGTCCATGACATGATTGAGTGCAATGTTTCCCTCTTCGCCCAGACCGCTAGTAAGGTGTGGATTAATTTTGGTATGGGCCATAATTTTCCCGCCGGTAAGAGTGGGAAATATTTGTTGCCCTCCAATATTAATCGTTTTACTTTCAACCGGCCCAACTTGACAGTTAGCTGAATCCAGTTGAGAGAGCCGACCAGAGACTCCCAGACTCTTCGTGTCGTAGTCAGACTGTGAAGAAACCTGAACAGTTTCCTGCGAAACCTGTTGCGATTGTCCACACTCTGACTCAGAGTGAGAGCGGCGGTGTCCCAGACCAGCCCTATCCACTGAATTACTCTTGAGGGAACAAGGTTTGACTTTACCAGATTTACCTTGAAGCCTAGAGTTTTGACATGATTTAAAATGATATTGACATGTTTTATGCATAATTGTTGTGTCTCTGCCACCACCAGCCAGTCGTCTAGATACCACAACACTCTGATTCCCTGTTTTAACAATGGCATCAGGGCTTGCCTGACTAGTTTTGTGAATAATCGAGGTGCTAGGTTCAAACCGAACGGCATCCTCTGAAAAACAAAATTTTGGTGCCTGATCCTCAAGGCCAGAAACCTTTGAAATCTTTTGTTGACCGACACGTGCCAATAGGCGTCTGTCAGGTCTAGGGAACACATCCAGCCACCCGGCGGAAGTGTTAGCCTGATTTGATGAACTGTTAACATTCTGAAAGACTCGTTGTAAATGTGAAGATTCAGATACGACAGGTCTACGACCGGCCTCATCTGAACACTGTCCCGTTTGGGAACCAAAAACAGTTTTGACGTGAATACAGGGTAATCTGGGGGTACCGGGATGATGACATTCTTGGCAATCATCTCCTGGACCAGCAGCTCCACCTCTAATGAAACACAATTTGCCGTTGTCGGCTGACTTAAGCGAGGTCGCCGGAGCCACTGCCAAGTGATGCCTTTGCGTGCCACCATCCGTGCCCAGGTTTTTAACGGCCATGCTTGGTGACACGTTCGGAACGACCCAGTTAGCAGACAAGGGTTCGCCGGCTGTACTTCCCTCGGTTCCTCCGGCTCTAAGGTAGGCACTGGGAGTGAGAAAGACTTTAGTTTTTTATGGTGGTTTTGGTGGTGTTGGCCGCTTCGCCGGCTGGCTGGTGTGGGCCGAAGACTGGCCCTGACCCGGCTTATACTGGCCGCGTCCCCTCTGTCCTGAAAACCCTCTCTGTCTATGCCTGAACTGACCCAGGGGGATTGGGAGGACTTAGGCGGAAGAAACGGCTTAGAACCCCCTGGCTGAGCTTTAGTAGGAGGCTTAGGTTTGGGGAAGTTAAATGCGGGTTTCTTAGCCTGTGCGGGACTGTGCTTCACGGCCTGTGCCATGTTAAACACTGTTCGCCATACATCAGGGGACATTAAAGAAGGTGTAAGTACTGGGGACATAACCACCTGGTTAGCAATGCGATCAGGCAGCTTGCGAACTAATGACATTCTAAGATCCTGTCGTGCTCGCACCGCCTCAAGTAAGGCTGTGCGTATGTCACCTAAGGATTGAATTGACGACTGAAGAATCAGACGCCGGGATAATTCAACTGATCTTCGAGCATCCGCGTCTGCGATTGCCTGAGTAGACCTGAGTAAAGACTTAGCCACCTGTTGAGAAACTATGTACTGTGAAAACAGGCGGAAAGCTTTTCCCCTAAGCCTAAATTCTCTGTCTAGGTGAGAAGGGGTAGGGGTAATGAATGGTTCCTTTAGTTCACAAAGATTAATCTTAGGGGCAGCTAAAAAGGAAAATAAAGCTGACGGAACTCCGCCGGCAGAACCTACCGGCATTGAGAACCATGAATGTGTATCCTGAGGGATCTGGTGGGAAGATTTAGAAGTGAAAGTGGTTGCAAAGTTCTGAGCCTCTACCTCCCAATCCACCCAAGGTCCTGGTCCTAACTGTCCCACCTTCAACACTGGATTAGCTGTCTCGTCTGTGACGGTCTGTAAATCTAGTTCAGGAGTAATAGCCAACAGAGCCTTAATATCATTAAACCCATCCAGCTTAGACCAGTCTGAAAAAAGTTTTGAAGCTGAGGCAGGGGGTAAAGCAGGCTTAGATGCATAAACAAAATAATCCTGATAATAATAACTAGGTATAGCCTTGATATTTACATCCAAAACATTACCCAAGGCATCCAATGCCCTTAATTTCTTAGACTTATTTCCCTGGATAAACCACTCACGTGGTACCGGGAGTTCCCCTGACAAGGTAGGCTGGGCAAGCTCTGGCTTAGAGGGGTTCAAAGGGACCCATGACTCGTCTGGCCCATAAAGCAGGGGCATAGCTACCTTTCTAAGAGGCGCTTTGTCTAGAGGGGGTGGATTAACATCCGTAATGACCCTGACATTTGACGTAGTGAATGCCGCCGTAGCTGGCTTAGAGCTCCCTGCCGGTGACAGAGTAGGAGGGTTAGGAATCTTAGATAAATCGATTGACGTTATCAGAGGCCGTACCGCAGAACCTGTCAAGGGAGCCCCCAAGTCCATTGTGGGGTTTTCTCGTTGTTGATTAAAGAATTTTGATAGAGCATGAGTAAGTAACCCATCAATTTCTTGTGCTGTAACAAACTGGTTAGGTGCAGAACTTTCAGGTGAATTAGTATTATCATGGGCGGCGTCCAGGCCTGAGCCTGACCCTTGTCCTTCCCTATCTGAAATTAATGACACTTCATCTTGTCCCTCCCGATCCTCCTGAGAAGACCCCGCCGAGGCAGGGGCACCTTGTTTCCAAGATAAATCAGGGATAGAGGATGGGGTCGCCGCGTCCCTGTGGACATCGGCTACTGTGTGACTCGTATGAGTCGGACGTGGATGGACAGACCCTGGCTGAGCAAAACGCCAAACACCGAGGCTCTGGCCTACGCTCTCTTGAGAGTCTGAAACATTCTCAATTATTGAATATCCTGAACTCTCCATTTCTAGGGTTAAAATATCAATAGGTAAATCTTGTTTAGGGACAGGCGCTTCACTATACTCTGAGGCTGTAACAGAAACATTGTCAGGTGTAGAGGTACGATGAGATGCACTAGACTTAGAAGAATGTCGAGAGGACTTCTTATGGGAATCCTTTTTGGAGGATTTGTGGCTACGGTGTGACCGCGAACTGGACCTAGGTTTGGAAGAATCACCACCATGGTCCCTGGGGGAAGCTTCAGTCTTGCACTTCTTACTAGCCGGGGAAGAGGCCCGACTTGAAGACCGTTGTCTGAGGGGAGACCTTGACCTCGATCTCGCCTGCGACGAGGAGGTGGCTGCCGGGGGAGTAGGCTCTCTCGGGCGTTTAAACGTCTCCACAGACGATACAGAATCCTGGCTAGTCTCTGTCGGCTTAAAACCCCTTACTCTAGAGGTACGTTTAGGGGGAGGGTGCTCTGACAGCAACTTATCCCAAAGTGGGACGTTGTCACATTGAAGTGACTTATGTGCGACAATGGTAGTGTAGGCCGACATTTGTTGTCTGACCTCTCTCAACGCTACCGCCGCGGTCTTGTCATTGTCACACAGGACTTTATTGGTTAATTGGGAGCAAAAAGAACAATTACGTGTAACCCAGAGACCCCTTGAACGGTCTAGACATCTAACACACCTTATGCAAAGGGTATGTGCAAAAATTGGGATACCCGCGCAAGTAGGGGTAATGCACAGGGCAAAAACTGGGGTGACATTAGCCATGACAGAGACTGGTGAGAGGAACTACCGCCGGGTCTGTATTGGTCCGCCGGAGCTCAGCTCTGGAAAAATAAAGAAAATTTCCAGGAATTAATGCTCATAAGGTTAACCCAAGTGTTCGCATACAAGTGTTAATAACCCGCCGGGTAACGGGATGCAAAGACACAGCTAACACATCTCGCCACGCGGCTGGGTATAAAGAGGCTAAACAAGTCTTCTTAGCTAAGAACATGAAGAATACCCTCTGATATAATGGTCCAGTATGGCACTAATAGTCTGTAGGAGGTGGTGACTGTCTCAAGATTCAATTTTGTAACAAAGCCCCCCCTCATAAAGACGCCGGCCCTTGAAATATTTTAGTAGAATAGCCCAGGGCAGGAATATACGAGATCTGATTTTTTAACGAATTGTCCCAAACGATCGTCGTAAAAATAGAAGGCGGCGATACTGAAAGTATCACCCAATTAAGGTTAATCGAAATTGAATTTGTTTATAAATTCCTTAGTTCCTATACTTAGGGACACCCGCCGGGTGTGGAAATCGATTTGGTTAAACCTCACTGATCCTTCAAATGCCGTAAGAGTAAAGGCGGCGATACACAGAGTATCACTCACATGGATTGGTTAACTATAAGAGACCTAAGTCGTTTTATCCCACCCTGCTAAGGTGCACCCGCCGGGTGAGAAGTCTAAAAGTTAACCCCACAAGTTCCTGACCCCACTACTTTGTAAAAGATCGCCGGGGAGGAACGCCTAAACAACAGCTAGGTTTTCCCCGTGGTTTGTCGTAAACCAGGTAGAAAAACCTATAAAAAACGAGTGTTCTCACGAACGTCGTTTCTTTATATATAACTAAATATATATGTAAGGATGGGTACAGCCATCCCGCCGGGAAATATCAAGGAGGCCTGAAACCAGGCACCCACAGATACGCAGTCCTGGAGAGCCACAGACACCTCCCCTCGCCGGGGAACCAGCCAGTGTTAACAACCACGTGTGGCCTAACACTGCTCATCGGTCAGGTTTTTTCACGGTGAAACCGAGAAAAACCCGCCGGAAGGCAAAACCCCACCCTGAACAGACACCATCTGAACAATACGACACGAGGAGAGACACGCACGACTAACCAAGGTCACAACATAATCCGTGGAATTAGCCAATACACAACTAAACCAGGAAACAAATATAGTCCGAGGAATTAGCCAATACACAACTAAAACCCGGATACACATGACACAGTAGGGCATATTTATAAAATAAATAATAACACTAGACATGTGGCAAAGCTACGAGCGGCTGGCTAGGCCTAGGTAGACGGCATGAAAATAGTTGAAATATAAACACACACTGGAATATCACAACAGGAACCACCGCCAACACACCACCGAAGCGATAACTTCCCAACCCCGGGAAGCCTGACACGGACCCAGAAAAAACTTCACTAAGTGAAGAAAAATACGCTGGGAACGTCAGCAAACACACAGCTTACCTCATCAGAAGGATAAAAGGCAGCAATAATTAACGCGTAATGAAAGCCGCCTGCATCACCAACTAAACCAAACTGTGAAAAGTTCACGTGTCCACAACAGGACCACGAGGGTACATCCGAAATAGATGCCCCATACAAACGACCCAAAATACATTGCACTGCGGGCAACCAGCCCAGGACACTCCTGCTACGCCTATCCTAACCTTACTCGATACATCCCAGAGTAAACAAATGAGAAAAAACTCACTAGGGACGCCACGAATGCGGAACCAGCGGAGCCTGAAAGGAACGTCCGGGCAGGCTGAGCGCAGAGCAAAGAAGGAGGAATGACGCCTGAATCAGCGTCTGGTCAGAAATCCACACAAGTACATCCACGATATGATGGAAAGCTTATTGGATAGTTATTCTTATTTTCTTTTTGTTTTTATTTTTTACGAAGTTTTTTCGTAGTGAGAACCCAATTCATAATGACTGAAGCCATGAGTGAGGTCGCGTGCGCTCATGATGAAGGCTCCTCAGTTTTTAAATGCTCTGCGCGGTAGATTCAAACTACGGCGGATTAGTGTTTGAAGAGGATGCCTTATGTAATAGGCATGTTCGTCAATGATGGAGGGGCCACTGATAAATACACATATTAAACACAGATAACATATTATGCAGTGGAGGATATCAAGTATAAATATAATACAATAAAATAGAATAAAATAAGTTTAAAAATTAGAATTAATGCTGCAAAAAAGCATTAACTCTAGACTTAAAAATGGAGATATGAGCTGAATTGACTAGCTCATTTGGCAAATTATTCCACAAGTCAACCATGGCCGGCACAAAACACCGTGAAAACTGTGTAGTAGAAAAATTAACACGGCTCATGGCAAGATCATTAAGATTGCTTGTGAATCTAGTTGCACGAGCCCGGACATAGGGCCCAAGCAGAATCCCATGTAAGGGATGCTGAGGGTTGTTAAAAACTTTAAATAAAAGACTAAGGGCACCAACTTTACGTCGATGACATAGATCAAGAGACAAATGAGGTAGAATAAAACTGATGGAATTTAGCGACCAGTCAAGCAACTTGAGATGGCACTCTGCTGCTGACAACCAGACAGGTGAGCAGTACTCGAAATGTGGCAAAATAAAAGCATAAAAAGACTTGATAACTGTGGCGTCACAAGCAAATGTTTTATAAACCTTGCGAAGCAGACCAATGTTTTTGGAAATGGAAGAGGAGAAAGAACGAATATGCTTTTCAAAAGTAAGTTTGGGATCAAGAGTAACTATAACAAACGCAGAGTATCCACATTCTCAATTTGCTCACCAGAAACTTGTAGATAAGGATGGGGAGGATCCAAGGTACGAGATCTGCTGATGATAATGGAGTGTGTTTTACTAGCATTAAGTTTCATGCCCCAAAGTTCACACCATGATGTAATTTTGGCTAAATCCCTATTCAGAGCAGTAGCAATTACGTGTCGATCTATTGGTGATGGAATTGACGCATATAAAGTTGTATCATCAGCATAGGAGATTAGTTTATTTTCAAGCTCGGAACACAGGTCAGCAGTAAAAATAATAAAAAGCAAAGGCCCAAGGACACTGCCTTGTGGAACACCAGAAACAACAGTAACAGAAGGGGAATGACACCCATCAATGACCACAGACTGAGATCTTTTCGTCAAAAAATCTTCAAAGATCCTTAAAAAATTGCCACCAATACCGATGAGCTGTAACTTATACAGAAGTGCTTTATGGTTGACTAAATCAAAGGCAGAACTAAAGTCAATAGCCACAACACGAGACTCATGTCCCTGGTCCAATGAAGATTGCAAGTCATGGGTGAGTGTCAGAAGCGCATCACATATACCCAGTCCCTTACGAAAACCAAACTGTGAGTTTGGTATCAAATTATGACTATTACATGCATGTAAGCCAAACAATCAGTATGCTGGCATCTTAAATATAACTATTCACCTTTGAGTCTTTAAACCCACCGTGCTGTATTGATTACATTGAAACGAAGCCCCACCCTCCTAGCCTACCAACGATACACTCACATTTTCTGCTATGCCAAATAAACTGAGTATGGATTGGTTATGTATTTGAATAAACTGTAAGCTTGTTCATTGCATATACCTCTATTACCTAACATAATTCTGGACTTTCTACTAACCCTCCAGTAATGCAAATAACGGAGAAAATAGAGTTGCTCGATATTTTTCATTTCACCCAATCACGTACCTTCTTTCACATGGCATAGGGGTTGAGCGATTCACTCATAAAAAAATATTGTTTACTACTGATGAAATGCCACACACCTCCATACACCACAACATTTTGTCTCAGGACTAAGTTGGCCAACTGTAGGCTACATGGTTGATGCATTGGATATCGGACTCTGCCACCACCAGCCAGTCGTCTAGATACCACATTACCGTGATCCCTTGATTTTATAGTGGTAGCAAAGCTTGTCGGACTAATTTGGTGAATATTCTTGGTGCCAGGTTCAGACCGAATGGCATCCTTTGAAAGACATAAGTCTGATGCTCTATCCTCAGGGCGATGAATTTTTGGAACCTTTTGTTTACCGGGACATGCCAATAGGCTTCCGTCAGGTCTAAAGAACACATCCAACCTTGCGGCGGAAGTGTTAACCTGATCTGATTCACAGTGAGCATCCTGAATGATGCGTTGTGAATGTAGTGATTCAGGTGAGACAGGTCTACGACCGGCCTAATCTGAGCACTATCCCTCTTTGACACTAGAAAAGTCTGGACGTGAAAACTGAGCAAGTTGGATTGACCGGGACAATAATACGCTTGAAAATCACTTCCTGGACTAGTGACTCCACCTCTAAAGACACACGATCAAATTCTAGTGGTTGACATAAGCGAGGTCGCCGGAGCCACCGCCAGGTTATGACCTTGCGTACTACTGTCCGTGCCCAAGTTTGCCGGGGCCAAGCCTGGTGACACGTCCGAAATGACCCAGTCATGCAACTGGGCTTGTCCGGCAGAACTACACTCGTATCCAACTCGCCCACGACGGCCCTTGGGAGCGAGAGAGTTTTGTGTATGACCAGTTTTTTTACTGTGGTGTTGAATGGGTAGATGGCTGGCTGGTAGTCGCAGTCGTTGATCCCTGTCCTGGTTTATGCTTAGCTTGCCCTTTATACCACTTACCGGACCCTTTACCTTTTGTGCTACTGTTTGCAATACTACTTCCCGGCGTGGAAGGTGTTTTGAAGGTCGGAAAAAACTTAGTCCCACTTGTGTGAGCCTTCTGACTTACTTTAGGTTTTGCGTAAGGCTTAGTAAACTTATTAGACTCCTTCCGTGCCGGGGAGGCAGTTGCTCTAGAGGCATCTACTAAGTTAAACACAGTCCTCCAAGTATTGAGGCAGACAAGAGTTGGTGTTAATACTGGGGACAAAATTACCTAGCGACCAATGTCCTCCGGTACTTTCTTAACCTGACAAGCGCGATATAGACGTAGGTGCTAGGGTAGTTATTTGTGCATTTCTAGCCCTGGATTCTGACAGAATTCGTTATATTTACAATATAAACCATTATTTGTTTTCGGTATGCTTTTATTTTACATATATGATGTATATATGAACCTTCAAGAGTGCTAAAATAAGTGGGAAAAGCATTTGGGTGGTGAAAAACGAAGATATTGGCCACCCGGTCATAATCTCAGGCGAGAGAGAGAGACAGGCAGCCCTCCCCTCTCGCTGTCTGGGAGTCAACTGAGACGAGGGAGGCGGTGTGTGCCGGTGTCTGGGTGTTGCATAACGATCTTTTATGCAACCCACTTGTGCTACATTATCGCGGGAGAGAAAAATAACCGATAAATGATGATAATAAGAGGAAAAATAGGTGATAATTGAGGAGGGGAGGGAGGGGGGAATAAGGTGGGGAAGGAGGGGAGGGGGGTGGGTGAGATTTACATGGATGAGTACTGGAGGGGAATTATCTCACCTAGAGACAAATTCCTTTGTTTTGATAGGCCCTTTTTTTTTATGGAAGGCTTTTTTTATGGTCCTGCTTCCGTGAGGCCTATCGCGTTCCCTATAGGAAGCCTTCCGTGAGGCCTATCGCGCTTGCCGGGTTAACTAGGTGGACCCTCAGGTCTTGACGTGCATGGACCGCCTCCAAGAAGGCGACTCTAACGTCACCCAGAGACTGAATTGAGTTTAGTAGGATCAAGCGTCTAGACAGTGTAAGTGCCTTTTTGGCATGTGAATCTGTGACTGTTTGGTTAGTCCTGACTAGTGACTGAGCTATCTGACGACTCATCAAAAACTGAAAGAAAAGCCGTAAAGCTTTTTGTCTTAACTTGAAGTCCTTGTCTAATTGAGTAGGGGGTGGGCTTGAAAATGGTTCCTGTATCTCCCACAATGACAATTTAGGAGCTGTTAAGAAATCAAATAGAGCTTGAGATCCCCCCCCCCCCCCAGCTACAGCAACTGGGAGGGAAAACCAGCTGTGGTGTTCCTGTGGGATTTGGTGAGAGGACTTACTGGTGATGGTTGTTGTTGTTGTTGTTGTTGTTCCCTAAGCTGCCTGGCCGAACAGCCCCGAGTCCCTGAGGAAGGCCATGGCCACGATCGGGCTTTCCCACAGAGCTCTCATTGAGTGTAGATTGTGTTGTTGGCGTAAGTGGTTGTGTGAAATGCAGTCTTCTATGATGTGTTTAATGGTATGGGGTGCTGTGTTACATCCCGGGCAGGCGTCGACAACGGAGTCATCCAGTCTCTTCTGATAGCTCAGGAGAGCTGGATGGTGTCCGCATCTCAGCCTGGCCAGGTGGACTCTGTCCTCGTGAGGAAGGGAGGATTCGGAAGGATGGATTTCGGGAGGTCGTGCATGCAGCTGCGTGTTGTCTGTGAGTGAGTGGATGGATCGATCGGTGAGAGATATGAGTATGGATGTGCTTCTGGAAGTTGGTTTGGGGTGGGCAGGGAGGGAGAGAGGACAATAATTGTGTGTGATACCGTGTGCTGGGTGTTGTTTTGATATTTCTTGGTGTCTGTGGGTGTGTTGCCATGTAGTTTAGTGGGTGGTCTTGGTTCGTGGAGGCTGCTGCCAGGAATTGAGTGCCTCTCATGTCCAGATGGTCTTTGACTTTGAGGATTTTGGTTTCTTGATGTAGGTGATCTGTGGGTGCAGTAGCTGTGCAGCCTGTAATGATCTTCAGGGCTTTGTTGTGAATAGTCTGTAAGGTCTTATGATGTGTTTCAGCTAGGTTAGAAGCCCAGGCTGGGCTTGCGTATTCCATCACTGATCTTATGTATTGTTTATATACTGTGGTGGTAGTTTCTTTGTTGTGTCCAAATCTTGTGTGAGCAAGTGACCTGAGGGCGTTAAGTCTGGGTGTCAGTTTCTTTTTTATGTTTGTGGTGTGCTGTTTGAATGTCATATGAGTATCATATGTTACTCCTAGGATTTTGGGTGTGTGTGTATGTGTTAGGGGTGTGTTGTTTATGGTGATTTGAGGGATGTATTCGTGTTCTCCTGTCCAGCTTGTGAGCAGGGTTGCGGTGGATTTGGCTGGGGCTAGATTAAGTCTGTTTGTAGTGCACCAGCCATGTAGTGTGTTGAGATAGGGTTGAAGGAGATCTGTTGCTCTTTTTGGGTCATGGTGTGTGCATGTGAGTGTTATGTCATCTGCATAGAAGGCTAAGTTTATTTGGGGCGTATTGGGTGTAGTTATATCGTGCATGAACAGATTGAAGAGTGCGGGCGATAGGACGGATCCTTGTGGGACTCCGTTTGGAAAGTTTCTGATTTTAGATGACTGACCGGCAAAATATACGTGTGCACATCTGCCTGCTAGGAAGTTGGCCAGCCACCTTTTTGTGTTGTTGTGCATGCTTGTGTTGTAGATTTTGTTTGTTAGGTTGTGGTGGGGGATGGCATCGAAGGCTTTACTAATGTCGAGTGTGGCTAATAGTGATCTGTGTGGTGGTCTAGCTGAGTTGATGCCGTCAAAAGCTCTTTGTGTAAGGTCTGTGAGAAGAGTGTTTGTGGAGTGCAGTGGCCTAAAGCCATGTTGTGTTGGAGCTAGGGGTAGGTCAGGTGTAATTAGTTGTAATACTAGGCGTTCCATGACTTTGGAGGGGGAGCAAAGGAGTGTGATGGGGCGGTGCGAGGAGGGTAGCGTGGGGTCTTTGTTGGGTTTGGGGAATGTGATGATGATACCATGCTTCCACATGTCTGGTATTGTGTTGTGTGAATAGCTGTAGTTTGATATGTTAGTGAGTGCTTGTATGCCTTGTGGTCTGAGGTGTATGTTGCTTATGTTGTCTAGGCCACAGGTGGGTGAGTGCTTGAGATTGTTGATGATATGCTTTGTCTGGTGATTGGTGAAGGGTGTATAGTCAGGGTCTGTGGGGAATTGTCTCTTACGTCGGATGACACGTCGGTCATCTTTGTGAGGTTTTAGGTGGCTGACATGTGAGAAGTGATTGATGAGAGTGTGTGCTTGTTGTTTACATGAAGGAGTAGAGTCTGTTGTTGTGATTGCAGCATGTGATTGTGTTGTGTTGCTGTTGGAAAGTGTGATGCTGTTTAGTGTTTTGTAGAGTTTTTGGGGGTTTGTTTTGTGATCAAGTGTTTGTAGGAAGTTATTCCAATTTAGTTTTTGTTGTTCTTGTATTTTGTTGTTAGTTTGGGTGTTGAGTGCTTGAATTTGTTGTGTGATGTCTTGTGTGTGGGGTGCTGGGGAGTGTTTCAGTATGTCGCGTTGTCTGATGAGGTTTTGAATTTCTGGTGTGAAGTTGGGGTTGTGTCTTTTTCTGTTACCTCTTGGAATGTGTTTCTTGTCAGCGTTTTGGATAGTTTTATTGAGTATGTGTACAGCATTGTTGATGTTAGTTATGGGTGTACTGTTTAGAGTTGTGAAGTGTTGTTCTGTCTCATTTGTGAATGCTTCCCAGTTAGCTCTTTTATAATTGGTGTATGTGTGTTTGTGGCTAGCTGGGGTGAGTCTGGTTTTGGTGGTGATAATGATCGGGAGGTGGTCAGAGCCTAAGGTTCTGACCACCCTCCAGGATGTTGTGGGGGCGAGTTCTGGGGAGCAAAAGGTGATGTCTGGAGATGATGGGTTATAGAGGGCTTGGTGAGGAATATGGGTATGTTGATGGATGTCGTTAAGGATGATGAGGTTATCGGTTTGGTTTTGTAGTACCAGCCCTCTGTCTGTGTCGGGGTTGTCGACAAACCAGGCCGACGTCTTGGCGTTGAAGTCACCACCCAGGATGATGTGTGGGGTGTGTGGGGTGTTTGTGATGTGTTGTAAGTGTGGTCTGTATTCATTTGGTACTGTAGGGGATGTTTGGGGAGGGATGTATGTGTTTATGATGGTTATGTTGGAGTTGTTGCCAGTGCGTATTTTAATTGATTGTATTTCTGTTGTGTTATCATTTGGGGGGAGGAGGGATTTGGTTTGTACACTGGTTACTATGTATGATATTTCTTTGTGTATCAGGGTGATGAGACCACCGCCCCCGCCGACAGCCCGGTCTTGTCTGATGGTGGTGAAATTATGAAATGTGGGTGTTTTTTGTGTTGTGCAGAGTTTTGTTTCTTGTAAGATGGCAATGTGTATGTTGTGTTGTTTGATGAAGTATGAGAGTTCGTGTTTGTTTGTGTTGATGCCATCTATGTTCAATTGAAGAATGTTAATGTTATGTGCACGATGTATGTTGGGTGCTGCTGCACGAGGATGGGGTGGGGGTGGGGGTGAGGGAGGGGCTGGGGTTTGGGATGGGTGAGGTGTGGGTGGGGATTGGGGAGCAGGAGATGGGGGTTGGAATGGATTAGGATGGGGTGTGGTGTGTTGAGTTGAGGATGTGGATGGTTGGGAAGGTTAGGTGGGTTAGGGAGGAGAGGTGGACGGGTTTTAGGGGGGGGGAGTGGATGATATGGGAAGGCTAGGTGGGTTGGGGAGGAGAGGTGGACGGGTTTTAGGCGAGGGATTTGACTGGGAGAGGGAGGGGCATGAGGAACAGGTCCAGGTGTTCGTGTAGTGTTTCTTGGAGGCAAGTGTTGTACAGGTGAAGTGGGTCCAGTTCCTGCATGAATTGCAGAGAACTGAACCCTTAGTGTGGCGACTCGAAGTGATGGGTTTTGACCAAGTTGGACATATGTATGTGTACGTGGGTCCTGGGTTGCTCTCAATGTCTCCGGCTAGAAGAAGTCTTCGATAAATGACAGCCGGAGAGTCATTTCTCGGTGTAGGAAAAACTGTGTAATGTGTGTGTGGTGTGAGAGATGTGGAAATTCCCGGCGCGACCGAAGCCGCTCCAAGGACCCGTGCCCCCAGGGAGGGGGCAGGGGATGGTTGTGACGGTTTGGCTCCTGAAACTGCTCCCCGCGGCCAGCATCCGGTTGTCCTCCACTGGTCGTTGATCTTGTCTCCGGCCGTGGAGGGTCGGCAGCCATCCGCGGTTGGCAGCTCCGGGAGGTGGTCCTACGGCGTAGACGCCGCCACATCAGGACCACTGGTGATGGTAGAAGCGAATTGCTGAGCTTCCGCCTCCCAGTCCACCCACGGGCCTGTACCTTCCTCCCCCATCTGCAATACTGGACTGCCGGATTGGTCTCTGATGGTCACTGTATCTAATTCCGGCGTCAAAAGAGCCAGTGCTTTTACATCATTAAACCCATCTGACTTAGACCAATCCGCATACAGTCATGTAGATGAGTTAGGACCGAGAGCTGGAGAGAAAGAGTACACGAAACATTCAGGGGTATACACACTAGGGATAGCCTTGACTGACACATCCAATGTCTCACCTGATGAATTCAGAGCACGTAACTTCCTATTTTCATTAATTTGAATTACCCAGTGTTCTCGCACCGGAAGCTCTCCCGAAATCGTTGGTTGAGCAACCGAAGGATTCTGGGCCGTCACAGTTACCCAAGATTGATCGGGACCGTACAATAACGGCATGGGGCCTTTCCTTGGGGAACTCTCTCCAAAGGTGGAGGAATGACATCTGTAATTACTCTAACGTTGGACGTTGTCAATGTCGACGTTGACTGAGAAATACTAGAGCAAGTGATCGGGGAGGGAAAATGAGGTTGTTTAGTTACTACTCTGGCCGATTCCAACGGTCGAGCAACTGACGTGGTCGGAGGAGTTTCCGGCGCCATTTTTTCCCTCTGAAAATTTAACAACATTTTGTTTTATATATCTTCCAAATCTGCTCTAGTCACAAAATCTCTATTGGAATCCCCAGAAGCCACTGATTCAACTTCCAAAAGGCATGCCGTTGGCAACGGTTGGCCGGAAGGCAACTGTTTTAGATCTTCCTGCCCATCGCCCTGATCTTCCATATCCTCAATGGTTTCCACCGCCGCACTTTGTACCGCAGGGAGTAAGTGTTCACGTTCCAACTCTTCCCAACTTAAGTTCGGAAGGGAAGACGGTACCTGTTCTGTATACTGCCTCACACTTTCACTGTCTGTGGCCTCCGAGGCAACGGAAATATGACTGTCAGCACTGTCCCTACTATCTGCCGGGTATCCCCTGTACTAGTCGGCTAAAACTTTCGCCGGCACACGAACATATTTTACTGTACCTCCTTGTGTAATTTCAACACGTGGGATAGAAAATTCTGGTCTAAGTGATTGAGGTAACCTGTTTCTCTCACTAGCACTTTCCCTAGGAGGCGTCTCTGCCACCTCCGTTCCCACCTCCGACCTGCCAGATTGGATGTTAGGCCTGGAGGAGGTAGGGACGGAGGAAGGAGGATGAGGCCCCGGCGATTGCCGGCGCCCCGAACACGACGTCTCCATACGGGATTTATGTTTACTTCCAGCACATTTCCCGCCTGAATGAGTTGCGACTGATGCCGCTGATTCAGGCGTGGTCCTCCGTTTCTTGCCCGCCGGTTGTCTTACTTGAGCCTACAAACAAGAGGACTGTTACAAGGGCTAGCGTGACCTTGACCGTTTCCTGTCTTGCGAAGAATCCGGCTGCGCCCTTTTGGTCGACCGGCCGGGGGGGTTTGCCTTACGGTTGTCGTTAGAACTAATTAATTCTTTCAAAAGAACTTTAGGTTTCGTTTTATTACTTGAATGAGAAGCTTTAGGCCTTACTGCCGGAGATTTAATAATTAGATAGTCCCACAACACTACATCGTCACACTGCAACACCTTGTGTGCAATCTTTTTAGTATAAGTGTTAAAGGTAGCTTTAATTTCAATCAGAGCCACTTGGAAAGACACTTCCTGATGGTTCAACAAACCGCTCATAAGTTCCGAACACACACTACACTTTTTAGATAGCCAAATTCCTCTTGAGCGATCCAAACAAGTGACACATTTAATGCATAGTTTGTGATGAAATACCGGAATGTTTATGCAAGTAGGAGTTGAACATAAGGTTACGTAAGGCATGATGACACTGAACGACCCCCCCCCCCCCTCCCCCCCCCCCCCCCCGCCGGGATCAGCCCCTCTATCTGGAGCTCGTGCCGAGATGGACGTGTGAGATCTGGAAAGAAATTTCCACGAATCAATGCTCATAAGACATTCACACGTTATATTTATTAGTGGCCATCATTGACGATATGCCTATAAGTATAATAGCCTCCTTTCAAGTGCCCGCGGGCAGCCAGTTTGAAACTCCCGCCACGGGGAAACTGAGTACTACACGTCATAAGTGTAACGCAACTTCTCTTATGGAATCATCTTATGACTGGGGTACACACTACGAAAAAACTTCGTAAAAAAATTAAAAGAGAAAAAATTTACTCAAAACTTGTTTTGCTATAGCTTTCTATCTTGTGGATTTCTTGCGTGTGGATTTCTAGCCCAGACCGTGGCAAGAGAGACGCCATTCCGCCTTCCCTTCCCCGCGACCCTCCCAGTCGGACGTGCGCGCCAGTGCTCCGGCCACATTCTTCGTTCGCTGACTTCTAGTGAGTCCTTACTCATTTGTATTTATCTGAGTTGTATGTGAACAGGTTTAGATCAGCTAGCACTGGCTGCCAATTGGTATGCTCGCAGGGAAGTGTTAAAATATGGTACGTTAGACAGGCGCCATCAGGTCTCCAGATCCCGCGCCTCATGTTTCTTGTTGTATGTATTCTGCGCCTTAGTTTTTGCCTTTAGCTACTAGTTAAGAGGCTACTTTATCCGCAGGAGTATGCAGCAGGCCGTCTCTATGAGCCAGTTGCATTTAATTGTTCTGAGCAGGCGCCCTAGCCCAAGAGTTGTCACACGTGGTGTGAGGTTTTCTAGGGTACGAGCCTGCGTTGCCCCATCTCTCATGGGCCCCCCCCCCCCCTCCGTTACTTCGCCAGTGTGGTGGGCTGTGTCGTCAAGAGGTAGGTAATCAACAGAATTATGCTTACTACAAGCCTCGTGGCCAGCCTCAGTAGGGGTCTCCTTAGCGGCTAGGGGTTTTATCATGTCATTGATTGTGATTATTATATATTTAGCCTATGCTTTCTCCCGTGTTGGCATGTAGTGTTTGTAGACATGCAACAGGGAGGCAGGAGACGTCCTGTTTTTTTTGGGGGGGAACGTTTGTTCGGGACGTATGACTGACAGTTAGTTTACGTTGCCGTAGGTTTGGTTGTTCCTTCCGGCGATCTTTCTGTGTACTGACGCCCGCCACGCAGGCGTTAGGAAAACCAAAATCTGTCCCCGGCGTGGTGTGCTGTCCCACGCTCCTTCCAGCGGAAACGCTATTTTTGACGGAAGGATCTTGGCCCGCCGAGTGAACTCACCCAATGGTTCCATGCACTAACAAGACTTCTTAAGCCCGGCGGCACAGTCTAGTGGTCGTTATCCATCACACTTTCCGTGTAAAGTTAAGATAGATAACAGACAAAGGATGTTTTTTGGGTCGGTGACACATGTCATAGGTAAGGAGTTCGTTTGCAAGAAACCTTTTGGTTCTTTATTACAAGACCGGTGGGAAGTTAGAATATCAAGTTGAGCTATAACTTACTTCCCGACGGACTTGGGTGGATAGGATGTGTAAAACCTCGCAGTTTATACTTATGAGCATTGATTCCTGTAAATTTTTATTTCCAGATCTCGTCACATCTAGTCCGGCACAGCACGCAGAGGAAGGGACCGTCCCTGCGGGGCAGGGAGGGGAGGGGGGGTTAGTTCGGCCACCATTATGCCTTTCTTTAACATTTGTGCTACACCAACATGCTCTCGTGTACCAGTAACGGCGCATGAATTATGCAAAAGATGCGTAACATATTTCGATAGAGCACAGTTCCTCTGGACCTCCCAGAAGTGTCCAGTTTGTTCGGACCTGTACACGGAGTGGTTGAGTAAAGAAGATTTTTCATGCTTAATAGCTCTTTTAGACATTAACGCAAAATTCACCTCATATGCCAAAAGAGTAGCGAACGTCACTTTACATTATGACGACGCAGAATTGTTGCAATTACTCTTATTGTACTCTTGTTCTGATGATTCTCCTATAATAAAGTCAACAGGTAGTGATACAACTATGACTCAATATGAAGTAGAGCAAGTAACTATTCAGGACTCAGATGAGGTCTCAGATTGGTATGAGGCAAATACCCCACCCCCCACCCCCCACCCCCACCCCAAGAGGGCACGCTCGGCGTCTCCTGGGGCCCGGCAGTGGTCCGGACCAAGCTCACCCCGGCGGCAGTGCACACAGTCAGTACAGCATACACAGTCCCCCAGGAAACAGGATAACAACACAAAGCTAGCTACTCTTCTTGTTAAGGCGAAAGTTCATGCCAGTGCAGAGCCAGGGGATGCACTTTCACAACAGAGCCAACCTGGCTCCCAACAACTCTCCTCAGTTTCTGCCTCTCAGGCGCCGGAGTTTTTTACCGGTCTCCTCGGGGCAGAATCAGAAGAGACGGAGTTGGATTTGAGTGATAAATCTGAGGTAAAAACAGTCCAACACTTTACCCCTTTACGACTTACAAAAGTTCCTATTCCTGAATTTGAACCTTCAGAGCTCACAGAAGTTAAAATGCCTTCTCCGAAGGCAGAACGTAGCTTCTCCCACAACTCAGTCTTAGGGCAAGACCACATTGTAGTGGTCAAAGAGACCCTGCTACCCTGCAGGGGACCCTCCCCTGTAGATTTCAATCCTTTTAGAGGAAGATGGGACGATCAACGAGGGTCAAAGGGACAGAATATTCTAGCACCCAGTAGACTGGGGTCCATGTTGGAAGAACGTCAGAAGGCGGCGGAACAGGTAAGCAGCTCTCTAGACGAGGAAGTAACTGTGTTGAGTTCACCGGAGATGATAGATTATTCTCCGGCGATAGACTGTAAAGGGGCTTCTAGGAAAAGGGAGAGAAAAGAGAACGTACAGACCACATCTCTTAAGAGGCCCCACAATCAATGTGTCACAGTATAACAAGTAGAGGAAGTATTACATAATGTATTGCATCAATGTTTTCAACCTAAGAGGCCTCGAGATACTCCGGTAACGACAAAGGGAGCTTCCCCGATTGAATCTGTGCTCCCACTCTCCTCCACCACAATGACTATTTCCTCCCATTTCAACCTCACAAGTCAAGTAGAAACCGCCCCGGCGATTTCTATTGTCCCACTTAATCCGGCCAAGGTAAGGGTATTGACAAATCCAGAGATTACGGCGGTGTTTACACCACCTACACCTCACATAATACCCATCCCAATGTACCCCACGGTCAAAGTAAATCAATAGCTACTGGCAAACCCTAGTCTCCCGGCGGATGACAAAAAAGTAACCGCCTCTCCTACCACCCCATATTCTGGCTTAAAATCATCTATTTTCCCGACGTCACTGGATAAACAACTTCAAATGACAGCTCTGATTCCTCAGTTGAAGGAATCGGACTGCTTCTGCTTCCCAGTTCAAGCACCAAAATCAGGTGAGGAGCACAGATCTTTGGTGGGGGAGATCCCAGTCCCCCAGGAGTGGATAATTGAAACAAGTAAGAATAAGGAGTTTCGGGCAAAAGACAGACAGGGTAATATTTTAAGGGTACCAATTAAGGCCATTCCAGATGTATGGAATTATGAGTATGTTGTGTATGTACCGGCCCAACTGTTACCTCCTCCCCCAGGTGAACGACCTCATGACTGCTACCGGCATTATGGCATGCATGGTGGTGATTCAAGTAAGAAAGTGGAGCCGGAACTGGTTACAGTTCCGGCGCACATACCACCAGACAGTCAGGAACAAGAACTAGATCTGGAAGAGGTAGGTCATGGTCCGTGGGTGGATTGGGAGAACGAGGCGCAACAGTTTGCTATAACGTTAACGACTCAACCTTCCCTCAATATTCCTCCTCCCAACCAAATTGACTTCAATTTCATGAGCACACGACCCGGCGGAGTACCTTACCCCATCTGTGCATTCCTAGCATCCCCACAATTGTCACACCGGGACTTTCAGGAACCTTTCATTACCCCATTAATTGATCTCCACAGGGAGTTTTTGTTGCGCGAGGATGCGTGTAGGAGACTCTCAACATTCTTCCTCGCGCGCCGTACTGCCCAATCCATCACGCGGCCGGTAGATGCTCAAATAAGTCAGAGGATGAGGGAGACAATTGTGCTTTTCCAAGGACTGTTACTCCCTCAGCCCACTAGATCACTCATGAACATCCGAACGGCATTATTGGCTGCTGTTAAGGCTAGACAAAATCTGAGATTAGCAATCGTGAAGGAGCTACCCAGTAGTATTACATACCGAGTACTGCTTTCCCCAGTGTTAACATCCTCTGTGATAAATATGGAGACGACACAGAATGTTAGACAAATGTGGACTCACTTACCCACAAGACAGTGAGCCAGAAGAGGTGTTAAATCACTATATTAAGGTTTAGGAATGGACGCAGACCATTGTCAGGCAGTCGTCTATCTCTTTCCATGCCTTTAAATTCTTTTCTCTCTCTCTCCCGGGGCCTTGTAAAGGCGAGTGGATCCGAGACTAGACTCCGTAGTACATACCTAGTCACAGATAGGGTGTCTACGAAAGTCGCCGGGTAACATCCCGGCGGAGGTGGAGAAGGACAAGAACACATTCAAATAGGAACTAGCGACCTCGCTTAGTGTTAATACTGCTCATGGAGTTTGGATCATTCAATTACAAGGATATTATTCTGTTCTCGTCCTCACCCAGCCTACCGGCGGGAACATCCACTATACCTAAGGCCTTAGATACAATTTTATAATGAACAATTACCCTACGGCGTCAACAACTAGCCGGGAAACAGTTTCGACTCCTCTTCCGAATTGCCACTGGTGTAGTACCAAATTTCACCATAAATCAATGTTTTAACAAGGCAGAGGCTAAGATAAGGACAAGACAAAAGGTAAATATTTAAGGAATTTCAAGGTAGCAAAACATAGACGACTACCGGATAAAGAGTGATCTTATTCCTAGAAAA
This sequence comes from Paralithodes platypus, assembly GCA_032716605.1. NCBI lineage: Eukaryota > Metazoa > Arthropoda > Malacostraca > Decapoda > Lithodidae > Paralithodes > Paralithodes platypus. The sequence goes on from CM064505.1 coordinate 49,867,052, forward strand.
GAATACATATCATCCGGCCCAATGACTTAGCCACCAATGCCGAAAACTTTTAGTTAAGCATTGGAAGTTAGAATAAATCCCTAGAACTCAAGATCACTCAAGGAAAGTGGCTCTGGTACCTATCAGAGATGGTACAGGGATAAGAATAGGGCCGGAGGAAAGGGCAACCACAGGTAAGAGTTCAGAGGACAAAAAACCTTACAAGTGATTACAATATATGTAGATTCTCTATGTTTTGCACACGGCGAAAAGACATGGTCTTCTACCAGTCTAGTTCGATCCGGGATCTACTGTTGGTACGATTAAGAACAATTTAAAGTACAATGGGTGACGAGGGTAGAGGACGACTAAGTCTTACCACGTTTTAAAACATACAACAGGAAGAACATTGATGACATCCTTAGTAAACATGTAGTTCTATCACCCTAGGCACAGGAAACATGGAAAGATGTTTTTGTCCTTCGCCGGCAATACAATAAATTTTTACCAACTAAATTTCTAGCCCCTAGACCACATACACCGGACGGCGATCCCAGTTAAAGAGGACACCGGGTAACAAACAAGTCTCCCAAAAAACCCACCTCCCCTGTGTTTTGAGTATTTCGACTCGGCGGTAAACAAAATGTTTGAGCCTGGCAAATATAAATTGGGAAAATAGTAAAAACGACAGGGAGGAATATAAGTCGTAGGGCCGCGGGGGGCCGAGGGCACCTGAGCCATCCGACTGTGCGAGATAAAGTCACTAGACAGGGATCAACACGCCGGTTCGGTCATAAAACAGAATGTCGGAAGGAAATTGGTTACAGCCATATGCCTTCCTCAAGGAAGAACAGGCGACACAAGTAAAAAGGGAATTCCCCAAGTCCTAGACACCAGAAACTCCCTTAACCTGCCGTTTTTTTTACGCCGGCAGGGAGACCAACTAACACCAAAAAAGAAGTGACTCAGGGTCCTTAGTGAACAAATACCTTAAGGACACACGTGATTGTCGTTCCGCCGACCACTCTAACAACGGTCATTCCTCTCCCATTATATCAATTGGAGGTAGGCTATAGGGCAAGGCGGATACTTGATGGAATTCTTTTTGATCCGGTGTTAGTAACAGCATAAGGGAACTCTACTGTAATACAAACGCCGGTTAAGTTAGATCTACAACAGGCAAGTTATCAGTTATGAGAAGAAGTCTATATCGCCAAGACATCCTTTAGAATGATACTAAAAATAGCACAAAGAAGTGTTAAAAGATACAATTCCGACCCTTTACATACACCAACGGAATGGGATCCACGGGCACTAGAAGTAGGCAGAGACTTCATAATATTCTTAAGTTTGCACCGGTTAAGGCATACCACTAGCAGAGGAGAAAGAATACATTTATCCAAGATTCCTGTTGATACCTGTTGATATAGGTTAAGTGCACACATAACATATATACAGAGTGTACACATGCCTTAATCGTACTGCAAAGTACACATGTACTTTCAGGGCAATACTACCATTGTTCAATGTACCATGATAATATACCGTACTCTTTAGTAGCGGCAACGTTGCACCAAATATATCCGGCAATGTTGCACATGTTACCCTCGGTAAGCGCCGGTCAGCACTCAGCTCACAAGTGCCCCAACCTAGTAACTACCAAGCTCTGTATCTCTTTGGCTAATATAAGTACCTACAAACTTACCTCTGGACTTTTATTCTACATCCTTGTGCAAGAAAGGATTATCAAGGTTGTTGTAGCTATATATGACAACCATACATGGCGCAGTGTGTTATTAAAGCCAGGAGATACGAGCAAAGACCGAATAATCACCCAGCCATCTTGCAAGATCCCTCACCTCCTACCCTGGATATATTATTGTGCAGTACCTTATAGTGCAGTGAAGTGCTTAAAAGCGTAGTGCAGTGCCTTTATTATATGTTTCATGTCATTTGTGCCCATTCCCGACTTGCTGTGAGGGTTATAGCCGCCGAACATAGCTGGACAAGAGTGAGGAGTGACACACCCTCCCTCTCCGATGGCTCTAGCCACACTGAAGCTACCACCCCTCAAGCCCTACGGCGGGCCCGGCATACGTACACACAGGCACACGCGCATCTTTGCCAAGTCAACACAGTGTTGCCAAGCCTACCGCACTCACTCACTCTAACACAGATAATGTATTGCACTTTTAAATAAACTATTCCAGTTGTATTGCACATTTTCATCGTTCCTGCAAGACTACAGTGTGTCAACTATCAACCAAGTATAGAGGGAGACGGGCAGCTTCATGGGGAGCCCACAGACACCCCACAAGACCATACTGGGGATGGAAAAACTGGTGGAGATAGTGGTGGAGATAATGATGGAGATGCTGGTCAGGGGTACCAGTCAGTTCATTTCACTCCACCCCCTCATCCTCCCATCACCCTTAACTTCACTCCACCTCCCCAACCTCCCCCCACTTTACCTCCACTCCACCATAGGGGAATGCCCCCCCTTTCACCACACCCTGCAAGTCTACAACCTGCCACAAGTGCAGACCTCCTTCAGCTCATACAGTATATGGAGCAATGCAGACAACGGGACGACTTCACCAGAAAACAGGAGGAGGACCGCAGAAGACGGGAAGAGGAACACCGACGACAGGAGGAGGAAACAAGACGACGCATGGAGGAGGACTACAGGAGACAGATGGACGATGCCAAGTTCTCCGCCCTTGTCCAGGCTCTGGCCCAAATTACCCCACCTGCCGCTGCACCTACACCCACCTCACCGGGGACAACACCCCATTCCACAACATCCTCCACCCCTACAGCTCCACCTCCACCACAGAAGGCTATCACCCAGAACCCGCCGCCCCTTCGTGCTGATGCCACCTTCCAGGTTTTCAGAGAATGGAGGCGTCGATGGGACGATTACTCTATTATGGGGGACTTATCTAAACTACCGAGGGAGAAACAACTGATCCAGATGTGGATGTGCTTAAACCTGGAGACACAGCGGCTTTTGGAGCACACCCTAAGCATACCCCCTGACACCGACAAGACCGTAGACGAAGTCCTAGATACACTTCAGGAGCACATCAAGAATTCTCGCAATGAAGCTCTCCGTCGCAGGGACCTGTTCAGCTGCAAGCAAAAACAGGGCGAGTCATTCAACAACTTCTACGTCCGCCTCTGCCACATCGCCGAAGAAATTGACGTCTGCCCAGGGAACTCTTCAGCCTGCAAGGAGACCCAACTCAAGATGGTCATTCTGATGGGCATACACGATGAAGAACTTGTACAGAAGCTGCTTTCCCTCGACGCCACCCCTTCATTACAGGATATCGTCAACACTTGCCGTGCATACGAGGCCACTCGAAGCGCTACATCAGCCATATGTGCCCCACCATCCCAGGTTAATGCCGTGTCAGCGTACAAGCAGAACAAGCAAGTTAAGCAACACGACAAGTTCTCCGCATCGCAACAGTCCTTGGCGTCGGCTGCCGCCTGCCAGCGTTGTGCTCGCCGGCACGACAAGAACAAGTGCCCGGCTGAAGACTACACCTGCACCAACTGCGGTCATCGTGGTCATAAGCCTAGGACTCCTGCTTGCCCTGCTACCAACGGCCAGTGTCGTCGCTGCAACCATATGGGCCACTACGACAAATGCTGTAGATTTTCAAAGAAGCCCGCCAGTCAGGACAACTCCACACAGGACAACGACGCTTCCTCCCACAACAAGTCTACAGCAAAGAAGACCACAAGTTGCCGACGTGTGGGATCACCTGTTCAGGCACCCACACTGACATCCGTGATTCTCACCTACAGCGGCACCACCAGAAAACTCTACATGCTCCCAGACACAGGTGCAGATATCACAGTGATTGGCCGAAGACACCTCAACATACTTCGGATTCCTATCAGCAGCCTACGACCTCCGCCTCCGACAACGACGCTCAACGCGGATGGCTCTGCAATGGCTCCTGCTTTGGGGACATTTCATGCACAACTCACCATCAGCAAACGTTCCTGTTCTGCCACAATCCAAGTCCGCGAGGGTGTTCAGACGCCGCTTCTGTCCAAACGCCACTGTCAAGAATTGGCCATCATCTCAACGGAATTCCCCAAGCCAATTCTACAGGTTAAACACATCAACAGGTGTAAGGAGCACCCTTCACAGCCACGTACGTACTACGTCACCTGCACAAGCCAAGGAGTTCTTTCTTCGAGAGTTCAAGGACGTGCTGGTCTCCAAGGAGGATCTCCAGACAGCTCCACTTAAGCCTATGAAGGGTCCCCCAATGCGGATCCACCTCAAGGACGATGCCGTGCCTTTTGCCATCCACACCCCGCGGCAGATCCCCTTTGCTTTCAGGGACAAAGTTAAGCAGGAGCTGGACTAGCTAGTGGCACAAGGTATCATCAAACCGGCCGGCGATGAACCTTCGGAGTAATGCCACCCCCTCGTCGTCATCGCCAAGCCCAACGCCAAGGTTCGCCTCACCGTAGACCTCACCAAGCTCAACTGCCAAGTTTCCCGCCCAGCCCACCCCTCACCAACGCCTTTCGAAGCGATCCGCAGTGTGGCCCCGCAGGCATAATTCTTCACAACGGCAGACGCTCTGAGTGGATATTGGCAGATGGAACTTGCGGAGGAGGACCAGCATCTCACAACTTTCATCACACCTTATGGCTGTTTCCAACACTGTAGAGGTCCAATGGGTTTCGCTGCAACAGGTGACGCCTTCTGCCTTTGCAGTGATAGGGCCCTCCAAGGGGTGCAAAATTGTGCCAAAGTTGTCGACGACGTGCTGCTCTACGACGAGGACTTCAACACACACCTTCAGCGTATCCACGAAGTGCTCATACGGTGCCGCAACAGTGGGATCACACTCCACAAGGACAAGTTTGTGGTTGCTGCACCCAGTGTGAACTTCTGTGGGTACACGCTCTCAGGTGAGGGCATCTCGGCTGACCCTGGCAAAGTCGGAGCGATCAAGGACTTCCCGACACCAGCCAACATCACCAACCTTCGCTCATTCATGGGTTTGGTGAACCAACTGGCGGAGTTTACCCCCGACATCGCCACTGCCGCTCAGCCCCTGCGCCCCCTGATGAGCCCGAAGAGGTCGTTTACGTGGGCCGCTGACCACGACGAGGCTTTCCGCCGGGTCAAGGCTGCCCTGCTCAGTCCACCCGTCCTAGCCCCATTCGACCCTTCCCTACCAGTGATTCTACAAACTGATGCGTCCCGCCTCAACGGTATTGGATACGCCCTCCTACAGGATCATGGCAACAACCGTCTCCGCCTCGTTCAGTGTGGCTCGAGGTTCCTAAGCGACCCAGAGTCTCGCTATGCCACCATTGAGCTGGAGATGCTAGCCGTGGTCTGGGCCATGTCCAAGTGCAAGTTCTACCTCATCGGACTGCAACACTTCACCCTCATGACGGACCATCGCCCCCTCATCCCCATCTTCAACAACTACACCCTTGATGCGGTTGAAAATCCCCGCCTCCAACGTCTGAAGGAAAAAAGTCGCACCTTACCTCTTCACAGCCGTCTGGCGCACTGGCAGGTTGCTCTGCATCCCTGATGCGTTGTCACGAGCCCCTGTCAACCACCCGACGCCAGAGGATGAGTTAGCATGTGCAGACGCCACGGTTCACCTCAGGTCCCTCGTGACTGTCAACGCCGCCGCCACCGACGTCAACTCTTTTTCACAGGACGTGGACCGGATTCTCCAGGAACTCCGGGACGCAGCCAGAGCGGACACTGTGTACATCCGCCTGCGTGAGTGCGTTACTTCAAGTTTCCCCACCAACCGCTACGACCTGCACAACTCTCTACTCCCATTCTGGAAACTCCGAGACTACCTGTCAGGAGATGGTGAACTCGTCCTGTACGGAGCGAGGGTTGTGGTTCCTGAAGCCCTCCGCCGCCGCACCTTGGCTCGCCTGCATGATAGCCACAGAGGTGTGGAGGCCACTAAGCGTAGGGCGCGACAGGCTGTCTTTTGGCCTGGCATCAACTCGGACATCGCCAACACAGTCCAAGCTTGTGAGCCGTGTCAGGTCTTACAGCCTAGTCAGCAGCAGGAACCCATGCTCAACGACGGCAACCCAACAAGGCCTTTCGAGTCTGTATCGGCCGACTTCTTCGCTGTGGCGGGGAAATCCTTCCTCGTCGTAACAGACCGACTCTCAGGCTGGCCCGTTGTCGTCCCCTGCAAAGGCGATACTACCACCTCAAACACCATCAAGATCTTCTGCCGCTACTTAAGGGAAGTTGGTGTACCCCTCCGCCTACGTACAGATGGAGGCCCACAGTTTACTAGCCGTGAGTTCCGGGACTTCATGGAGCGTTGGTGAGTCATTCACTTGATCTCTTCCCCACACTACCCACAATCCAACGGTCATGCCGAGTCTGCCGTCAAGTCCGTCAAACATCTCATACTGAAGACGGCTCCCTCAGGCATCGACTGTGAAGACTTTGACCGTGGACTGTTGGAGCTCCGCAACACCCAGAACTTCACAGGCCGCTCCCCGGCACAAATCCTGTATGGCCACGCACTATGGTCTTGTGTCCCTGCTCACCTACCTTAGGTCACCTAAGGTTGCGTTCATTGGTACTCCTAGCAGTACCGGATAGCACGTCGCCCCTCGTTGTGGGTTGTGTTTTGGTGCAGCAGGCTGTTTGAAGAGACAGCCCGCTCCCTTGCGAAGATGGGCTCGTCTGACACTTTTTGCAGTTCGACATCGAGGGCTCTCTTGAAGTTGTCTAAAGAGACGCCCCTCATGTCTCTTACTCGCCGTTGGAGTTTGTTGAAGAGACATGGGCCTCTGTGTGATAACCAGCCCTCTCGCAGAGAGGACGCCTATTATTCATCCGGGGGATATTGCATTCCCAGCCTCTCCTATCACTGAATTTCATGACTATCGGAGTATGTAGGTTTGGTACTAAACCCTCTGCGAATTTCCATGTGTATATTATTAGGTAACGTTCTCTTCTACGTTCCAGCGAGTACAGTTTCAGTGCTCTTAAACGATCCCAATAGTGTAGCTGTTTTACCGAACTTATATGCAAAGTGAAATTTCTTTGTACACTCTCTAAGTCATTTATTTCACATGCTTTGTATGGGGATGTTAATACGCTACAGTATTCAAGCCGCGGTAGCACTAGTGATTTGAAGAGTGTTATCATAGGTAATTCACCGCATGTTTTAAATGTACGCAGAATCCAACCCGTTAAACGTTTCGCAGCCGCAACTTTGACCTGGTTATGTTCTTTGAAACACATATGTTCAGACATTAACACCCCAAGGTCTTTCACACTGTCTTTCCGTTCTATTATGTGGTTAGATTCTGTTAGGTAGTTTGTTTTCTCTTTAACGACATTATTATCTCCGTACCTTATTAATTGGAATTTTTCTTCATTGAATTGCATGTTGTTTTCCCTGGTCCACTGGAACACTACATTTATGTCTTCCTGCAGCTGGCCCGTGTCCTCTTGTGTGTTTACTATCTTGCTTAGTTTTGTGTCATTCGCAAAAGACGACACCGTACTGTGTCTTGTGTTGGTATCTATGTCGCAAATTAGAATGAGGAACAGAAGGGGCGCTAGCACTGTTCCTTGGGGCACTGAGCTCATACCCAGTCCTTTGCAACAGAGTGGCAAGCCAAAGCCGAGGACTGCGACCGCCGTGCAGCCGCCCACACTGCGCCGGTGCAGAGCAACTATGACCAGCACGCACGCCCCCTTCCCAGGTTGAGAGTCGGCACCACAGTGAGGATCCAAGACCCGACATCTCACCGCTGGGACAAGGCTGGGGTCGTCATGGGCTGCGGCAGGTCCAGGGATTATGAGGTTCATCTCCCCAGTGGTCAAGTATATTGGCGGAACCGTCGCTTCCTCCGCCCAGTGAATTCCCCTGGTGTTGACCCCCTCCCCCATAACCCTGAGATCCCTGTGTCTTGCACGGACCCGGAAAGAGAGTCTTTCACTTCCCCCATGGCCGCACGTAGGTCTGAAAGGCTCCTAGAAAAAGAGTCAGCTCGACAACCTATTGCGAGCTTGAAGGGGTAGGAACATATAGGTTAAGTGCACACATAACATATATACAGAGTGTACACATGCCTTAATCATACAGCAACATACACACATATACTTTCAGGGCAATACTACCATTGTTCCATGTACCATGATAATATACCGTACTCTTTAGTAGCGGCAACGTTGCACCAAATATATCCGGCAATGTTGCACATGTTACCCTCAGTAAGCGCCGGTCAGCACTCAGCTCACAAGTGCCCCCAGCTCTGTATCTCTTTGGCTAATATAAGTACCTACAAACTTACCTCTGGACTTTTATTCTACATCCTTGTGCAAGAAAGGATTATCAAGGTTGTTGTAGCTATACATGACAACCATACAATACCTACCAACCCGCCAGCTCTGAACCACCCGGCGGTTAACCTACTTTAAGATTTTATAGATTTTAAATCATAACAAAGTAAGACAAAAAACCACGCCGGAACGTGGAACAAAAATATACTAACCTGTATACCAAAAGGTACAGGGAGCTGGCGGCGCGACAGGCGACAATGTAAGTTGAACCGTAGTGAAATAGCTCGGTCTTCTATCCTCGTTACAAAAAAGGTAACAGAATAACTACTTAAAAGTAAAGGTCTTCACCCAGGATACGGATAAAACATATATCCATATTAGTGTCTATAAACAAATGTAAGAAAGTGTTAAGTTAAGGGGTGAGGAACCCAACCTCAACAGATAAGACCACTAAGTGGGATAGCATACGGAATCGCTGCACAAGAGGGAGTTTGGTTGGCCTTTCTCACAGATCAGGAGAGCAATCCCAAGTTTTATAGGCTTCAAGCCTAGACCATCAGTCATAGGTCTAAGTCTCTCAGAGGGTACAAAAGTGTTCATTGGATGGCAACTCACAATCTAGCATGATATATTTAATAGGGCCCCTTCATCATTGACGACTTCGCCTATTAACATTAATAGTCTCCATTCAACATCCTGTGCCAGCAATTTGAATAACCCGCGCGGAAGATCATGGAGTACTAATCATAAGTGCATGCTTAATTCCCTTATGGGATCGTCATTTTGATTGGGTACCCTACAGAAGAAAAAAAAATCCGTAAAAAAGAAAAAAGAAAAGATAATTTAATATCTGTTATCATATGTCTTGCCATATACGTGGATTTCTCATGTTTTGCTTCCCTGATACCAGGCCCCCTAGCGGCCATCTTCGTCCTTCCTTCTTCCGCGTCCCTCCCGATCACAGGGCTTGCGCCGTGTCCGCTTCATTCGACGTTCGCAGAGCTTCTAGTGAGTCCTTACTCATTTGTATATATCTGTGTTGCAGTAGCAAGGTTTAGATTAGCTAGCACGGCTGCCAGATTGTTCAGTCCGCAGGAAGAGTGTGTTAAAATATGGTACCATTGTCACAGGCGTCCAGGAGTCCCGGATGGGTGGACCGTGTGTGTTGTTTTATTTGTGTATGACGCCTTAGCTGTTGTGTTTACTTAGCTAGAAGGCGACCACACTACAAGGCATGATACAGACTGTCATTATTGAGGATAGTACATGCCACTGTCTACAATTATCAGCAAATGCTCTGGTTTAAGGGTGTCTGCACATGGTGCTCCACCTTCCAGGGTTCGTGTTTTGCTTAGGCCCATTGATAAGGCCTCCCTCTACATGAGTGCGGCTGAGGGTTCTCGAGCGTCTTCGGCTGGGATGTCTTCGATTTACGTGGTCGTCACAATAAGGGGTCTCCATCATAGGCTACAGGTAATTTAGGTGTCTAAATTTTTCTGTTGTTATTGATTACGTTGTTTTCCCCCTGTGATGGTTCTGGCATGCGAGCTTGAACCTTTGGGGTATGGGAGACGTCCCTATATGTCATGATTCATTTTATTTTATGTGTGTGGGACTGCAGGAAAAGGGCTGTGCCATCCCTGTTTCCCGGCAGTTTTTATCTGTTCCGGCGGGCCCGTGCATTGGGTCCAAGTAATCCGCCTCTGGCGGATAGGAACATTCAGAAGATCCCGGCGTGGTTTGCCTGAACCACACTCTCCCGGCGGAATTGCATTCCTACCAGGGCCACCATCTCGGCTCGCCGAGGGAACTCACCCTGTCTGGCCTAGTGACATGTAACGACTTTATCGCCCGCGGCGACATCAGTCAAGTGTTCACTACGTGATATATTAGTTTTGCAAACTGGTTAGATACAGTCACAACTTAATAAGGTCAAGGGACCTGTGACGCTTGTCACAGGTAAGTTTGTGAGAAACTCAGCTAGACAGATCCGGCGGAAGGTTAGAATAGTTGTGCACTTTTCACTAAGTTTCCGGCGGATTTGAGATAGGATGTATAATACCTCGCAGGTTATCCTTATGAGCATTGATTCCTGGAAATTTTCTTTCCAGGCCCCCAGACTACTTCTCCGGCGGGGTTGGCCATCGGATCCCGATGGAGGAGGGGACCCTCTCTTTGAATGGCACTATGCCCAGATTTGATCTTTGTGCTACACCCACTTGTTCCCTCTTACCAGTGTTTGCTCATACTTTCTGCACTAAATGTGTCAAGTGTCTCGATCGCTCACGCGGCGTGTGGTTGTCGAAAAAGTGCGCCGTTTGTTCAGAAATAAAGTCCGCCTTGTTAGCTAAAACAGACCTTTCATGTTTGGCGGCTTTACATAAAGTTAAAGCAACATTCAATACATACGCTAAAGATATTGCCCATAAGGCCCTCCAGTGTGATGACGAGGTCCTATGGGAAAAGCTTATTATAAAGTCACCTTTAGTAAAACCTGGCCCCTCTAAAGCGGTCAGACCTAAGGTCAAAACTAAAGCCATAAGCAAAGAATATGTCAATAGTACTAGGGAGAGCGACGTCACAGAGGTCCCCTCCTCGGCCCATGCCACGCGGCGGAAGTCGAAGTCCAGATCGAAGTCCCCACGTTCACCACTCTACCTCGGACTCTTCGAGGTCGCACAAACGCCGACGAGAAGAGTATACCTCTTCAAGCAGCCGGCGGGAGACCCCCCAACTGTCACCGCCCTCTGACTCTCAGACACCCACTACTAGTGAAGAACATTCTAGGCATGTAACTTCTGATGTAACGTTTGCAATACCAAAATTATCTCTAGTTCCCCGGGGTGTGAAATCAACAGGCCATAGTAGGGTACTGGCCGATCAATTTAGGGGTCGTCCGGCGGGGGCACAAATTATCTCTCCGATGGATCAGGACCCCCAGCCCTTGGCGGCAGGAAGTTACTGGCGCCATCCAGAACCTTCACTCAATGTCACTCTAGAACAGACTGAGGATAGCAACACCAACGTGTTGCCATCTTCGGTGCCTGATTTGTCTTGGCCCCCTAGGGATCACGAGGATTCTCAAGAGTTAGGACCACATGAACTCTTGGAGCAGAGTGAGGAGCCGGCGGATCCTATGTTCTCCCCGGCTCCTCAGTCGCTTCCAAGTAATTATTCTGAAGCTAGTTCAAATTCATCCAAAGATCCCTCACGACAATGGATGACTTCGGACCAGGTAAATGACTTATTACATAAGGTGTTACAGCAGTACCAACTCCCTGCCTCGTCAGATCAGCCGGTTATTACCTCAACTGCTCCAGCTAGTACTTCTGTAGTGAGACCATTAGATCTTCCGTCAATTTTGACGTCATCCCCAACCCCAGTGGTGGCAACGACCCCAGGTCCTGTAGGACCGGCGGCATTAGCTATGTCCAACCTGAGGGTGATTACTGACATTCAACCGCCCCCCTTAGACAAATTACCGGTGAGGAAAGGCCCTATGCCTCTTCTCTATGGTGCTGATTGCTCGTGGGTACCTGTAGTACAAGAGAATCCTCTTATAGCTCAACCATCTGTGTCAGGAGACCCTCCAGTCCCCATAGAATGGTCCATAGAGATCAATAAGAATCGAAAATTTAGGGCTAAAGACGAGACAGGGAGGGTGCTAGATGTTCTTATTAAAGGTGTACCTAGTCCCCTTAATCCAGCATATTTTGTGTATTCAGCTGCTCCGGCAGTCCCTTCCGCCGCTTCTGCACGACTTTTCGCTGACTGGTCGTAGGCTGATGGCATCAATGATGTCAAGTCCTTAAATGTTATTACGCCGGAGTTGGCTACAACCCCGGCTCTGGACCAAGCTCAGAACCCGGTCCTGCAGATGCGGCAAGTGGGAGCCGGCCCGTGGTTAGATTGGGAACTTGAGGCCCAGGTATTTGCCACTACTATTACATCCAAAGTGTCACATCAAATTCCCCAAGAGAATCACACTTATTTTTCTCTACCAGTGTCCAAAGCAGAAGGGGTACCACCAGCCTTACTAACTTTTCTGGCGGCCCCCAAAGTATCATTGCATGCCTTAGATGACCCCTTTTCTCCACCACCACCGGCTCACTTGGAACGAGATTTTAGGTTACGAAATAAGGCTTACCGGATGTTCTCTCAATACTTGGTGAGCCATCAAGTAGCCGCCTCTCTAGCACGTACGATCTCGGCCGTCACTGACCCCCAAATTCGGAGAGCCATGGAGCTGTCTCGTAGACTGTCACTTCAAAATGCCATTCAGTCCCTAGGCGACATTAGAATCGCGATTTTGGAGGCGGTACGAGCTCGCCAAGACTTGAGAGTGCATCTGGTAAAGAAGTTGCCGGCGGACATAGGTCGCCGGGTGACTCTATCCCCGGTGCTTACGGCCACCCTTCTTAACACTGAAACTTGGAGCTTAGTATTTAATTTGGTAAGCGGTTGGAAACAGGTTACCTCCCAAGCGAGGAAGGACCCCCCCAAGAAACCCTTTCAGAAATCAAGGGGCGGTCACAAGCAGTACCAACCACATCCTAAACAGTCATCTCGAGACCCCAGACTACCCCCTCAGCAGGGAGGTTCTCAGTACAAAACCAAACAAGGTAAGCCTCACAGGTATAAAGGTAAGGCCCCATATAAAGGTCATCCGAATACTGCACAAGCCAAAACTAGTCAAGCGTCCGATGCCAACACACCTCCCCCTCCAAAAAACTAACCACTCATCTTCCCCACATCCTGTAGTCGAGCTCAAAGACCCGGGATTGGGAAGTTGCCGTGACGGACAATCCCCGGTTGCACCTGGGGTCGTTCCGTTCATTCCGCTCAGCTTGGCCCAACCATACCTGGGCCAGAAAAGTAGTGAGCAAAGGAATTACCTGGCGATGGCTCCGGCGGCCCCGACTGCGTCAGCCGCAGGAGTATACCCCAGTGTCTCAGGAGGAGGAGGCCGTAGTACAAGAAATTATTGCCAAACGAGTCCTTATTTCAGTCAATGCATCTGTTATGCCCTGTTTTTCTACAGGATTTAACTTGGGTAATGTGAGTTCTAACTGACTGGGTATAGAAGGCTGCATGCACAAAACAAGGAATGAGGAATAGAGAACACAAAATAAGCACACGGTAACAAGACACACGATCACTTTTATTGATGTACACACTTCTATAGCATTCTTGATGATGATTAATATGAAGCATAAGAAGATATGAATACTCGTACAAGACAAATGATAGAATTGAACAACACTAGCATTAAGTGGATCTGGATGGAGCCTAGTCTCCCACTTCCAACGTTCAGGTATTAATCTTCTGATCACTGGCTTTATTCACAAGTTTATATACTGGAGACCATAAATGTTACTTATAGATTCATATTCACTGTCAGATTTATCACTGGTAGCTCAGGTGCACAAGTAGTAGTTCACAGACTAGATTAGACACGCGTATTTTAGAGCACGGGAATTCTAGTAACCTCAGGGGGTACTGATCTAAGTTTCATATTCTTGTATCAGAAACACATAGAACGCAAATCAGTGGGCGAACATCAGATATCACTAGGGTTTCACTTCTATGTAATAATATCTGGATATATGGGTAATTACGAGAGTTAATATCGCCTGTTAATTAATAAACACTGATATGCTTAGCACTTCCTAATTGAATGGTTATATATGAATTATACTGGGGCAAAGATATAGCCACTTCATAGACATATTAATAAGTGAGTCTCTAAATAGCACTGTAACACTGTAGCACTGATAGAGTGAATCTTGGGTAGTATTTGATTGGTCTGGTCCTGGTTATCTTGCATCCGTGATGTTGGGGGCTAACGACTGGTTCTGCGGCCATCCAGATGGTCCATATGTAGAAAGTTCTCAAGACGGATCTCTTAGCGATCGTTGCTGGTTACACTCTTATATACCCTCTGGTTTCTAGACCTGAATCACAGATATTAGGATCTTCCTGTCAATCTGGATCGGAATTAACGCCAAGTGCATCTCACGTCGATCGCTCAGCTTCCCGGTTTGTATGAAGGTTATAAGGTGTACGTAGATTTCTTTTACGTGGACAGATCCTTCTATCTAAATCTGCCACGGAGTCTGCAGGCTCTGGAACTCAATTCTCAGGAACAAACAATGATAGAGCTAGAGGTCAACACAAGGGACCAGCCACTGTTTATAGGTTCGGTTTTGGACCCTGTAGGCAATAGGGATCTCGAGTTTTGATGGACTTATTTGAGCTCTCATTGATATGGGAACTAGGTAAGGTGGTGATTACTGTTGTGGCACATGGATGTATAGAGCCTTCATAATGTGATATAACTGAGCCTTAGTAAGAGGTACTATTTTGGCTATACTTTTTTTTTTTTTTTTTTTTTCTATATTCCAACTACTCCCTCTCGGGCATAGGCTGAGAGCCTGTACATTCCACCGCTCAACACGGTGAAGCCCGTGAGGTCTTGTTCCAGTCTGGGGAGTGAGACATGCGAAGCATCCATCATGGCTCGAAGCAGCTCCATCTCTGAAGCGGCTGGTTGCTTCGCTCAAGTGCTTCACCGTCTCACCCTCCAGACTCAGACCCTCACTCTCAGAACGCCACCTATTGAGCAGTGAACTCACTAGGCATTGTCCCCCTGTAACATATTTTGAATATGGGAATATTCATACAGTGTTATTTAATCAGGGAACAATGAGGGTATTTTTTTGGCATTTCGGTGGGCTTTGTGGTAATGCACTGATACTAGGTACAGCACAAATTCAATCCCAATAATATCTTCCCATTGACATATCGGGATTTGAACCCGGGTCCATTGGATTACCAATCCAGTGGCATGACCACTCCACCACACCTCCCCTACTGGAAGTATTTAGGGGAGAGAGACTGGATCTACTTTGCGAGGAGGTTTGGGACATCTTTGATAGGAGCGTCTCTCTTAGATTGCTCAGTCTTCATTCTATGGTATAGCTGAGGTGCTAATTTGGTTATCGGAGTATGCAAGAAAGGTTAATGGGTTATTGTGGGTTAATAGAGGTTAGTAAGGGTGTTAGTCATACATGGTTAGTTCATTGATAGGAAGAATTCCTGTGCTACCTGGCAATGACCCGGAAGTCAAAACAGGGGTCAGGTATACCTCCGCAGGGGTAGGGGTCTCCCTCCTCGGGTGGGTGAAAGGGGTAGGCGCGCGTCCTCTCTCTGTGATGGTCATCTGGGCGGCTGTGGCTGGGGGCTTGCCATATTACAAGTGTTTGTAATAACCCTCTGTTTATGAGACAGATGTGGGTGTTCGTAATACCAAAACCGAAGGTGCCTTGATCAGCTGGTTTAATTGGTTGGGTTGTTAATTGCATGGTTTGTTGGATGTGGTGGAAACTGGGTTGCTAACTCTGTCACATTTATCTGGAGGTATGGCAATAGAGGTTAGTCACTGGCGAGGCGGCTAGCCTCGCACTGACGATCATTTGGTACAGGGTTGTGAATGGGTTGTGAGGGAATAGATGGCATGCAAAGGGTTAGTAAAGTTCTAATGGTGTTCCTTCCTACTAGGGGAAGGTAGGCTGGATAGGAGTATATATACAAATAAGATAAGGCTCCTGGTCCAGATGAAATTCCTCCAATAGTACTTAAGAATTGCTCCTTGGTGCTCGCTCCTGTATTGGCAAAAAATTTCCGTCTGTTTACTCATACCTCATGCTTCCCAGTACCCTGGAAAGAAGCAAACATCCATCCAGTTCCTAAAAAAGGTGCCTCTTCAGATCCATCAAACTACAGACCAATAGCTATAACTTCCACTCTTGGCAAAGTTTTTGAAATTATATTAAATAATCACATAATTAAGCATCTGGAGAATAATAAATTAATCAGTGATAGGCAATATGGTTTTAGACGATGTCGATCAACTGCAGACATTCTTTGCCTTCTTACGCATCAAATCAACCAAGCTACAGACCAACATGGTGAAACACATACAATAGCACTGGATATATCAAAGGCATTTGATTGAGTCTGGCATCAATCCTTATTGTCGAAGATGTCACACTACGGCCTTGCATCATTAGTTCCACTAATTTCTTCTTATCTTCATAACAGAAAAATACGTGTAATGGTAGATGGCCTTTATTCTCAATTTCACTCAATAAATGCTGGTGTTCCCCAGGGATCAGTTTTGGCCCCAACTCTGTTCCTCATTCATATCAATGATCTCATATCTACCACTCATAATCCAATACATTCCTACGCAGATGACTCAACACTCCACAGTTCCTTCACATTTACCAATTCTTTCACCCAACCCGATCTTATAAATTCAAAAATAAACACTGCAATTTCTCTGAACCAGGACCTTTCTAGAATTAATGAATGGGGACAAGAGAATCTAGTTTCCTTTAATGCACAGAAAACCAAGTACATTCAATTTTCTAACCGACAGAATCTCACTGACTCCCATATATTTTTTAATGATGTAAATATTCCCACTTCCCCTAGTATTGACATTCTCGGTGTAACATTAACTACTAACTTGAGCTGGACACATTATGTTAGAAGCATTGCTAAGAATGCCTCTAAAAAACTGGGACTCCTGTACAGAGTTCGAGAATTCTTCACTGACGAGCAGTTGGCCGTAATATATAAAAGTCATGTGCGCTCTCAGATGGATTACTGTTCACCTCTGTGGGGTGGAAGTGGAGTGGTTGCATTGAGGCAGTTGGACAAAATTCAAAATAAAGCTATTAGATTAATCAATAACCCTGCAATCACACAGGACCTTCCTACATTAGCCATACGAAGAAACGTTGCATCCCTTGCATTATTCTACAGATATTTTCACAGCAATTGTTCCGAGGAACTTGCTTCAATTGTGCCGCCTCTCCACATCTTTCCCCGTAGAACTAGGGCAGCTGAGAGCGCCCATGAATTTACACTTTCTCCTCCACAATGCAGAACTTCTGCTTATCAGAATTCATTTATCCCCAGAGCTACTACTCTTTGGAATTCACTTCCCTCGAATTGCTTTCCACAAACTTACAATCAACAAATGTTTAAATCCAGTTGTTACAAACATTTTATGAATGGAGGATGCCTTTAGGCACATGGACCTTTTTGTTTTATCTGTGTTTTTCCTTCCTCCGTTCATTGTCTCTTAAAAAAAAAAAAAAAAAAAAAAAAGGTTTGAGAATGTTAGTAACGGAAAAGTTAAGGATATTCAGGGGGTATGGTGGAGAGGCTAGGTCCGGAGGGGAGTCGAGGAGCGTGGGGGGTTAACGAGAGGGAGAGGGTTAAGGGGGGCTACGTGGAAGTTTGGCCCTAAGGTCTCTGGGCGTAGGGGTGGCATTAGGCTAAAGTTGGTATCTTAGACTGGGGGTTAACGACAGGGAAGGTAGGTTAATCAAGCGCTACCGGGGGATGAGCAATAGGTGGTGGTATATGAGTCTGGAAATTATAGAATCATGTGGACTGTGGGGAAGATGAGGTTAGCTGTAGGTGTGTGCTTGACTGTGGATAAAAGTAGAGAAAAACATAGTGTATTATTACTCGTCAATACGATGGGTTATGGACACTATTAGTTGACACGATTTCTTGCTGATCTAGTTGTCTCTGGGAACTGCGTTTTCTATGAAATATATACCAAAGAAAGCGGCAGTTCGTAGGGGTAGCTTCGTTATTGTTTCGTGGTAGATATGCGTCGAGACAATGGTAAAAGAGGGTTATCTATACAATCTCTGGTTGGGGTAAGAATTAGAGTTACTGCATGGTTGCTAACATCTTCAGTCATTATCTCGGTCTAGGTCTTACAGGAATAATGGTTATATATACAATGGTGTACCCGTGGGTATTATAGTTTCTTATCAATTATGACATGGGGGTTAACATATTACTTCTCGGATGGAAGAACATACATAGATTTATGGGGGCGGTTTGTCTTCAGAAACTTAGTCTGGCAAGACAAGGTATTTTAGGGTATGTTGATATTGATATCTTAGCTTAGGGACAGGGCATGGGTGTATCTTATCAATTATGACATGGGGGTTAACATATTACTTCTCGGATGGAAGAACATACATAGATTTATGGGGGCGGTTTGTCTTCAGAAACTTAGTCTGGCAAGACAAGGTATTTTAGGGTATGTTGATATTGATATCTTAACTTAGGGACAGGGCATGGGTGTATTAAATTAAGGTGTATTCATGTTCATCATCATGTAGGTAGAGTCTGGCGGGTAAGAGGTGTAGGACACGAGGGGTAGTGGATACGCAAGGTGGGGGAAGGGTCAGTGGTTAGAAGCGATAGGCAGGTGTGGTTTGGAGCTCCTTAGCCCTGCGGGCTTCGGCCTGTCTGAACTGGTTGGCTTGGTGCCTTCTCTCCTTCTTTCTTCTCTCACGCTAATCTATGGGGCGTCTGCTCTCACCTGGTCCTTTCGTTCTGTGGGCCTTTCCTTCGGGTGTTTCTGTTCCCGCTTCTTTGTTGTTCTCGCTCGTGGCTTCCGTGGTGGGCTTCTCGTTCTGGGGCATTTTAGCATGCCAACTAGTTTTCAAGTCACACCTCTTTTTAGTGCCAAAAAGGGACAGTGTGCAGATGCGACCAGTTCTAGATCTCTCGCAACTGAACAAATTTATAGAGAATTCACCCTTCAGGATGCTGACGATACAGCAACTCAGACACGCACTCCCGCCGCAAGGTTGGATGTGTTCGATCGATCTCAAAGATGCCTATTGGCATGTCCCTATAAACAAGAGGTTCCAAAAGTTTCTCGCTTTGAGAATCCGACAAGAGACTTACGTCTGTCAAAGGATGCCATTCGGGCTGAACCTAGCACCAAGAGTTTTCACCAACCTTGTCAGGCAAGCCCTCTTACCCATATTAGTTCAAGGCATACAGGTGTTTTGGTATCTAGACGATTGGCTAGTAGTGGCAAACTCGTTAGAATTATGTCAGGATCATGTCAACCGAGTGTTAGCTCATGTACAAGCCCTAGGGTTCAAGGTGAACTTGGCAAAGTCACACCTTGTCCCCTCAAGGACGATTCAGTGGATAGGGCTGATCTGGGATACCGCCGCTCTGACTCTTACACAGAGTGCGGACAACCGCAACAGGTTTCGAAGGAAACTGTTCCGGTTCCTCCACAGTCTGGATACGACCAGGAAAACGTGGGTTTCCCTGATCAGTTCTCTCAACTGGATACAATTAACTGTCAAACTAGGCCGACTGAAAACCAAGCGATTAATCCTGGAAGGCAACAAAGTGTTCCCTCTCTTGCCGGAGAAGAAATTATGGCCAATTCCTCCATTAATCCAGAACTTGCTCTCGGCCTGGACCAAGCACGAAGTCCACTACTCAGTCATGTCATGGGTTTCTCCCCCACCTACAGTTTGGATAGACACGGACGCCTCGGGGTCCCTGGGGTGGGGATATCAGTCAAGCCTAGGCCATCAGGGACAAGGCATTTGGGGGGCAAACAGTCAGTCACATATCAACAAGCAGGAGCTTTTAGTTCCCCTGTTCTTTCTCCAAACTCACGGCACGACTTTGAAGAACAAATCAATAGCATTCAGAATGGACAATCAAACTGCGTTTTTTTGCATTCAGAAGCAAGGCTCAGTGAGGTCACGAGAGTTGTTTAGAGTTTCAGAACAAATTTTTACCCTAGCAGACTCGCTAGGGATTCATCTGCATGCCACATACCTCCCCGGTGTAGCAAACGTCTGGGCAGACGCTCTCTCTCGCCGGCGGAGTACTTTAGTAGAATGGACAATCAAACAGGCGATCTTCAACAAGATAATTGCAAAGCCGGTCCGTCCACAAGTAGACTTGTTTGCGTCAACGCAGAACCACAGACTGCCACTCTTTCTGACCCGTCACGGGGTAACCCCGGCGGGGGGACCCGATGCATTGCTGGTGGACTGGAACAAGTGGAACTCGATCTATCTGTTTCCGCCACCAGACTCTGTGTTAATGTGCAAGGTCATTCACAAACTAAGGGATTACCGGGGCCAAGTAGCGCTGATCGCGCCGCTCTGGCTGGCTCAGGTATGGTACCACCAATTGCAACAGTGGTGCCGGACCCCGGTGTCCCTCCCGGTCTCCGCCTTCCATTTGGAAGCGATTGGAAACCTTCGGACCTCTCTCAGTTTTTCCTTATGGATATTTTCTCTGCCAAATGGCTAAATAAATTTGGGCCTAGTGTCACTCAAAAGCTCTTGAATCAGTACACCCCGTCTACCAGGAGACAATATCAATCACATTAGAAAACATTTACAACCTGGATTGTGGAATCGAGGCAGACGACTGCTTCGACAGCCTTAGTATTCAAGTACTGTACTTAGATTATCTGTTTGAGCAGAAACATTTTTCGGTTATAACGTTAAAGAATCATCTGTCGGCCATTAGGACCCCCTTCCTTGATCTCACCGGCCTTCCATACCGCAGGCGGAGGAGAAAGGTTTTATGAGGGCATGTTTCAAACTTCGTCCTCCTCCTCGCCAGCTCATGCCCACCTGGTCCCTTGATAAAGCTTTGGAATTGCTACAATCCCGCAAGTATAATCATGCGCCGGACTTTGACTCACTTTTTAAGAAAGCAGTTTTTCTCATGACACTTGCCACTGGACACCGGGTATCAGAGCTGGCGGCGATGAGCAACGAACCAAACTGTCTCAGGTTTGGGAGACTGCACGACCATGTGCAAATTGCACCGTCTCCCTCATTTATTGCAAAAAATGAACATTCAGACCATGTCTTTTCTGAATTTTCAGTCCCGACCCTGAAGAGGGGCCTCATTCATCACATGTTATGTCCTGTGCTAGCGCTCACAAAGTTTATGAGGGCTGCGCAACCTCGCCAACCAGGTGCTTTATGGGTGAACCGAACAGGTACGCGTGCTACGAAACGGAAGTTAGCTTCATTAATAGTAGACATTATTAAGGAAAGCAACCCCGGCGTGTTAGGTCGGGCTCACGACATCAGGAAGTGGGCGGTGTCTCTCAGATTTTTACAAAAATTTTCAATTGAGGATATTGCTAAGACCCAACTTTGGGCTTCCAACCATACATTCCTGACACGCTACCTGTCGGTCGCTCTAGATAAACCAAAGCGTACTTGTGTAGCTTTACGGCAACAGGTACAGTAGGTAATATGTTTTTTATTAATTAATTGTTAAAAAGGGGGGGGGGGGCTGTGCGGAATAAGGCCATATCCCCTCTGTACCCTTGGAGATTGTGATATATCACGAGCTGTGATAGGACGAGTTCTACAGTCCAGTATTTAGTTGTGTTTAATTTTAAGAGAGTTTTCACATAGTTGCAACTATGTCTATTTTTTACCAAAGTGCACAGTGAGTTTACTGTACAATTAGTTTTAAGATCAGAGCAAGTACCTATTGCAGGGTCTCGCTCGGTGGGACACAGATGTGTCATACTCTTTCAGGCATAAGGTCGCCTGCAACGACCTTACCATGAGCAAGCAGTTTCTTAATGCCATGCACTGCTAGCAAATCTTTTATACCTTTTTTATATTTTGTATTGCATACAATAAAAAATCTTAAGAAAAATGTTATTCGGATTTTCTTCCCTACGGTTAGGATATTTTACGAATGTCCCGCCTCCAGTCTTGATATTCAGGCGAAGTCGTCAATGATGAAGGGGCCCTATTAAATTATAGGTTTGATTCCCGAAGGGAAGTAGAGAAAACCTAATATTTAGTAGGGCCCCGTAATCATTGATGACTCGGGCCCTCCCAACCATCCCACTTCCCATTCGTTGATTTCCATAGTTTTTTCTTGGTATATCAGTGAAGGACGAAGATGGCCGCTAGGGGGCCTGGTATCAGGGAAGCAAAACATGAGAAATCCACGTATATGGAAAGTCATATGATAACAGATATTAAATTATCTCTTTTTTTTTTTTTTTTTTACAGAGTTTTTTTTCTTTTCTGTAGCGTACCCAATCAAAATGACGATCCCATAAGGGAATTAAGCGTGCACTTATGATGAATACTCCATGATCTTCCGCACGGGTTATTCAAATTGCTGGCGCAGGATGTTGAATGGAGACTATTAATGTTAATAGGCGAAGTCGTCAATGATTACGGGGCCCTACTAAATATTAGGTTTTCTCTACTTCCCTTCGGGAATCAAACCTATATTCTCCTCTCTTGCTTTCCTGACGCGACACCGTGAGTTAGCCCGGCGCAACCAATAGTAATAAGGAATGCCGACAGAGGGGCTAGTTAGTCTAAGTACTAAAAGGTTTAAGTTTCATAAGGCTGGAAAAGAAAAAGGGGGGGGGATGCAAGTAAGCACATAGAACCCCTAGAACCCGTCCGCCGGTTAACGGCTCTCCGCTGGACAAGATGTTAAGGTCACGGGCTGTGACACTTTAAAATCAAGCTGTTTTACAGCTATTTTAAATAATTTTTCTATGTAAAAATACCTATATTAGTTGCATCTATTTAACAAAACGTATAAATTATATGTACAATTAGTTTTAAGAATTATAAGGTTGATCAGGTATAGAAGTATGTTCTCTGACAACAAGTGTATGAGTCTCAAAGTGAGAATCTAATCATATATCTAAAACCAGATCTTCTTCGAAGTAACGCACTGCTTTCCCTCTTTTATATTTATATATATTGTATGTAAACAACAAAGAACTCAAATTTGCTGTGCGATTCTTTTTTCTCTACCTATGGTATTGTTAGCGGTTTGATATTATTACGAATGTCCCCCTCAAGTCTTGAGATATCAGGCATATCGTCAATGATGGAGGGGCCACTAATAAATTATAGGTTTGATCCCCAGAGGGGTGAAGAGAAAACCTAATATTTAGTAGTGGCCCCGAAATCATTGACGATGTAGGGCCCTCCCGTCCATCCCCTTCCCATTCGTCGATATCTTGAGTTTAGTCTTAATATGTCAGTGAAGGCGGAATGGCGTCTCTCTTGCCACGGTCTGGGCTAGAAATCCACGCGCAAGAAATCCACGAGATGGAAAGCTATAGCAAAACAAGTTTTGAGTACATTTTTTCTCTTTTATTTTTTACGAAGTTTTTTCGTAGTGTGTACCCCAGTCATAAGACGATTCCATAAGAGAAGTTGCGTTACACTTATGACGTGTAGTACTCCGTTTCCCCGCGGCGGGAGTTCAAACTGGCTGCCCACGGGCGCTTGAAAGGAGGCTATTATACTAATAGGCATATTGTCAATGATTTCGGGGCCACTACTAAATATTAGGTTTGCTCTTCTCCCCTCCGGGGATCAAACCTATATTATACCTCGAATACGCCAGAAAATTAGACCTAGCAATACTACTACTCTAATTTTTCCTTTGTATCCTTCTGGAAAACCACCATCCGGTCTTCGCTATTGAAGGTCTTAAGACTACTTATCTATGACACTCCGTATCACTGGCCTATATTAGTTAACATTCCAAGTGAATGTAAATGGTTAATCTGTGACCGCCTCAATGTCGGTTGTCTTAACTCTATTGACCTGTTCGCTGCGCCAACAGAAAAGTCTTCCACCGCCACAGGAGGATATCTTTACGTATAGGCGAGTCATTCCGGCTGAGCCGGAAACCCGTTGCAGGAAGCATTCTCTTCCGCGGGGAATTGTAATGGTACTCCGACCATGATCGGGTTCATTGGATCGTTACTCCCGCCCGCCGTAGAGGGCTTCCGGTAAAATAGTACTCCGCTATTTCCCGCTGGAAGAGTTGAACCAAACCCTATGTGTCTTCTAACACGTTTGCAACGAGATAGCCCAACACAACACGTACAGTTGGTCAAAGTTCCAGCTGACCCACCCTCGCTCTGGGGCTCGCAGAATTAGCTGGCAATACTGGTGTAGTGGTGCAGGGATACCACTTGCCGTTAATGTGTTACCTGTGTCTGTCCTGTATATTACTGAAAATTAGACTATGTAATGTTCACGTTGTGAAGACTAAATGCTCCTTCATTAAGGGTTGACTCTGACTACCGAGCAGGACTTCTCGTGCCGTAGTGGGATACTGGTCCACTTAACCCGGGCGTAGCCTAATCTCACCGGGTTTACTCCGTTCACAATACATACGTAAAAGACGATATGGGATTCAGATCAAGTTCACGTATCTGCTACGTAGTGGAAGACGTTTTTTGTCCTGACAGAAGCCTTTTTTGCCATGTCTCAGTACATAACAGGCTCCAACAAATTGTTGCTATGACAAACGAACATCGGTAAGAGGTCACTTTCTTAGAAGTCCTCTCCATCCTGAACATGGCTCCAGGTATCTCTAACAAATTAGTCCTACAGGATCTGTTTAGTCCTACAGGATCTGTTTCTTCTTTGATTAAGATCAAAAGGATTACAAGAATGGAGTCCCTCGCCGTTTGGCTCATGAGGGTAGCACAATTAGAGATACCATGCCTCAAGTGAGCTTACTTATCTGGATTCACCGTCCTTAATCACCGGACAGGTTGACGTCCCAGAGGTAGAATCTTGGAGGTAAACGAGCCGAGTGGTTACCGCTAATTATAGCGGAACACTCGTAACGAGTCTGAATTTGCCCTACTACTTACTAAACGCTCTAGGGTTGAACCGGCAACACAGTTTTCTCTGACACGGTCTTATCCTCAGCCTACGGTAGGTTTAATACCAAGGTTTCGGAAACAGATGTTTTTGGGGGTTAATAAAACCCGGGTTCGGGGGTTTTTGGTTTTCCTCCACGGAGGTTGACTTCAAGGCAATTGAGTTCCTAATTTCCCTTCGTAGACCTTCAAGATATTGGTGCCACAGTCTCACGGACATAAAATGGCGTTTTCTAAGGTCCACTCTGAATACAGCATCTTGCACTCAGACAAGAGGGTCAAAGAGGCTAGATGTGCTGGTAGATTAGTCCGCAAAGTTTTGTTGAACGGTCGGCTAAAACATGTATCGTCAAACGATCTGATCGACCAGGCAGCTTCAATGCCTGAGCAGTTCCAATCAGGTAGCTCAGGCAATCAGTTTTTCGATGACTCTAAAGGAATTCGGTGTTGACCTTAAATGCCTACTTGGACGAACCCTCGGGGTTGGCTCGCCGCTTATAACGTTATCCCGGCTGAACCGGGAAGTCGCTATCTTGTACAATTCTACAGTGTTGGCCTGCCATGTTTCACTATATCCCGGCTGCCGGCTTTAAACATTAGAATGAACAGAACTCTGACGGTTTTGGACCTCAGTTTCACTTTATCCCGACGCTGGCCTGAACGTGGAATGAACGTATTTCCGTCTCTTCCACCCGGCCTTACACTACACCCACAGAGTGACACACCTAATGTCGCTATATCCTGGTGTTGCCCGAATCCTGGGTATGGCCCAGTTGTTGATGTCAAAACTGATTTAATCATGGATCTAAAGAATCACGCGGCAACAATCTGAGGCTCATCCCTTTTTTTATCCTCGTTTCCGCAGATAAAGTAACAGGTCGTTTGGTTTCAGTTTTCACACTTCACCCCCGCCCAGTCAGCTCATGTCTACCCAGTCTAACCCGGGTAGCGAAGCAGCCAACAAGGGGCATTAAACCTGGATAATTTCAGGTGCGGATGTCACGTTATGATCAGCCTTATGGCGCCTTTTCCTACCTTCACGGCCACAAACGAGCAGGGTGCTTGCCTTCGGCTTTCAGGTTTCAGGCGCTAAAATTGAGATAATCAGTCATGAATGCCCGGGTCTATATCTCAGGCAAATTGGCGAGATTGTCCCGGCCTGACCAGCCGGGTACTCTCATGGTTTTATTTTCCCTCTCGCTCTCGATCAACCGAGTCGATCCAGTGTCCCGGAGGGGCAACGGGTCCGAAGGTATAGTGCTTTTGCATTTAGTTACTTTTACGAGTTATAGAAAAGGGGGGGGGGGGGGTACTGGAAGACCAAGACCCTCAACCCCGCCGGACAGGTGGAAAATGGGCTAGTAACGGGCACAAGCAAAAGCAAAAAAAAAAAAAAAAAAAATTTGCTGATGTTTTCAGGACTGAATGGACAGTCCAGGGAGATGATGTGTCGTCTATGGTATGTTAGAGACAGACACATATACTTCCGAGGATCTGCAGTGATCTTAAGCTCCTTAGCCAATGGCAAGGGATCAGGAATCTTAGGTTGGGATATGCATCTACTTTACTCGACTCTGGGACTGGGCAACAGTCATGAGTTAGATATTCAGAGACAACGTGGGATTTTTATCTTCAAAACGCACACGTTCTTATTTATTTTATGGTTATTCATAACCAATATGTTGGTGTTACGCAGGCACATGCTTTTACTCACGGACTATAGGTCATGAGTTAGGATTACAAATTGTTGTAATATTGTCTTATTTAGTAATGGTTCTCTCCGTCAATGACCTGAGAACCTTATATATATAAGGGCTCCCCGGAGACCCCCGTGAGGGTCCCGGAGAAAGCATAATGCGACCCAAATATATAAAAAGTACATCCTAGGGTGAAACCCTTTACTTAGTTCCTAGGGAACGTCATTAAAAAAGGTAACCATTAGAAAAAGAAAGAACATTTTTGTTATGCCCTGTTTTTCTACAGGTTTAACTTGGGTAATGTGAGTTCTAAATTGACTGGGTATATAAGGCTGCATGCACAATACAAGATATGAGGAATAGAGAACACAAAGAAACACATGGTAGCAAGTTACATGATCACGTTTATTGATATACCACTGCAGAATACTTGTGTAAGACAATATAATAGAATTGAACAACACTAGCATAAGTGGATCTGGATGGAGCCTAGTCTCCCACTTCCAACGTTCAGGTATTAATCTTCTGATCACTGGCTTTGATTTCGCAGGTTTATATACCGAAGACCATCAATGTTACTTATAGATTCATATTCACTGTTAGATTTATTACTGGTAGCTCTGGTGCACAAGTAGTAGTTCACAGACTAGATTAGACACACGTATTTTTAGAGCACGGGAATTCTAGTTAACTCAGGGGGTACTGATCTAAGTTTTATATCCTTGTCTCAGAAATACATAGAACGCAAATCAGTGGGCGAACGTTAGATATCACTAGAGTTTTAATATCTGAATAAAGTAATTACGAGAGTCAAGGTCGCCTGTTAATTAAAGAGCACTGATCGCTTAGTACGTCCCAAATGAAATGGTTAAGTATGAATTACACTGGGCCAGGTCTTAGCCACTTCGTAGAAATATTAATTAGTGAATCTAAAACAGCACAGTAATATGTAGTACTGCTAAAGGGAATCTTGGGTAGTATCTGATGGGTCTGGTCCTGGTTATCTTGCGTCCATGATGTTGGGGGCTAACGACTGGTTCCGCGGCCGTCCAGGGGGGCCATATGTGTGAAGTTCTTCAATACGTGGGCAGGTCCTTCTATCCAAATCTGCCACGGAGTCTGCCGGTTCTGGGATCTCACTCCGGAACAACACAAGGGCAGAGCTAGAAATTAACTGCAGGGTAGTGACCCCTGGTTGGTGTCTAGCTTTCAACTGATTTGACTGGGGGCGGGAGTTAGATTTATAGGCTCGGTTCTGGACCCTGTAGACAGTAGGGATCTCGAGTCTTATGGACTTAATTGAGCTCTCAATAGATATGGGGACTAGGTAAGATGGTATTTACTGTTGTGGCACAGGGCGATAGGAAGCCTTTATATTTTCATATAACTGAGCCTTAGTAAGAGGTACTATTTTGGCTATACTGGACGTATTTAGGGGAGAGAGACTGGATCTACTTTGCGAGGAGGATGGGGACAGCTGTGATAGGAGCGTCTCTCTAGATTGTTCAATCTTCATTCTATGGTATAGCTGAGGTGCTAATTTAGTGATCAGAGCATGCAAGAAAGGTAAATGGTTTATTGTGAGGTAATAGAGGTTAGTAAAGGTGTTAGTCATTCATGGTTAGTTCATTGATAGGAAGAATTCCTGTGCTACCTGGCAATGACTCGAAAGTCAAAACAGGGGGCAGGTATACCTCCGCGGGGGTGGGGGTCTCCCTCCTCGGGTGGGCAAAAAGGGGGAGCTGGGCGCCCTCTCTCTGTGATAGTCGTCCGGCGGCTGTGGCTAGGGGCTTGCCATATCACCAGTGTTTGTAATAACCCTCTGTGTATGAGACAGATGTGAGTGTCTTTAATACCAAAACCGAAGGTGCCTTAGCTAGCTGGTTTTACTCGGCTGGTTGTTAATTGTAGGGTTTGCTGGATATGGTGGAGACTGGGTTGCTAACTCTGCCACATTTATCTGGAAGTATGACAATAGAAGTTAGTTACTGGCGGGGCGGCTAGCCTCGCACCGACGACCATTGGGTGCAGGGTTGTGAATGTGTTGTAAGAGAATAGATGGCATGCAAGGGGCTAGTAAAGTTCTAATGTTGTTCTGGCCTACTAAGTGAAGGTAGGCTGGATAGGAGTATATATATAAAAGGTTGGAGAGCGTTAGTAACGGACAATTCAAGGATCTTCAAGAGGTATGAGAGAGAGGCTAGGTCGGACAAGAGTCGAGAAGCGCGGGTGTCTTAATGAGAGGGGGGGGGGGGGGGAGTTCAAGGGCTACAGGGAAATTTTGCCCCTAAGGTCCCTGGGCGTGGGGGTGGCATTAGGCTACAATTGATATGGAAGTTTGAAAAGGCAGTAGAATACGTTAGCCAAATGCTACCGGGGAATGCAACTATGGGGTGGTATATGAGTCTGGAAAAGATAGAGTTATGTGATCAGTCAGAGGGTTATGGATATTATTAGTTGGCCCTGGGAACTGCTTTTTCTATTAAATATAAAATACCACCCACAGCGGCAGTTCGTAGGGGTACTTAGTTATTGTTTCGGGGTACTTATGACAGATACTGGTAACCAGGTTATCTTATACAATCTCTGGTTGGGGTAAGAGGTGTAAGACACGAAATAAATTGGCGTAGTGTGGGCTGTGGATACGAAGGAGGCAAGGGGAAGACGTATGACAATTGTGGAAAGTAAATGGAAAAAGGTGAACACAATGGCGGATAAAAATACTTAACCTAAGGATTGCATACATAGATTTATGGGGCGATGGGTCTTCAGAAGCTTAGTCTGGCAAGACAAGATGTTAGGGAATGTTAATATTAATACTTAGTTACTAGAGGAACAGTGTAAGGAGCGACTGGGCACGGGTTACATATATCTATACTCGTCATGGAAAATTATATACGAGGTCTAGGGACAGCGTGGGTGTTTTAACTTCTAAGATATATAACATCTACTTCTCGGATGCAAGAACATACATAGATATAATTATGGCTGTCTGATGTGTTGGCATTGGCTCAACGTCGGGACAGGCATGGGTGTTTTTAATATGAATGTATATTCCTGTTCATCATCTTTGTAGTTAGAAGTGTAGGACACGAGGGGGTTAGTGTACGTGAGGTGTGGAAAATGGTCAGTTTTAGAAAAGGTAAATGGGTGTGTCCTGGAGCTGTTTAGCCCTGCGGGCTTGGGCTGTCTGAAATGGCTGGCTCGGTCAGCTGGTCCTTTCGTTCTGTGGACCTTTCCTTTGGTGTTTCTGTGTGGTGTTCGTTCATGGCTTCTGTGGTGGGCTTCTCGTTCTGGGGCATTTTACTTCCCTCTCCTTCATTATAGGCTCGTCCTCGAGCCTCAAGGGTGAAGTAAAAAGAAGTATAGTCAGAAAAGTGTAGGTTAACAAGAAAAGTAGTATGACTAAGGGAAAAAAATAATATATACAGTATATGGAAAACATGTAAATTTAAGAAAGGACAGATACTTAAGAACACAGGAAATTAAGAAGAGGTAAAGTGTTTAACAATGTATAAAGCAAATTTAAAAGATAGTCAGAAAAGTGTAGGTAACAAGAAAAGTAGTATGACTAAGGGAAAAAAATATATAGTATATACAGTATATGGAAAACATGTAAATTTAAGAAAGGGCAGATAATTAAGAACACAGGAAATTAAGAAGAGGTAAAGTGTTTAACAATGTATAAAGCAATTTTAAAAGATAGTCAGAAAAGTGTAGATTAACAAGAAAAGTAGTATGACTAAGGAAAAAAAAAAAATATACAGTATATGGAAAACATGTAAATGTATAGAATCATGCCCAATCGCTTAGGAATTGAAAACATTCGAAACAATTTAGTACAATAATATCCTCATCATCATCAGGGGGGGGGGGGGGTATTTAGGGTCGCCGTTAGTCTGGGTGACGGTCGGGTAATAGGGGGTGGTGGTTCACTTTCACTTTGGAAGGGCGGGGTGGATATACCGTTAGTTCTTGTCGTTAGGAATGTGGGTCTGGGGGCGAGCTGGCCCGGGGCCAGTTTTGGAGGGGGGGTCTAAGTGGTTTCGGTCGGGGGTAGTGATAGGGGGGTTTTAATGATGAAACGGGCAGGTCGAGTCGGGGTTGTTGTTGCGGAAGAGGTTGGTGCTGGGGAGGGGTTGAATTGTGTAGAGAGTTGTGGTCGTGAGTGGGGTTTGGGGAGGGGTGAGTAAGGCTGAAGGTTGAGAGTTTACTATGATCGGGTGGTTTGGAGGTTTGGGGTGTGGGGATTTGATAGGGAGATGGTGGGGGGGGTCTGGGCAGGCAGGGTTGTGGTTTGAGAGGGGTTGAATTTAGATTTTATTTCCGGGAGAGACATGGATGGGATTTCGAGGAGTGGTTGAAGTTGAGAGGTTGATTATGTTGTTTGGGGCGAGAGAGAGAGTATTTTGGGGTTTAGCCAAGGTGGAAAAAGTGTTGTGGTTGGATTGGGATGGGAGTGGTATTTCGTCGAGCGGGATCTTTGGGGGGGGAATTTGGGGCGGGTGGGGTAACGGTGAAGAGGGGAGGTTGATAGTTTAGCTGGGCTCATGCTGGTGAGGGGGCGACTGGTGAGCAGCTGTTCGGTACGCATGAGGGGGGGGAATCACTTTGGTGGGGGTCACGCGTGAGGGGGGGATTAACGGCGCGTGTGGGAGGATCAGAGTGGTGGGGTGTGTCGGTGGCAGTGACGGTTTGCTTAGAGGTTATCTGGGGTTGGTGGGTTTGTCTGTCATGAGGGGGTGAGTCAAGTGTGGGGTTTTGAAGTTTATTAGGGGTGTGAATTGTGGGGGGGTGGAAGGGAGCTACTGACGGAAAACTGTCACAAGGGAGATTTTGTTGGTGGGGGAATAGCTGAGTATTTCTGGGGGAAGGGGGGGAACATAGTTGGGTCCCTAGGTCGTCACGCGTGAGGGGAGGGTTTACGGCGCGTGTGGGAGGGTCAGGGTGGTGAGAGGTGAGCGAGTTAGGAAACGGGATTTGTTGGGGGGACTGCGGCGGGTTGGTGGGGGAAGAGTTAGGTGTAGAACAGGGGTTATTGGTAGAGGACTGATGTATAGATTTGGGGTTGTTAATAGGACGAATTTTGGGAATTTTCTTGGTGGCAGTCACGGTCTGGTTAGCGGTTATCTGGGGTTGGTGGGTTTGTTTGACATTAACAGGACGAGTTTGGGGAATTTTCTTGGTGGCAGTCTCGGTCTGGTTAGAGGTTCTCTGGGACTGGTGAGTTTGTTTGACATGAGAGGGCGAGTCAATTGTGGGGTTTCGAAGTTTTCTAGGGGTGTGAATTGTGTGGGGGTGGAAGGGAGCTACTGACTGAAAACTGTCACAAGCTACCGACGGAAAACTGTCACAAGGGAAATTTTGTTGGTGGGGGGATAGCTGAACATTTCTGGGGTCATGTGGAAAATATGTTGTGGTAGGCCTACATAGGTAGGCATAGCTAGAATACGGCTCTTGTTGGGGGGGCTGCTGAGGGTTGGTGGGGGGAGAGGTCGGTAAACTGTCACAAGGGAAATTTTGTTGGTGGGGGGATAGCTGAACATTTCTGGGGTCATGTGGAAAATATGTTGTGGTAGGCCTACATAGGTAGGCATAGCTAGAATACGGCTCTTGTTGGGGGGGCTGCTGAGGGTTGGTGGGGGGAGAGTTCACTGGAGTTGGACTTTCACCGGAAGTCATTTTGGAAGGGTGCACGGAGTCTTGGATAGGGGCTAAAAGGTTGGATAGGGGATTCATCGAACTGCGTAGGCATTCTTCTCTGATGGCGAGCATATGTTCTTCGAATAAGCCATAAGGGTCGAGATGGGCGGTGATGTGGGGTGGGAGGATGTTTAACAATGCGGTGAATAAGAGTTCATTTTGTTGGTCGTAATCTTCATAGCTATACGTGGTCCTCACGTATCTGTAGAGTTGTATGAGGGTCACATTTATATCCCCTTCATACTTGATCTCGTCGACTTTTATTATTTTGGGGGCGACGGGGGAACCCAAAAGTGGATCTAAAGTCCGGATCACGAAGGATCGAAACTGGTTCCAGGTACTCTCTGGCGTATTCTGTTTCACCATTTGGTGAATAAATTCTTTAAAAGTAGGCTTATCAACAAGTTGGGAAACGGCTTCTCCCAACTGTACAACATGCAAAATTGCCATGGCAATTTTTTCGCGGTCATTATGAAGTACCACATCGTACACTGGCTTTATTATGTCTAAGTAATACTAAGACTGATGATGCTGGTCTTGAATGTGAGCTATTTGCAGACTCATTTAATCTCATTCAACTAGTCAACCAACCCACCCGTGTACCAGATAATCCTAATCATAATTCCCACCTACTGGACTTATTTTTAACAACCAATTCAGAAAATTATGATGTTACAGTGAGGTCCCCACTTGGATCTTCTGATCACTGTCTGATACAGGCCACCTGTCTATCACCTACCACACCTTCCCACTCTGAACCTGTTTTGGTGACTAAATGGCATTACGATAGGGCAGACTGGGAGGGTCTTCAAGGTTTCTTTATTGATATTCCCTGGACCTCTTTCTTTTCTGATGATGCACACTCCACCTTGAGCCACATACAAGATTTTGTAAAAATTGGAATGGAAACTTTTATTCCTCATCAAAAGTACAGTAAAAGATCTAATTCACCTAAATGGTTTGACCATAATTGTGCTAGAGTAACTGAACAAAAAGCAATAGCCTACAATGCATACACAAGATCAAAAACACATGAAGCCTTTAATTACTTTAGAAACATCAGAAATCA
This sequence comes from Paralithodes platypus, assembly GCA_032716605.1. Taxonomy (NCBI): domain Eukaryota; kingdom Metazoa; phylum Arthropoda; class Malacostraca; order Decapoda; family Lithodidae; genus Paralithodes; species Paralithodes platypus. Next base: position 49,900,399 of record CM064505.1, read on the forward strand.
TGCCAAAACTGTATTAAACCTAACTAAATCAAACTTTCTCCATAAGCAGGCAAATAAACTTCTAAATAATCCAAATGATAACAAAATATTTTGGTCTACTCTTAACTCATTCAAATCCAACTTCACTACTGCTTCATCCATTCCACCATTAAAATCTCCGACTGGCAATCTTGTAAGTGACCCACGAGGTAAAGCTAACCTTCTTGCAGATATTTTCTCCACCAACTCAACCTTAGATGAAATAAATCAAGATGTCCCTGTACTTAATTTTAATTCACCTGAAATTCCCTCACTTAAGATCCACACCAGACATGTCAAAACTATTTTGCAGAATCTCTCAGTAGATAAGGCTCCTGGTCCAGATGAAATTCCTCCAATAGTACTTAAGAATTGCTCCTTGGTGCTCGCTCCTGTATTGGCAAAATTTTTCCGTCTGTGTACTCATACCTCATGCTTCCCAGTACCCTGGAAAGAAGCAAACATCCATCCAGTTCCTAAAAAAGGTGCCTCTTCAGATCCATCAAACTACAGACCAATAGCTATAACTTCCACTCTTGGCAAAGTTTTTGAAATTATATTAAATAATCACATAATTAAGCATCTGGAGAATAATAAATTAATCAGTGATAGGCAATATGGTTTTAGACGATGTCGATCAACTGCAGACATTCTTTGCCTTCTTACGCATCAAATCAACCAAGCTACAGACCAACATGGTGAAACACATACAATAGCACTGGATATATCAAAGGCATTTGATAGAGTCTGGCATCAATCCTTATTGTCGAAGATGTCACACTACGGCCTTGCATCATTAGTTCCACTAATTTCTTCTTATCTTCATAACAGAAAAATACGTGTAATGGTAGATGGCCTTTATTCTCAATTTCACTCAATAAATGCTGGTGTTCCCCAGGGATCAGTTTTGGCCCCAACTCTGTTCCTCATTCATATCAATGATCTCATATCTACCACTCATAATCCAATACATTCCTACGCAGATGACTCAACACTCCACAGTTCCTTCACATTTACCAATTCTTTCACCCAACCCGATCTTATAAATTCAAAAATAAACACTGCAATTTCTCTGAACCGGGACCTTTCTAGAATTAATGAATGGGGACAAGAGAATCTAGTTTCCTTTAATGCACAGAAAACCAAGTACATTCAATTTTCTAACCGACAGAATCTCACTGACTCCCATATATTTTTTAATGATGTAAATATTCCTACTTCCCCTAGTATTGACATTCTCGGTGTAACATTAACTACTAACTTGAGCTGGACACATTATGTTAGAAGCATTGCTAAGAATGCCTCTAAAAAACTGGGACTCCTGTACAGAGTTCGAGAATTCTTCACTGACGAGCAGTTGGCCGTAATATATAAAAGTCATGTGCGCTCTCAGATGGATTACTGTTCACCTCTGTGGGGTGGAAGTGGAGTGGTTGCATTGAGGCAGTTGGACAAAATTCAAAATAAAGCTATTAGATTAATCAATAACCCTGCAATCACACAGGACCTTCCTACATTAGCCATACGAAGAAACGTTGCATCCCTTGCATTATTCTACAGATATTTTCACAGCAATTGTTCCGAGGAACTTGCTTCAATTGTGCCGCCTCTCCACATCTTTCCCCGTAGAACTAGGGCAGCTGAGAGCGCCCATGAATTTACACTTTCTCCTCCACAATGCAGAACTTCTGCTTATCAGAATTCATTTATCCCCAGAGCTACTACTCTTTGGAATTCACTTCCCTCGAATTGCTTTCCACAAACTTACAATCAACAAATGTTTAAATCCAGTTGTTACAAACATTTTATGAATGGAGGATGCCTTTAGGCACATGGACCTTTTTGTTTTATCTGTGTTTTTCCTTCCTCCGTTCATTGTCTCTTAAAAAAAAAAAAAAAAAAAAAGTAACTGGTGATATCATATGTGTTTACATCATACTTGGGAATGTGTGCGAGTGGCTGAAGATTTCGCGATGTTGCCATGCTTCTACTGTTCCAAACTTGCAGTGTAATGCAACCTTTTATCCGAATCAAGAACCACCGCTGCCGCCAATGTTATGCCCTGTTTTTCTACAGGTTTAACTTGGGTAATGTGAGTTCTAAATTGACTGGGTATATAAGGCTGCATGCACAATACAAGATATGAGGAATAGAGAACACAAAGAAACACATGGTAGCAAGTTACATGATCACGTTTATTGATATACCACTGCAGAATACTTGTGTAAGACAATATAATAGAATTGAACAACACTAGCATAAGTGGATCTGGATGGAGCCTAGTCTCCCACTTCCAACGTTCAGGTATTAATCTTCTGATCACTGGCTTTGATTTCGCAGGTTTATATACCGAAGACCATCAATGTTACTTATAGATTCATATTCACTGTTAGATTTATTACTGGTAGCTCTGGTGCACAAGTAGTAGTTCACAGACTAGATTAGACACACGTATTTTTAGAGCACGGGAATTCTAGTTACCTCAGGGGGTACTGATCTAAGTTTTATATCCTTGTCTCAGAAATACATAGAACGCAAATCAGTGGGCGAACGTTAGATATCACTAGAGTTTTAATATCTGAATAAAGTAATTACGAGAGTCAAGGTCGCCTGTTAATTAAAGAGCACTGATCGCTTAGTACGTCCCAAATGAAATGGTTAAGTATGAATTACACTGGGCCAGGTCTTAGCCACTTCGTAGAAATATTAATTAGTGAATCTAAAACAGCACAGTAATATGTAGTACTGCTAAAGGGAATCTTGGGTAGTATCTGATGGGTCTGGTCCTGGTTATCTTGCGTCCATGATGTTGGGGGCTAACGACTGGTTCCGCGGCCGTCCAGGGGGGCCATATGTGTGAAGTTCTTCAATACGTGGGCAGGTCCTTCTATCCAAATCTGCCACGGAGTCTGCCGGTTCTGGGATCTCACTCCGGAACAACACAAGGGCAGAGCTAGAAATTAACTGCAGGGTAGTGACCCCTGGTTGGTGTCTAGCTTTCAACTGATTTGACTGGGGGCGGGAGTTAGATTTATAGGCTCGGTTCTGGACCCTGTAGACAGTAGGGATCTCGAGTCTTATGGACTTAATTGAGCTCTCAATAGATATGGGGACTAGGTAAGATGGTATTTACTGTTGTGGCACAGGGCGATAGGAAGCCTTTATATTTTCATATAACTGAGCCTTAGTAAGAGGTACTATTTTGGCTATACTGGACGTATTTAGGGGAGAGAGACTGGATCTACTTTGCGAGGAGGATGGGGACAGCTGTGATAGGAGCGTCTCTCTAGATTGTTCAATCTTCATTCTATGGTATAGCTGAGGTGCTAATTTAGTGATCAGAGCATGCAAGAAAGGTAAATGATTTATTGTGAGGTAATAGAGGTTAGTAAAGGTGTTAGTCATTCATGGTTAGTTCATTGATAGGAAGAATTCCTGTGCTACCTGGCAATGACTCGAAAGTCAAAACACGGGCAGGTATACCTCCGCGGGGGTGGGGGTCTCCCTCCTCGGGTGGGCAAAAAGGGGGAGCTGGGCGCCCTCTCTCTGTGATAGTCGTCCGGCGGCTGTGGCTAGGGGCTTGCCATATCACCAGTGTTTGTAATAACCCTCTGTGTATGAGACAGATGTGAGTGTCTTTAATACCAAAACCGAAGGTGCCTTAGCTAGCTGGTTTTACTCGGCTGGTTGTTAATTGTAGGGTTTGCTGGATATGGTGGAGACTGGGTTGCTAACTCTGCCACATTTATCTGGAAGTATGACAATAGAAGTTAGTTACTGGCGGGGCGGCTAGCCTCGCACCGACGACCATTGGGTGCAGGGTTGTGAATGTGTTGTAAGAGAATAGATGGCATGCAAGGGGCTAGTAAAGTTCTAATGTTGTTCTGGCCTACTAAGTGAAGGTAGGCTGGATAGGAGTATATATAAAAGGTTGGAGAGCGTTAGTAACGGACAATTCAAGGATCTTCAAGAGGTATGAGAGAGAGGCTAGGTCGGACAAGAGTCGAGAAGCGCGGGTGTCTTAATGAGAGGGGGGGGGGGAGTTCAAGGGCTACAGGGAAATTTTGCCCCTAAGGTCCCTGGGCGTGGGGGTGGCATTAGGCTACAATTGATATGGAAGTTTGAAAAGGCAGTAGAATACGTTAGCCAAATGCTACCGGGGAATGCAACTATGGGGTGGTATATGAGTCTGGAAAAGATAGAGTTATGTGATCAGTCAGAGGGTTATGGATATTATTAGTTGGCCCTGGGAACTGCTTTTTCTATTAAATATAAAATACCACCCACAGCGGCAGTTCGTAGGGGTACTTAGTTATTGTTTCGGGGTACTTATGACAGATACTGGTAACCAGGTTATCTTATACAATCTCTGGTTGGGGTAAGAGGTGTAAGACACAAAATAAATTGGCGTAGTGTGGGCTGTGGATACGAAGGAGGCAAGGGGAAGACGTATGACAATTGTGGAAAGTAAATGGAAAAAGGTGAACACAATGGCGGATAAAAATACTTAACCTAAGGATTGCATACATAGATTTATGGGGCGATGGGTCTTCAGAAGCTTAGTCTGGCAAGACAAGATGTTAGGGAATGTTAATATTAATACTTAGTTACTAGAGGAACAGTGTAAGGAGCGACTGGGCACGGGTTACATATATCTATACTCGTCATGGAAAATGATATACGAGGTCTAGGGACAGCGTGGGTGGTTTAACTTCTAAGATATATAACATCTACTTCTCGGATGCAAGAACATACATAGATATAATTATGGCTGTCTGATGTGTTGGCATTGGCTCAACGTCGGGACAGGCATGGGTGTTTTTAATATGAATGTATATTCCTGTTCATCATCTTTGTAGTTAGAAGTGTAGGACACGAGGGGGTTAGTGTACGTGAGGTGTGGAAAATGGTCAGTTTTAGAAAAGGTAAATGGGTGTGTCCTGGAGCTGTTTAGCCCTGCGGGCTTGGGCTGTCTGAAATGGCTGGCTCGGTCAGCTGGTCCTTTCGTTCTGTGGACCTTTCCTTTGGTGTTTCTGTGTGGTGTTCGTTCATGGCTTCTGTGGTGGGCTTCTCGTTCTGGGGCATTTTAATTTTTATGAGTAAAAGATTAGAAACTATCAATGTTGCATTACTAAATTAACTAGCGCGCCGTTATACAGTCCTTCCCTTGCACGCGTCCTCCAGCTGGTCACGCTGGGTTCATTTGTCCTTCGTGTGGTCGCGTCCCGCGTGGGAGGTTGTGCAAGTTTTGTTCTCTCTGGATGTGCTACTTTTCATCTACGGACGTTTCCTGCTGCCTCTTCTGGGAAGTATATGTTACTTTATAGTAAGGAGACGTCATAGATATGTATTTTGTATCGAGCATTTCCAGAGAGCTGACGACTTCCGTGGGACGCACCACATGCTACAAACATTATCATTATATTTATATTATTATTATTTACTGTATTTCTATCTTTTTCCTCATTATATTATTACATTATGTTATGTAAGCCAGGTTAGTTAGAATGCCTCTATTTCAGTTTTTTAGGCTTCGTTAGTTTTGTCTAGCGGTCGCCAGATTTAGGAATAGGCCTTTGCCTATTTTCCATCAGTGCTTTTCCAAGATCCGAAATTCAATATTCTTAATTCTAACTATCCATTCTTATCATCTTTTTGATTAATTGTTGATTCTATTTGTCACAACTTTTCTTGCTGATAGCCTAACTTTTCTCTAAACGTCGCGCTTTCGATAACAATTTTAATGGCGGACTAGAGGCTATCGCATTTCCTTAATTTCTTATCGAAAATTCTAGATGTTTCAATTTTCATCCTTTTGATGTTTTCGTGACTTTGAGCTTTTCTCTTTACATTTTCATAAAGTTTTTACGAAATATTTTCCTTTTGCACTTTATATAAAAAAATTATTAGACTATTATTTCATACGTCTTCATAGTGTCTGTAGATTCCAGGTTTTCTGTCTTGTTGCAGAAGCGGAGAAATGTTATTCTTTTATGATACTTTTGCCTGTAATTATTTTTGATACATGCTGGTTGTTGGAAGGAACATAATAATTGATATTGGTTCAGGGGTAATTTATCGAGAGGACTTCCCTAAGTGGTTAAGGCCCCATTAATTGCTCTTTCCATTCACATATACATAGCCTACGTGAGTTGCAGTTGGGATGTGTGTACATGCTTAGATTGATATGCAGGATTCGAAGTTGCATAATAAATCGTAGGCAGTGTCCACCAACCTTTAACTGTCTTCGTGGTGCGATGTATAAGGTGTTGATTTTCGGTGTGAGCATTCTGGGTTCGAGTCCACGGACTGCCACATGTGTTTGTAAATTTCATTAATCGATTTTAGGAGTATGGTTGGTTGTTGGAAGGAACAATAATTGATATTGGTTCAGGAGTAATTTATCGAGAGGACTTCCCTAAGTGGTTAAGGCCCCATTAATTGCTCTTTCCATTCACATATGCATAGCCTACGTGAGTTGCAGTTGGGATGTGTGTACATGCTTAGATTGATATGCAGGATTCGAAGTTGCATAATAAATCGTAGGCAGTGTCCACCAACCTTTAACTGTCTTCGTGGTGCGATGTATAAGGTGTTGATTTTCGGTGTGAGCATCCTGGGTTCGAGTCCACGGACTGCCACATGTGTTTGTAAATTTCATTAATCGATTTTAGGAATATGGTTGGTTGTTGGAAGGAACATAATAATTTATATTGGTTCAGGAGTAATTTATCGAGAGGACTTCCCTAAGTGGTTAAGGCCCCATTAATTGCTCTTTGCATTCACATATGCATAGCCTACGTGAGTTGCAGTTGGGATGTGTGTACATGCTTAGATTGATATGCAGGATTCGAAGTTGCATAATAAATCGTAGGCAGTGTCCACCAACCTTTAACTGTCTTCGTGGTGCGATGTATAAGGTGTTGATTTTCGGTGTGAGCATCCTGGGTTCGAGTCCACGGACTGCCACATGTGTTTGTAAATTTAATTAATCGATTTTAGGAGTATGGTTGGTTGTTGGAAGGAACATAATAATTGATATTGGTTCAGGAGTAATTTATCGAGAGGACTTCCCTAAGTGGTTAAGACCCCATTAATTGCTCTTTCCATTCACATATGCATAGCCTACGTGAGTTGCAGTTGGGATGTGTGTACATGCTTAGATTGATATGCAGGATTCGAAGTTGCATAATAAATCGTAGGCAGTGTCCACCAACCTTTAACTGTCTTCGTGGTGCGATGTATAAGGTGTTGATTTTCGGTGTGAGCATCCTGGGTTCGTGTCCACGGACTGCCGCATGTGTTTGTAAATTTCATTAATCGATTTTAGGAGTATGGTTGGTTGTTGGAAGGAACATAATAATTGATATTGGTTCAGGAGTAATTTATCGAGAGGACTTCCCTAAGTGGTTAAGGCCCCATTAATTGTTTTTTCCATTCACATATGCATAGCCAACGTGAGTTGCAGTTGGGATGTGTGTACATGCTTAGATTGATATGCAGGATTCGAAGTTGCATAATAAATCGTAGGCAGTGTCCACCAACCTTTAACTGTCTTCGTGGTGCGATGTATAAGGTGTTGATTTTCGGTGTGAGCATCCTGGGTTCGAGTCCACGGACTGCCACATGTGTTTGTAAATTTCATTAATCGATTTTAGGAGTATGGTTGGTTGTTGGAAGGAACATAATAATTGATATTGGTTCAGGAGTAATTTATCGAGAGGACTTCCCTAAGTGGTTAAGGCCCCATTAATTGCTCTTTCCATTCACATATGCATAGCCTACGTGAGTTGCAGTTGGGATGTGTGTACATGCTTAGATTGATATGCAGGATTCGAAGTTGCATAATAAATCGTAGGCAGTGTCCACCAACCTTTAACTGTCTTCGTGGTGCGATGTATAAGGTGTTGATTTTCGGTGTGAGCATCCTGGGTTCGAGTCCACGGACTGCCACATGTGTTTGTAAATTTCATTAATCGATTTTAGGAGTATGGTTGGTTGTTGGAAGGAACATAATAATTGATATTGGTTCAGGAGTAATTTATCGAGAGGACTTCCCTAAGTGGTTAAGGCCCCATTAATTGCTCTTTCCATTCACATATGCATAGCCTACGTGAGTTGCAGTTGGGATGTGTGTACATGCTTAGATTGATATGCAGGATTCGAAGTTGCATAATAAATCGTAGGCAGTGTCCACCAACCTTTAACTGTCTTCGTGGTGCGATGTATAAGGTGTTGATTTTCGGTGTGAGCATCCTGGGTTCGAGTCCACGGACTGCCACATGTGTTTGTAAATTTCATTAATCGATTTTAGGAGTATGGTTGGTTGTTGGAAGGAACATAATAATTGATATTGGTTCAGGAGTAATTTATTGAGAGGACTTCCCTAAGTGGTTAAGGCCCCATTAATTGCTCTTTCCATTCACATATGCATAGCCTACGTGAGTTGCAGTTGAGATGTGTGTACATGCTTAGATTGATATGCAGGATTCGAAGTTGCATAATAAATCGTAGGCAGTGTCCACCAACCTTTAACTGTCTTCGTGGTGCGATGTATAAGGTGTTGATTTTCGGTGTGAGCATCCTGGGTTCGAGTCCACGGACTGCCACATGTGTTTGTAAATTTCATTAATCGATTTTAGGAGTATGGTTGGTTGTTGGAAGGAACATAATAATTGATATTGGTTCAGGAGTAATTTATCGAGAGGACTTCCCTAAGTGGTTAAGGCCCATTAATTGCTCTTTCCATTCACATATGCATAGCCTACGTGAGTTGCAGTTGGGATGTGTGTACATGCTTAGATTGATATGCAGGATTCGAAGTTGCATAATAAATCGTAGGCAGTGTCCACCAACCTTTAACTGTCTTCGAGGTGCGATGTATAAGGTGTTGATTTTCGGTGTGAGCATTCTGGGTTCGAGTCCACGGACTGCCACATGTGTTTGTAAATTTAATTAATCGATTTTAGGAGTATGGTTGGTTGTTGGAAGGAACATAATAATTGATATTGGTTCAGGAGTAATTTATCGAGAGGACTTCCCTAAGTGGTTAAGGCCCCATTAATTGCTCTTTCCATTCACATATGCATAGCCTACGTGAGTTGCAGTTGGGATGTGTGTACATGCTTAGATTGATATGCAGGATTCGAAGTTGCATAATAAATCGTAGGCAGTGTCCACCAACCTTTAACTGTCTTCGTGGTGCGATGTATAAGGTGTTGATTTTCGGTGTGAGCATCCTGGGTTCGAGTCCACGGACTGCCACATGTGTTTGTAAATTTCATTAATCGATTTTAGGAGTATGGTTGGTTGTTGGAAGGAACATAATAATTGATATTGGTTCAGGAGTAATTTATCGAGAGGACTTCCCTAAGTGGTTAAGGCCCCATTAATTGCTCTTTCCATTCACATATGCATAGCCTACGTGAGTTGCAGTTGGGATGTGTGTACATGCTATCAATGAACTAACCATGCATGACTAACACCTTTACTAACCTCTATTAACTCACAATAAACCATTTACCTTTCTTGCATGCTCTGATCACTAAATTAGCACCTCAGCTATACCATAGAATGAAGATTGAACAATCTAAGAGAGACGCTCCTATCACAGCTGTCCCCATCCTCCTCGCAAAGTAGATCCAGTCTCTCTCCCCTAAATACTTCCAGTATAGCCAAAATAGTACCTCCTACTAAGGCTCAGTTATATGAAAATATAAAGGCTTCCTATAGCAATGTGCCACAACAGTAAATACCATCTTACCTAGTCCCCATATCTATTGAGAGCTCAAATAAGTCCATAAGACTCGAGATCCCTACCGTCTACAGGGTCCAGAACCGAGCCTATAAATCTAGCTCCCGCCCCCAGTCAAATCAGTTGAAAGCTAGACACCAACCAGGCGATACTAACTCTCGTAATCAACCATATATCCAGATATTATTACCTAGAAGGAAACCCTAGTGATATCTGAACGTTCGCCCACTGATTTGCGTTCTATGTATTTCTGAGACAAGAATATAAAACTTAGATCAGTATCCCCTGAGGTTACTAGAATTCCCGTACTCTAAAATACGCGTGTCTAATCTAGTTTGTGAACTACTACTTGTGCACCAGAGTTACCAGTAATAAATCTAACAGTGAATATGATTCTATAAGTAACATTGATGGTCTTCGGTATATAAACCTGTTGAATTATAGCCAGTGATCAGAAGATTAATACCTGAACGTTGGAAGTGGGAGACTAGGCTCCATCCAGATCCACTTATGCTAGTGTTGTTCGATTCTATTATATTGTCTTACACAAGTATTCTGCAGTGGTATATAAATAAACGTGATCGTGTAACTTGCTACCATGTGTTTCTTTGTGTTCTCTATTCCTCATATCTTGTATTGTGCATGCAGCCTTATATACCCAGTCAATTAGAACTCACATTACCCAAGTTAAACCTGTAGAAAAACAGGGCATAACATTGGCGGCAGCGGTGGTTCTTGATTCGGATAAAAGGTTGCATTACACTGCAAGTTTGGAACAGTAGAAGCATGGCAACATCGCGAAATTTTCAGCCACTCGCACACATTCCCAAGTATGATGTAAACACGTATGATATCACCACTTACTTAGACAATAAAGCCAGTGTACGATGTGGTAATGCATAATGACCGCGAAAAAATCGCTGTTGCAATTTTGCATATTATACAGTTGGGAGAAGCCGTTTCCCAACTTGTTGATAAGCCTACCTTTAAAGAATTCATTCGCCAAACTGTGACACAGTGTACGCCAGAGTTTACCTGGAACCAGTTTCGATCCTTCGTGATCCGGACCTTAGATCCACTTTTGGGTTCCCCCGTCGCCCCCAAAATAATAAAAGTCGACGAGATCAAGTATGAAGGGGATATAAATGTGACCCTCATACAACTCTACAGATACGTGAGGACCACGTATAGCTATGAAGATTACGACCAACAAAATGAACTCTTATTCACCATATTGTTAAACATCCTCCCACCCCCCATCACCGCCCATCTCGACCCGTATGGCTTATTCGAAGAACATATTATGCTCTCCATCAGAGAAGAATGCCTACTCAGTTCGATGAATCCCCTATCCAACCCTTCAGCCCCTATCCAAGACTCCGTGCACCCTTCCAAAGTGACTTCCGGTGAAAGTCCAACCCCAGTGCACTCTTCCTTACCTCTATCCTCTCTGACCATCCCTAAATTTTCCCCTGCCCAGCCATCCACCAACGATCATCTTCCATCAATTGTGTTACCCCATAAACCCCATCCTTTTTCTATGCATGTCAAACAAACCCACCAACCCCAGATAACCGCAAACCAGACCGTGACTGCCACCAAGAAGATTCCCAAAATTCGTCCTGTTAACAACCCCAAATCAATACATCAGTCCTCTACCAATAACCCCTGTTCTACACCTAACTCTTCCCCCACCAACCCTCCGCAGCCCCCCCAACAAGCCCCGTATTCTAGCTATGCCTACCTATGTAGGCCTACCACAACATATTTTCCCCATGACCCCAGAAATTTTCAGCTATTCCCCCACCAACAAAATTTCCCTTGTGACAGTTTTCCGTCAGTAGCTTGTGACAGTTTTCAGTCAGTAGCTCCCTTCCACCCCCACACAATTCACACCCCTAGAAAGCTTCGAAACCCCACACTTGACTCGCCCTCTCATGTCAAACAAACTCACCAGTCCCAGATAACCTCTAAAACAGACCGTCACTGCCACCAACTCACCCCACCCTGACCCTCCCACACGCTCCGTTAATCCTCCTCACACGTGACGTCCTAGGGACCCAACCATGTTCCCCCCCTTTCCCCACAAATACTCAGATATATCCCCACCAACAAAATCTTCCTTGTGACAGTTTTCAGTCAGTAGCTCCCTTCCACCCCCCCACAATTCACACCCCTAATAAACTTCAAAACCCCACACTTGACTCACCCCCTCATGACAGACAAACCCACCAATCCCATATAACCTCTAAACAAACCGTCACTGCCACCGACACACCCCACCACTCTGATCCTCCCACACGCGCCGTTAATCCTCCCCTCACGCGTGACGACCTAGGGACCCAACCATGTTCCCCCCCTTCCCCCAGAAATGCTCAGCTATCCCCCCACCAACAAAATTTCCCTTGTGACAGTTTTCCGTCAGTAGCTCCCTTCCACCCCCCCACAATTCACACCCCTAATAAACTTCAAAACCCCACACTTGACTCACCCCCTCATGACAGACAAACCCACCAACCCAGATAACCTCTAAACAAACCGTCACTGCCACCGACACACCCCACCACTCTGATCCTCCCACACGCGCCGTTAACCCCCCCCTCACGCGTGACCCCCACCAAAGTGATTTCCCCCCCCCTCATGCGTACCGAACACCTGCTCACCAGTCGGTCCCCCACCATCATGAGCCCAGCTAAACTTTCAACCTCCACCAATTCCCACCCTGCCAGCCTAACCTCTCACGACCACATTCAGAACGAACAATCACCCCCGTTACATAACCCCTACCTCCTTTTTCCCCCTATCTTACCCCCCTCTTCACCCTTACCCCACCCGCCCCAAATTCCACCCCCAAAGATCCCGCTCGACAAAATACCACTCTCATCCCAATCCAACCACAAAACTTTTTCCACCTTGGCTAAACCCCAAAATACTCTCTCTCTCGCCCCAAACATAATCAACCTCTCAACTTCAACCACTCTTCAAAATCCCATCCATGTCTCTCCCGAAAATAAAATCAGTCCAAATTCAACCCCTCTCAAACCACAACCCTGCCTGCCCAGACCCCCCCCCACCATCTCCCTATCAAATCCCCACACCCCAAACCTCCAAACCACCCGATCATAGTAAACTCTCAACCTTCAGCCTTACTCACCCTTCCCCAAACCCCACTCACGACCACAACTCTCTACACAATTCAACCCCTCCCCAGCACCAACCTCTTCCGCAACAACAACCCCGACTCGACCTGCCCATTTCATCTTTAAAACCCCCCTATCACTACCCCCGACCGAAACCACTTAGACCCCCCTCCAAAACTGGCCCCGGGCCAGCTCGCCCCCAGACCCACATTCCTAACGACAAGAACTAATGGTAGATGCACCCCAATATTCACTTAAAATCAGGATTGGTAGAGGAGGTGGGTCATGCCGGCTCGTCCA
>CM064505.1:49913710-50101210 GCA_032716605.1 Paralithodes platypus
GACAGATCCTTTGTGGAATATAACGGCACTAAATTTAACTAACCCACAAATTTGCATTTTTTCCTTATTGGCCTACTGTAAAAGTTTCAATGAGTCTTGTTTTTTTCTGATTAAGCCTAACTAAATCTAAATTGAAAGATATTTTAGTGCTTTTCTAAATTATTAGCACCTCTTGATGCATCTAATTTAACCCTGTTTTTTCAAAATGTTTCTGTGATAGCCTACCTTTTCCCAATTAACATTGCGGCATCTAAATTCTAAATGTTGAAGGGTTTTTAGTTGGGTTATTAATTAACTTTAATGATTTCGGCACTCAGCAGGTGCGGACATTTAATTCTAGAAGTTCTAATGCCACTCATGTTTCTGGATAGTTTGCCATTTATCCCGTCTCTCGCGATTAGTGTTAGGTCCGGACACCGCGTTTGATCGGCTATTTATCACCATGTCTTGTTAGGATATCCTTTGTTTTTTTCCTTTTTTTTCTTTTCTGGCCGGGTGCTCGCGTTTAGTGTTAGAACCCGAGTTTGATCGGCAATGAAAAGTAGTGCAACTTGTTTCCCCTCTCACATTTGATGTTACTCGCGTTTGTTCTCGCTCTTTGATTATCTGTCATTAGTCGCTTGCGTTAGAACCCGAGTTTGAGTTCGGCGGAAGATTTTCCTGTTTCGAATAAACTGTCGGAAAGGTCTGGGATTTTGGCATTTTCCATTTGTTTTAGACTAAAGGTGACATTAGGGAATTCTAGCCCAAGGCAAACGCCGTAGGGCATCTCTTAAAGGTTCGTTGACTGTCCTGACAGACAATTTAGATGAGTTCTTGGAAACCGCATCTCGGGTAGATTCGAGGCAAAACCTGCATAGCGTGCAGAACCAAGTGACCAATTTTGATGCCAAATCAAGATGTCTTGTTGCCCGCTATAAAATCCCTCAACCTCTTAATATTTTCAGGAGAACCAAGCGGATACAATTTACTTATTTGAGATCGATGTGGATATTCTCTCAGGCTAAAGGAGAAATTGGGTAAAGCAGAAGGGCAAACGTCGATCCGACAACAAAAAGGACATTCGGGAGTTAAATTGCCGCCAGCACACCTGATCCTACACACCTTCGCTGGCGACTAACAAACATTATGGACTGGGTTTGGGGGACAGGTTTTTCGATTTTTGTGGTGCATGAAAAGACTGACTTAAGTGCAGATTCCAAAGTTAACATACTTAGAATGTCAGTTAAAGGGGGATGCCTATAAATTGATAGAAGTTTTCACGGTTGAGGGTGCAAGTTACGCCCCTGCCTTAGACTTGCTTCAAGAAACCTTCGGGCATCCCGACAGGGTAAAAGGCGGCCACATATCATGCATTTCCATAACCTTGTCGCTCCTAAATGTCAGGCCGTAGAACTAAAGGCTTTCTACGCCACCATGCAAAGTGCCATGAGATCTATGACTCTAGTCAACCAGGTGAGTCTGGAAGGAGTTCGGTGTGGTTTACACATTGCTGAATAAATTGCCATCACCAGTTACCCGTAGACGTGCGCAATGGGTGGTATGAGAAACCACATGCCTGTGGCGCACGTATTTGAGGCTGTTCCCATCACTAACATCGTTATTTTACCATAAATAACATTAAATACTTGATCCATATGCGGCCTATTTTAGGTTGATTATAAAGGTATTAACCTGTTCACAGCAATAAAACAAGTGGAAACAGCGTTTGGGATGGTCAAAATCGGCGATACCAGGCCGGGACTTACATAATGTATGGCTGATGGCAAACCTCCCTCCCCTCCTCCCCTCCCCTTGTCTGGAGCAGACACTGTTACGCAATAGTCTCTCCTCTCCGCTCTTATCCCACGATTGGTAACAGTGATGACAAAACACGCCTGCTACCAACTCGTCTAATGTTAGCACGAAAATAGACCAAACAGAATAAGGGAATAACAGGGAAAATAGGTGATAACTGAAGGAGGGGAGGAAAGTGGGGAAGGAGGGGATGTGGAGGAGTGATATTTGGCATGGCCCAGGGTCAAAAAAATAAATAAAAATAAACAAAAAAATTGGGGTGTTTTAAATGGATTTTTTTAGGCCCAGGATCTTAAGAGTCTTCCCGCAGTCGCCCGGGGAAACTCTTAAGAGTCTTCCCTCACTTGCCGGGTTAAGGAGACCATTAGGAGGGAGATGGGTGAGCAAAGCCTAGATTACAAGACTTCCACACAGTGTTTGCAGGCAGAATTATATAACATGGTTGGTCAGGACTCCCCAGGAAAGAATATGCCGGTGGCTACGGCTGCATTCGCAACACAGAGTGGTAGTAGCCGGTTCCCATGTAAACTGTGCGGTGGGAATAACCATCCCTGGTATAAATGCTTTAAACATAAAACGGGACCGCTCAAAATTAAAAGAGCTCGTCAACTGCGACTCTGTGCGGGATGTCTCTCCAGTGATCATGGGAATAATGGGTGCACTAACCCTAACATACAAAATTGTAGGTATTGCCAGGGTAAGCACTTTCACTCCCTGTGCCCAAAACAGAGAGAGGCAAGACCGGCAAGTGGAGGTACTACTAGGGAAGGTCAACACCTACAACCTCAACAACAATGTCTGTAAGTATGAATAGCAAACTGTGATCCTACCCAAGTTCAGCTGCCTGTAAAGGGTAGACCCAGGAAAAGTATAACAGTCATATCGCTACTAGACCAATGCTCACAGAGGACCTTCGTGAAGAAATCCGTACTACCGTCCCTTTCATTCCACACCGTGGGGACGGAAGAATTACGGCTTCATGGTTTCACCGGAACTCAAACCCCTCGTGAGTATACTATTGTAGCACTGAAATATTTACATCGGGGTAGGTTCCATGTCTCGAAGCAATTGTGGTCGAGGATCTTCCCAAACATAAAGGTGAGTCTAGTCTTAGTGCTGAAATGACTAGTTTAAAGCACCATGGCATTAAATTGGCCGATTCATGCGTCACAGAGACAGCACAGCTGGAGGTACTAATTGGTGCCGACTATTACTACAACATAGTGCGACCTGGTTATAAACGGGTAGGTAATTTGGTTTTACTTCCAACCAAATTCGGATATGCACTGAGTGGTTCTTATGCGGCATCCACATCCAGTTCCAATACTGAGGTTGTAACAATTCTAAAGGTGGCAGTAACTCCAGGGGACCAATATATGTCTACTGGACAGTTCCCGTGCAAAGAAGAACTGAATGCTTTGTGGGATTTAGACCACATTGGCATATCACCCAAAGAACATTCGCAAGCCGAATGGCAAGCTTTGACCACATACGTGGAAACAGTCACGTATGATCCAGAAAGTCTACAGTATCAGGTACGTCTTCCCTGGACCGAAGAAAAGGGACGGTTGCCCACCAACAAAGGTTTGGCTGTGGGTAGGTTACGAGGACTCCAGAAGAGGTTCATTGCTGACCCTGGTTTTTGTCAACAATATTCGCAGGTAATTTCTGATCAGTTGTCGCGTGGTTTCATTGAGGAGGTTCCATTCGATGACCCTGGGTCATGTCACTATCTGGCGCATCATGGGATCTTAAAGGAAAGCAGGACTACTCCGGTTCGTGTTGTATTTGATTGTTCCGCTAAGGTTAACCAGTACATGCCTAGTCTGAACGACTGTCTGTACACGGGACCATCTTTAGTACCGGAGTTAGCTCAAGTCTTGTTGAGATTCCGTTTGCATCAGTATGCGTGGCTCAGTGACATTGAGAAAGCCTTCTTGATGTTAAAACTACATGAGGACGACAGAGATTACACCAGGTTCATGAGGCCAAAGGATCCTCTTCGACTAGATTCACCTCTACAATGTTATCGGTTCCAGGTTGTATTGTTTGGCGCTACCTGCTCCCAGTTTCTGCTGAACGCAACCATCCTTCAAACATCTTTCCCTTGCTGCAGTATACCCAAACATTGTACAGGAAATTAGCCCCTGGCTATATATCGATAACCTCCAAGGTACGGGGGATAATGAAAGTTCCCTCGTCCATGCTTACGATATGGCTCGTGAAGTAATGGATAATGCCCATCTTTATTCCTGCGCCAATGGGTCCACAAATAGTCCCGTCTTGAGAAAGGTGTTGCAGAAGGATGGTGTTGCTGCGGAACAGCAAGATTTTGGTGAGAGTACTTGGCCTGGTGTGGAAAACTGACTCTGATTCTCTTTCCTTTGGAGTTTCAGTATGCTCCTTTTGAACAGGTTACAAAGTGTGAGTGTTTTAAGGTTTGCTGCCAATCTCTTTGATCCTTTGGGTGTTGTGTTGCCAGTATCAATAAGGTCTCGAATCTTTCTCCAACAATTGTGGAGACTGAAATTGGGGTTGGGACGATGATCTCTCTGTGGACCTGCAAGCGGAATGGCGGGGGATAGTGGATGACATGGTTCTCTGTAGTTGTATTGAGTTCTCTAGGAGGATCTGTTTCAGAAAAGACTATTTCCCTGCATGCATTTGCTGACGCAGGCAGTGTTGCTTACGGGACTGCTATATATCTAGTCAGTCCAAAGGGTAGCCACTTGGTCATGGCAAAGGCTAAGGTGGCCCCCATCAAGTCCCTTTCCATCCCTAAATTGGAATTGACTGCAGTTCTGCTAGCCGCCAGAATGATTAACTTTGTTGAGAATGCCTATAAAGATAAACTTCATATCTCTGAAACCTATGTGTGGAGTGACAGTTCAAATTACGCTACACTGGATTCACAGTCAAAAGAAACTGCCAGTGTATGTCACTAACCGCATCGACGAGATACATGCCCTAGTCCCGACTGCTTATTTTCCGGTATGTGTCGAGTAAAGAGAACCCAAGTGATATGGTATATCGAGGCGTGTCTGCTAAATGTTTGAGTTCTTCTGCGTTGTGGTGGAATGGGGCCTACTTGGCTCCCGAAACCCGATGGATGGCCAGAGAATATAGATCTCCAACAGCAGCCCACTGGTATCGTGACCCAAATTGTAGGCACGGTGCCCCAAGATGACACACAGTTATGGGACTGGCACAAATATAGCAGCTATGAAAGATTGCAGCGTGTCACAGCATGGGTGATACGTTTTCGTAAATAATTTGAAGGCAAAAAGAAATAGCCTGCCCCCCACAGGTAGTGCTCATCTCAACGTACATGAAATTAGAGCTGCAGATAATGTTTTACTCAAATTATGCCAAAAAGAGACCTATTCGCAGGAACTTAAAATAATGGTGAAGGGTAAACAGTCCAGAAATAACTTAATCAACCAGTTAGGACTACACCTGAAGGGAGGTATAATTCATTGTGTGAGCAGATTGAGGTTAGCGGCTATCTCAGAATCATGCAAGTATCCTAAACTTCTGCCCTCCAAACATCCCTTGACCCACCTGATAATTGATCGGTGCCATCGGCTCTGTTGCCATTACGGGGTCGGTCACGTGGTTACCTACGTTCGTCAAAAATGGTGGGTGCCTAAACTCAGGCAGGTGGTGAAAAGTGTACTGGGTAAATGTCTGAAATGTCGTCGGGTAAAAGGTAAGCCCTACGACTATGCAGGACTGCCACCTTTACCAGCCCTGCGTACCCACCCCTGGAGAGCCGTATAAGGTCACTGGGGTGGACTATAGCGGAGCAATCCCGATCAAGGACTCGCCGACCATAAAGGCTTACATGCTTTTATTTACTTGCGCGGTCACCAGAGCGATTCATATCGAAATAGTCAACAACCTCACTTGTGACAGTTTCCTCCACCGCATTCAGGAGGTTCTGTAGTCGACAGGGATTTCCCCGGATCATTTTAAGTGACAATGCCAGCACTTTTGTTGGGGCCTCTGGGTACTTATCGGACATTTGTAATCACCCTAAAGTTCAGTCCCACCTTGGCAAGTGTTCAATGTGAGTGGCGGTGTAGCCCGGCTAGGGCGCCGTGGTTCGGCGCTATATGGGAAAGGGCCATCGGCATTGTCAAGGCGGGGTTGAAGAAGGTTTTGGGACGTGCCTTAATTTCCTTAATTTACTCTACTGTTGGAAATTAAGGCCACTATCAATGATCGTCCCTTATATTATGCTTCCGGCGACCTAGGGGATCTTACCCCAATAACACCCTCTGTGTTGGTGCGGGGTCATCGGTTGCGGGATCTTCCTGATGATAATGAAGTGGAGGATGGGTTGGAAGATCCAGACTACATAAATAGAGATGTCATTTCAGCCAGATATTAATATATTCACAAACTGTCGAAAGATATCTGGCGACGCTGGTCTAACGAGTATCTGGTGACCCTCAGAGAGGCGCATAAGTGTAAGCTGAGACCAATAAATGGTTGGTGGCCAGGTGTCGGTGATGTCATCATCATCCATGATGAGGGTCCACGCGCTTTTTGGAAGTTGGGCCGCATTGTCGAGTTATTACCCGGCGGAGAAAGTCAGAGGGGCTAGAGTCCGGACGAAGACGGGAACATATACGCGGCCGACTGTCCGTCTGTACCCTCTTGAGGGGGACATTGAGTGCAAAGAGGACTCCTCGGAGACGCCTGGAGACATTCCCACAGGGGCTACCCTCGACCGATCAACCGGCCAACGTACCAAGTGGACGTCCTAGTCGACAGGCGGCTTAAGCATCCTCCCAATCATAGCGGAATAAAATAGCCTCCGGGCTTTTGTAGATACTGTATTATATAAACCTGGTGGCGGGAATGTGTCCAAACTCTGATATGGACAGTCTTACTTTTAAGTATTACATTAAGTATTTAGTATTAAGTTTGTGGGATCAATGGTTATATAGAATAATTAAGAAGTTAATAATTATATTCTATATTGGATATTGGGTAGTCTATCATTCCTATGAACTTAGGTAATTATAATTGGGTGGGAAAATATATATTCTACCCATTTGTGCATGCGTGATATTGGCGGACCTCTCGCGAATATTGTGAGGGTCCTGCACTCTCTCCCTAGCCGCCACAACTACCAGACCGTCTGCCTACGCTCACGTGTTTTCACCTCAACTTTCGCCCCATTAGTGATAGTACTTAGCTCATCAATTCTCCATCTATCCATACTAATCCATAGATCATTAATCATCATTCCCATTAATCATTAAGTATAGTGGCCCCCTTCTTTATTCATCAACTCTATCCTATTAGCTAACACTCCCGTTTCACACACCATCTTGTAACATCATCACGGCTCAACAGGTCAACTAGGTTCTACAGCACTAGTTCCAGTCTTCAGGTGATATAAACTATTATATGTTATTATTATACAGTCCACTATATAATCCTAAATACGAATATCCATATAACTAACATAGAGACCTTTAATAGGTTCGACTCTTAATGCTAGAGAGTTGAGGGACTCAGGCATACCTACCCCTCAACCTTCTAGCGTTAAAAGTTAACACACCCAAAGTATCCTCTTACCAGGATCTTTGTCATCACTGGCATACCAGTGACTGACATTGAGACCTTGTAAAGGGTATTAGTGTCCTACTGGAAGGATCCTTGTTATTACTGGCATACCAGTAACTAACATAGACATCTTTCAATAGGTTCTATTCTTAATAGTAGAGAGTTGAAGGACTCAGGCATACCTACCCTTCGATCTTCTACTATTAAAAGTTAACACTCTAATTCCTCGCAAGAGATCTGGCATACCACGATCTACTGTGAGGGTAAAGGCTTGCGAGATACCCTCACAGGCACTCTGCACAAAAGTCCTAGGTGTACTTAGTCTACTGGCATACCATTAGACTAGTGCAACTAAAAGGTTTAAACACCGCACTCCACCTTTTCACAAGGACCTTGGCATACCACGGTCACTTGTGGAAATAAGGGCTTGGCGAGATACCTTCACAGGCACTCTGCTTATACAAGTTCTAGGTGCATTTCGTCTGTGGCATACCATTAGACTTTGCAACTAAAAGGTTTAAACACTGCCCCGGATTCCTTGAACCTCTTAAAAGGGTCAGAGGCAGTCGAGATAGATATTTCCACAGTCTTCTCGCGTTAGCCCGATATAGTGTTACTTCGTCATAACCGAGGCACTCTATTTAAGATCTCACTTCAAGAGTACCTGAACGGAATTCCATCACCGGTTAATATAACGGTCAGGATAGATGAGTATTCTACACTAAAGCTATAGGCTGAGAATACTTGCATTAGTCTGATGTGGTGACCAACTATTTCACCATAGTTACGGAACCACATTTAAGACCTCGAGCCCATTAACCCATCTGTAACTTACTTCACACGACCGGGTCCCCTAGACGGCCTACGGAGACTCAGAAGACAACAAGCAGTTATAAACTATCCAGCACCTGTGAATATCACCATTGATAAAGTGAATATAAATCAATGCCAAGTGACCGAGGAGAAAGTGAATTAAAGTTCTTCAGTATTACTTATTGAAGACCACCAGTGCGCACGGTTACTCTATAAATACAGCAGAGCCCAAAATTTCCTTATTTGAAGATAAATCACAATTAAAGTGTTATCTAACTTGAGTCTATAGATACAGACTCT
Organism: Paralithodes platypus; assembly: GCA_032716605.1. NCBI lineage: Eukaryota > Metazoa > Arthropoda > Malacostraca > Decapoda > Lithodidae > Paralithodes > Paralithodes platypus. The sequence continues at coordinate 49,922,201 of CM064505.1, forward strand.
TTATATAAGTGTATCAGTGTAAAAATCAATATTAGTACACCTCACTGACGTATATCAGGAATTAAATCCAAATAAGCCAAATTCGAGCATGTATTAACTCTGCCATAATTCCTACCAGTGACAAATAAGTTAGAGTCCCATTAGTTCCTTATTTCGGGATAAATCCTCGAGAGTAGAGATGGTTGTTGGATAGAACATAATAAGTGTAAATTACCTTGAGTCTATAGATACAGATTCAGTATATATGTGTACTAGTGTTAAAACCAGTGTTCGTACACCTCTCTGATATCTATAAGAAATTAAATACAAATAAGCCGAATTTAGCAGGCATCGACTCTGCCATAATTCCGCTCTGTGAGAAATAAACCAGTGTCCGAAAGTTCCTTATTTTGAAACAATTCATATGTAAGTGTTATTGAAACCAAGTCTATAGATTCAGATTCCATATTATAGGTTTGAGTCCCGAAGGGAGGAAGGAAAACCTAATATTTAGTAGTGGCCCCGGAATCATTGACGATGCGCCTTACGTAGGTAATGGCCAATCTTTGAACACCAAGCTTGCTGTTCAAACTTCCCGCACAAGGAGAACTCAAAATACGATTGCCTTACATCATGAGCGAAACGCTCTTAATAACCACTCACGGACTCGTCCTTATGATGTGGGTCCACTACTAGAAGAAACTAGTAAAATAAATAAAAAAAAAAAAGTAAACTTGACCTAGCTTTGCGCTTCCCAGACCTCTGCTCTTGGGTACCGCTTGTCATCCCGCTTACTGCGAGCGTTCCTCCTTAATCTGACATATCGAGACTCTCAAAAATGTAGCAGATGAATGGGAAGGGGATGGAAGGGAGGGCCAAAATCGTCAATGATTCCGGGGCCACTACTAAATATTAGGTTTTCCTTCCTCCCTTCGGGACTCAAACCTATAATTTATTAGTGGCCCCTTCATCATTGACGATGCGCCTGAATTCTCAAGACTGGAGGTGGGACATTCATCATAAACATCACATACCACTAATAAACCGGTTACGGTCCAAGGAACATGTACTAATCAGGTCAGTTTAATGTCAAATAAAATATAAAAGAAGGTTACAGGCGGCGTTTCTTAAAGGAAGCCTGTGGTGTTAATGCCTTTAAGTTTCATAGAACAGTTGGTGCAACACAGGAATAAACTATCCATTCATTTTATATATTCCAGGGGAAATGAAATATTCATTATCACCCAAATTTATTAATATGTAGGCCTACATATTCATGGCCTTAGGTAATGTTACCAAAAATATTTATACTCTAGATCTAATCCCTGAGATTATTGAGTATATTGGAAACCTTATTGCATCCATAGTGTTTCCTCTTAAAAATTAATCAATGTTCCTGGGTAGGCTTACTTTAGCCTAGGGAACGATTATCAGATGACCTTAATACTCGTTACATTTTGTCTCACTTCAGATGCAGGAGGAGTCCTTACCTAGGATACTCCCCCCCCCCTCCTTTTCATAAGATCAGCTTAACACTAGACTCTCTGCCTTAATGCTACACATGTACAAGAAGGTTTCATGAGATTGATGGACAGGTAACGTGTGAGAAAAGTATGATTTGATGACCACAATTGGGTCTGTTGAATGTCTTCTAGAGAGTAATTATGGAGGAATCGAAGTGATGACGCCCATTTACGGATATCGTGTGATCTTGCCAACACACCCGGGTTACTCTCTCGAATGACTTCTACTAATAACGCGGCTAGCCGGAATTTTTGTAATCGAACACCTGTCCTTGAAACCCAGAGGGCTCCCACCTGTGATGGTTGGGAAGCCCTCATAAATAACCTAAGTGACTGCACTGGACACAATAAATGGTGCCTGTCACCCTGTTTCAGAGCCGGAATTTCGAACTCTGTAAATACATGATTAGAATGTTCATTCTTAGCAATGAAGGTAGGAGCAGGAGCAATATGTACCCCTATGTTGCACCTTTTAAATCTTAGACAGTTTGGCTCCGAACTCATCGCCGCCAACTCAGACACCCTGGCACCCGTAGCCAGTGCCATTAGAAAAATGGCCTTTTTAAGTATGAGATCAAAGGGAGGATCTTTTCAATATTTACGGGACTGAAGCATTTCAAGGGCTCGATCCAGAGACCAGGTGGGTGTGAGTTGATGAGGGGGAGGGCGGAGCTTGAAGCATGACCTCATAAATCCCTTTTCTTCCGCTTCCGGTACAGTCAAACCAGTTAAGTCTAGAAATGGTGTCCTAATTGCTGTGAGGTGATTCCTTAATGTGACAACTGACAACTTTTGAACATCAAATAGGTAATTTAAATAGTTAAACACCAGAGCCACTGAGGACTGTTGTTGGCCAGTTTCTACAATCCATGTAGTAAATGATTTCCAGTGTGATTGGTACTGTCTTTGGGTTGATGGAGCATATTGATTAATCAACTTGTGAGTCACGGTTTCCCCAAACTGGCCTAGCCACTTGGCCTTCTGAATATCCACAAGGCGAAAGTCAGCGAGGTCTTGAGGTTTCCAATTGTCTCTAAGTGGAAATACGAGATCGGGAGTGACACCGTGTTCTCGCACCATGTCTTCAACTGGTTGTACCACACTTGAACCGGCCACAAGGGCGCGATCATCGAGACCATGCCCCGGTAATCCCGTAGTTTTTTAACTACTTTGCACATTAACCCTTAATTAGCGGCGAGCAACATAAGTCGAGTTAAATAAAGCTGGACTATGTGGCGGCGCTCGACATAGGTCGAGTGGCAATTTCAGCACGTAATGTGGCTGAGAGAGAGAGACAAGTGGTGGCAGGAGACTAGCGAGCGTATGACTGCTCCAGACCACCGCGGCGAACCTACTGACACAAATCTCAGCTCCCTCCTCCCTCTCTCACTCGCTACATACTCAATTATGTACCGAAAGTACCGAATTACCTGCTTTTGCACTCGCGTTGCACGGTTATTGCAAGAAAACTATCCATCATACAAGGATCGTTATGGTGTCATTCGAAAGCTCTGTTTATGCCCTTTCAGGGATAGGTACTTGTTTTACGTTCTGGGTCTTATTTAGGCATGAAAATGATCACGTAAACAGCCCTATTTTGGCTAAAAACACCCCGCTGTGCGGTACATATAAATAAACCGCATAGGCCGCTCGTAAGGTGTTAAGGATGCGTCTGGAGGTGGAAACAGATAAATGGAGTTCCATTTGTTCCACTCTACCATAAATGCGTCCGGACCCCCCGCAGGAGTTAAACTCTGGCGTGTGAGGTACTGAGGTAGCCTGTGGTTCGCCTCTGACGCGAACAAGTCCACTTGTGGATTGTAGGGCTCCGCAATCAACTTTTGAAAGATGTTTTGTCTGAGAGCCCATTCTACTTGCATGCTCTGTCGCCGGGACAAAGCATCCGCCCATACATTCGCCACGCCGGGCAGATATGTTGCGTGAAGATAAATCCCGAGCCTCGCGGCTAGTCGAAATATCTTTTCCGACAACCCTTGTAACACTCTTGATCTCACTGACCCTTGCTTTTGAATGCATGTCACTGCAGTCAAATTGTCCATTCTGAAGGCTAGGGACTTTCCCGCCTGGCTTGTGCCATGCTCCTGTAAAAAGAATAGTGGGACTAGCAACTCCTTGGCATTGATATGGAGGTGATTTGATGTTGACCATCGACCTTGGCTCTGGTGGCCTAAGTTTGATTGGTAACCCCAACCCAGGGTTCCTGACGCGTCTGTATCTACCCAAACCGTCGGTGGTGGAGCTCTCCAAGTCAAGGAGGAGTGAATAACTTCTGGCTTCGCCCAGGCTGCCAGGAGATTGTGGATTAAGGTTGGAATTGTCCTGTGTTTCCGCCGGTAAAAGAGGAAAACACCTGTTTCCTTCAAGATAATTCTTTTGACCTTCAGGCAACCTAACGGTACCATCAGTTGTATCAAGTTGAGTGAGCCTACCAGAGATTTCCAGATCTTCCTCGTTGTCGTCTGGGAGTGCAGAAATCGGAAGAGTTTCCTGCGAAACCTCTGACGATTGTCTACACTCTGACTCATGAGTCAGTAACTCGGTATCCCAGATAAGGCCCACCCATTGGATTTGTTTGGTGGGAATGAGAGATGACTTTGCTAAGTTTACCCTGAACCCTAAGGCCAATGGTCTAATACTAGTTGAACATGGTGAAGGCATATTATCTTGGATTGGGCTACCACTAGCCAATCGTCTAGGTACCATAAAATCATGATTCTCTGTTTGAGCAATGGTAGCAATGCCTGTCGGACTAATTTTGTGAAAACTCTGGGTGCTAGATTTAACCCAAAGGGCATTCTTTGGAAGACAAACGTTTGATTCCCGTTGCGTAAGGCTAGGAACCTCTGAAAGCGTTTGTTGATGGGAACATGCCAATAGGCGTCTTTTAGATCTATTGAGCACATCCAGCCCTGCGGCGGGAGTGACAACCTGATCTGATTCACTGTTAGCATCCTGAATGACTGATTGTGAATATGTGTGTTGAGATATGAGAGGTCGATTACTGGCCTCATCTGAACACTGTCCCTTTTTGGCACCAGAAACAACCGGGATATGAACACTGGCACTGACGTAGGACTGGGGATTATGATCTGCTTTTGTGTCATCTCTTTGATAATGGTTCCCACCTCTAATGAAACTCAATTGAATTATGTGGGGGAACGTAGGCGGGGTCGCCGGGACCACCGCCAGGAGGGACCTTCGCGGACCACTGTCCTTGCCCATGTCCGCCGGGGCCATGCTCGGAAATGATCTCGGAAGTTGCCAGTCATGTGCCTGGTCTTGTCCGACAGAGCTTCTCTCTGATCCATCTCGCCTTGCCTTGGCACTGGGAGTGAGAGAGCCCTGTGGTGTGTCTCAGTTATTGGAGGGTGGCTGTGACTCTGACTTTGGTTTGGGGGGTTGAGAGGTGTTGCTACCATTGTTGTTGGGTTTACCCCTTTACTGGCCCCGAAAGCCCCTCCCTCTACCCCTGAATATACCTCCTCTACCCCTGAAGTTACCACGCCCTCTAGTTGCTCCGGAAGGTGCCGGGGTTGTGAAAGTCTTGGCTGACTGTTTGAACTGTGACGACTGACCACGAAAGGAACTCTTAGTTCTGAAATTTTGTTTAGCTGCCTGCTCACTTTTGGGTTTAGAAGTGGTGGCAGTTGATTGGTCTAGAAGGAACGTGACTATCCTCCACACTTCTGGGGAGACTAGAGGAGCTGTAAAGATATCTGATAGGAGTAACCTTCTACCGATCTCCGCCGGAAGTTTCTTCACCAAATGCACTCTCAACTCTTGGCGCCCCCGTACCGCCTCAAAGAGAGCTGTCCGGATATCGCCAAGAAATTGAACTGAGTTTTGGAGGAGAAGACGTCTGGTCAGAGAAAGGGCCTTCTGAGATCCGGCGTCCGTAACCGACTGAGCCGTTCTAGCTAGAGAGGCTGCCAGTTTTAGGTTGATTAGGTGTGGGGACGCCAGTCTCCAGACCTGTCTTAGCCTATAATCTTTGTCAATCATCGCCTGTGTGGGTGGACAAAAAGGTTCAGGTAGTTGGCATAAAGATAATTTTGGGGCTCCCATAAAATCAAGTATATGTTGGGGAATCCCATCCACCTTGCCTACTGGCATAGAAAACCAATGATTGTCTTCTGCTGGAAGTTGGTGACTACCTTTGTTGGTGATGGTGCTTGCAAACAACTGGGCCTCATGTCCCCAGGTAACCCAGTGCCCATGCTCCCCTCCTTTAATATGAACTAATGAGGTCCCTTGAGAGTCCCTGAAAGGAATAGAAGCTTTTAAGTTATTCAATCCATCAGTTTTAGTCCAGTCCGAAAACAGTTTTCCGGCGGAAGTAGGAGGCAAGGCGGGGGATGATGTGTACACAAAAAATTGGGGATTGAAGAAATGTGGGATGGCCTTAATCACAACATCAAGTACCTCTCCCAAGTGGTTCTTGGCCCTTAATTTCTCCTTTTCACTTCCCTCTATAACCCATTGTTCTGGGACAGGTAACTCACCTGTAACCATGGCGTGTGCAAGGTCGGGGCTTAGTGGTTTAATTATTGACCAAGAAGTATCCGGTCCATACAAGAGTGGCATAGGGCCCTTTTTGTTGGGGATGGACTTGTCAAGTGGGGGAGCTAATAGACCGGAAAACAATTTCATGTTAGGTTGCAAGAGAGCAGAGGTGCCTGGGATTGCATCCCCAGGGCTGACAGTGGGGGCAGAGGGAGGAGAAGTTACTGTAACTTGAGGATGTACCATTACTTGCCCAAGCGGTCGCACTGCCGGGGTTACAGGTATTGTGGTAGTTGTCTGTCTCTCACTCTTCATCTGTCTCATAAAATCAAATAGTTCTCGCAACTGGTCCTTTGATATATCAACATCACTTTCTTAATCAGATTGGGGCGTGGGATGTGACACCTCTGAGCCCTGCGTCCCAGATTGTTGAGAGACTGGTCTTTGGCTAGGATCTATTTCCTCAGTATATATCCCCCCTGTTGGTATATCTCGATAAGTGGCCCCTTACATAGTGATCCCGTTGACCGGGTCGATGGGGCTGGTTCAGTTTCCCACCCAGGCTCATCGACCCGGGCCTCGGTTTCATATGATTGATAGTAATCTTCATGACCCGGGAGATCGGACACATTTAAATTAGGGACCTCAGAGATGAGGGATTCTTGGACAGGTGTATGCCGGTCTGGGGAGCTCTCCTATCTCCGCCGGTAAAAAACTACACTGCCACTTCTTTCTGTCCCTAACACAGGTAACGAAACAGGTTCCGGTGTAGGTATGGGGGATAGTCTCTTTGTTTGCTGAGGATTTCTGTCTTGATTTGGACGGTTCCTTAGCTGTCTTCCTACTTGATGAGGAAGACGACTTATGCCGGCTCGACTTTGGTTTAATCCCGGCGATTAATGCGGAGTCAAAGTCAGAGCGGGACCTCTTAGCCTCCTGGTCATCTGACGGGGGCTCTCGCCGGCTGGTAGAAGCTAGTCCCTCCGGCGGATCTTTGTCTAGAGGTCTCTTTCAATGGCGTGATGACGAGTCTCTCGAAGAAGATCTCGGAAGGGGTGAGGTAGTCATTGGACTCTTTAATGCATCCTCAAGAGTTTGATCATCTAACTGGAGGGATTTATGAGTCATTGTCTAACAATATGTTCCATATTCTAATTTAATATTTTGGAGAATAGCCTTACATTGGCTATCTTCATCATTAATCAATGCATTGCGGAGGGCTGAACATTTGGGACAAGATTTTGATAGCCAACGACCTCTCGAACGGTCTAGGCAGGTGACACACTTTACACGGAGTAAGTGTCCCATAATTGCTAACCTCTGACAGCCCAGAGCTGAACAGAAAAGGTAATTATTCTTTTCCATGACTACCTCCTCACCTTACAGAGATATTAGACTTCCTATGTGTCTTCACTGTCGAACCTGTGTGAGAAGAAATTTCAAGAATCAATGCTCATAAGGACACACTAGGCTGGCCTAATTAATATACATGTATAATCTCTACGTTAAAAGAATCAAGTTTGAGTAACACTTAAACAATCTTAATTCCCTTTACGTTAAACATTTTCCCGAAATGTAATTGAGTATTGTGTAGCCTATTATGTGCTACCAATTAATAAACTTCTTACCCTAGTGCCAAAAAACACCGACCTCATTCGTCTTGATACATGAATCAACCCCGGCGATCTTCGAGCTCTAACACAGATTTTTTGTTTATTCTATATCCGGCGAGTAATTCGCCCATGATAAAGCAAAACAGTCGAACTGGTAGCTACAAGATCGAAAAGGGTGAGTTTATTTCCCAGCGTCGCCGTGATTTGTGCGGCGATTGCTTTGCCTTGATTTGCGCGGCGATTTGTGGTTCTCCACTTTTTTTAAATCGGCCGGCGGAATTGTCTTCTGTTTTAAGGCCAAAAGATGTTAATTGTGGGTGGCATAAAACGTGATTACGAGGGGGAGCGTCGCCGTGATCCTTTGAAACTCGAATTATTGTTAGTAACATGCTGGTACTACATACCCAAATCAAATTCATTTGTCAACTGTGTCAGTCGTGGGATATTGAATTTGTCTGTCTTAGGCCAGAAGAACGCATTGTTGTTTGTTATTTTATTGGCGGCGGAATACGTGATTATGAGGGGAGGCTTCGCCCTTGCCCTTCTAAATTTAAATTCCTTATGTTAGTAGTCTGCCGGACCCGCCGGAGTTATACTATATGCCTTAAATAACCCAACTTGAATTCATAGTAGACCCGTACGCGGCGGTGAATACTGAATGTTTTTTATCTCGTCTGAGTGTTTTCCGGCGGGGACCCCACGGAACACCCTGAGATACTTTGTTGTTTTACTGTTCAGTAGTACTGAACCATAAAAATCCCATCGGAGGTGACCCTTCATTGTATATATACAGTATAGGGATGAACAACGTGTCGAATGTTTTTTTATCTCGTTCTGAGTGTTTCCCGGCGGGGACCCCACGGAACACCCTGAGATACGTTGTTGTTTTTAATGTTCAGCAGTACTGAACCATAAAAATCCCGTCGGAAGGGTGACCCTTCATTGTATATATATAGGGATGAACAATGTGTACATACATGGCATGGTTATATATTATGAAAATAATCAATAATCAGTTATAAGACCCTTTAACCATGTCTATATATGCAACCTAATGAGGCCAACTAGATGGGAGCCCTTGGTGATGATTACGTCAATGGCTCAAACCTGCGATCCAGCGTCGACCCCGCTACCTGTAGATTGCTGTGTAGAATGGCTCCGTGCCGGATTCCTCAACTAAGTGAGAAAATCCAAAGGTATTAGCCCCGAAACATACTTGTTGCACACCCTGAAGGGACCGAGCAACAGGCTCCAGTTCACCCTAAAAGAAGCCTCATGACTAATATGTGAACTAACAGTGGGCTAGGATAAAGAAAAACAATGCATTAGGGTGACTTGCCTTATCACAACAAGAGCACTCCTTAATGTGTGAGCATGTGTGTACATGCTTAGATTGATATGCAGGATTCGAAGTTGCATAATAAATCGTAGGCAGTGTCCACCATCCTTTAACACCTTATTGGCGGGCTAGGCGGTCTAGCGGACCGTAGCGCCCAGCGTTTTTGTTTTTTACCCTAAATAGGGTTGTTTACGTGATAATTTTCATGCCTAAATAAGACCCAGAGCGTAAAACAAGTATCTATCCCTCAAAGGGCATAAACAGAGCTTTCCAATGACACCTGAACCATCCTTGTACGACCGCTGGTTCTCTTGCAACGATCGTGCAACACGAGTGCAAAAACCCTGTAATTAGGTAATTTCCCTACATAATTCCCTGTGTAGCGAGTGTGAGAGGGGAGGGAAGGGTGGGATTCACTTCAGTTGGTCCACCGCGGTGGTGGTGAGCGGTCATACAGTTGCTAGGCTCCTCACACCGCTCAGCTCTCTCTCTCAGCAACATTACGTGCTGAAAATGGCGCATGACATAAGTTGTGAACCACCACTTAGTCCAAATTTATTTCACATGACATAAGTTGCGCGCCGCCAGTTAAGGGTTAACTGTCTTCGTGGTGCGATGCATAAGGTGTTGATTTTCGGTGTGAGCATCCTGGGTTCGAATCCACGGACTGCCACATGTGTTTGTAAATTTCATTAATCGATTTTAGGAGTATGGTTGGTTGTTGGAAAGAACATAATAATTGATATTGGTTCAGGGGTAATTTATCGAGAGGACTTCCCTAGTGGTTAAGGCCCCATTAATTGCTCTTCCCATTCACATATGCATAACCTACGTGAGTTGCAGTTGGGATGTGTGTACATGCTTAGATTGATATGCAGGATTCGAAGTTGCATAATAAATCGTAGGCAGTGTCCACCATCCTTTAACTGTCTTCGTGGTGCGATGCATAAGGTGTTGATTTTCGGTGTGAGCATCCTGGATTCGAATCCACGGACTGCCACATGTGTTTGTAAATTTCATTAATCGATTTTAGGAGTATAGTTGGTTGTTGGAAGGAACATAATAATTAACTTAATGCTTAGACCCAGAAAAATAGTCTCCAGGGCCCGTATTTAACACTCAGCCTACACCTGATCGATAATCTAACCTAACTTCAGCACTGTCATGGACAAATGAGGAAGGACTCACTATATGATGAAGAAAAGTGACGAATGGGGTGCTGGCAGGAGTGTCGGGGATAACCGTGTTATCGATGCGGGCCCAAGGAGTATAAGGAGGAACGCTCGCAGTACCCAAGAGCAGAGGTCTGGGAAGCGCAAAGCTAGGTCAAGTTTAATTTTAATTTTTATTTATTTATTTTACTAGTTTCTTCTAGTAGTGGACCCACATCATAAGGACGAGTCCGTGAGTGGTTATTAAGAGCGTTTCGCTCACGATGTAAGGCAATCGTATTTAGAGTTCTCCTTGGGCGGGAAGTTTGAACAGCAAGCTTGGTGTTCAAAGATTGGCCATTACCTACGTAAGGCGCATCGTCAATGATGAAGGGGCCACTAATAAATATAAGTGTACCAGTGTTAAAACCAGTGTGATTACACATTTCTGAAATCTGTAAGGAATTAAATTCAAATATGCCGAAATTCCTCACCATCGGCTCTGTCTGAATTTCTATAAGAGTGAAATAAGTTAGAGTCCACAATTCTCAATGTTCAACTTCTAACTTCATCCACCAGTGTGCAAGGTGATTTAAAGTGTATGATAGCCTACCCTATCAACCTCACATATCCTCGTCAATAATAACGACTTAATCTGATTGAAATATTAAGTGACTATTAGAGCATTCGATACTTTCCAACATTATAATTATGGTCCTACAAAGATATCACTATTAGGTAGCTGTTAAATTAATATTAACGAAATAGCTTGAATATACCTGAGCTCTTTCTAGATCTGCAATCGTGCTGGGAGATAATAAGGGGGGTTGTATTATTTATGTTCTCATGTTTGGTACAGTTCTAATCCAGATATATGTATGTACTTAGAGCTTAAGTGAATAAACTGTTCCCTAAACTATATTTTGGTATTATATGTACCCTCTATTGTATTCTTTGCATGTAACTGTATGAGTTCTGATATTCCAGTCTTGAAAGAACTCACCTCACCCAATAGCTAAACCTGAATAAAATCAGGGCATAACATTTATAAAATACGTTTGATAAATATAAGCTATAGTTTAAATGTGATAAGTAGTGTCAATTAAGTGTGCTATTTTAACGGTATGTAGGCTACATACCATAGCTTAATTACATACTTTGTCCTCATCATCTGAAGAAAGGTAGTTTGTAAATGATGATAAGATGTGGATAGCCTTAATTAGACTATATGAGTCTGATAAAAATAGGCTAGACAAATTATTTACTCTAGGTTATTTAAATTAGGCTAGACATAAATTATTTACTATAGGTTATTTTGCTAATTAACCTAAGATGTGCGCATGGGGGGTATGAGACACCACACTCCTGTGCGCACGTATTTGAGCTGTTCCCATCACTAACATCGTTATTTTGCCATAAATAGCATTAATACTTATCCATATGCGCCTATTATAGGTTGATTATAAAGGTATTAACCTGTTACAACAATAAAACAAGTGGAAACAGTGTTTGGATGGTCAAAATCGGCGATACAGGTCGGGAGTTACATAATGTATGGCTGAGGCAATCCCTGCCCTCCTCCCCTCCCCTTGTCTGGAGAGACACTGTTACGCAATAGTCTCTCTCTCGCTCTTTCCCACGCTTGGTAACAGTGATGACAACGCCCTGCTACCAACTCGCTAATGTTAGCACGAAAATAGACCACAGAATAAGGGAATAACAGGGAAAATAGGTGATAACTGAAGGAGGGGAGGAAAGTGGGGAAGGAGGGGAGGTGGAGGAGTGATATTTGGCATGGCCCAGGGGCAAACAAATTTTTTGTTTTGTTTTTTTTGTTTTTTTGGGTTTTAAATGGATTTTTTTCCCCCTGACTCTTAACCCGGGAACTGCAGGAAGACTCTTAAGAGTTCCCCCGGTGGACTGCGGGAAGACTCTTAACCCAGTGAGACCCAGCGTCGCACGTGATGCGTCGGCAGTGTTTGATCACCAACTCCCAGCGACGCATCACGTGCGTCCGACATATTAAAATCAGTTACGTGGCTCGTAAGGTAGGAAATGGCGGGAGAATAGGAGTGGGAGGTACCGTAGTGTGTGTGGGAGCTGGGCCGGTAGGTGTGAGCGGGCCAAGACAGCTGCGCGGCTGGTGGTGGTGGGCTTAGTGGGGATAGTTTACACCCTTAGTTCACCGCCAGTTTGAACCTTCATTACTCCGGTCGTATGGGAGCTAGAGGCTTGAGATTTATGTGAGACACTCCTTAGGATGTATGCCGTACAATGCCATACTCAGTTTTTACCCTAGTGCTTCCGGGCGGGTGGTCATGCGGGGGAGACGAACTTTCGACCCCCCCCCCCCCCCCTCCCCGCCCCCCAAATGACCAAGGTGAGTTTTTTTTTAATTTTTTCTTCATTTCTCACCATTCTCTTCCATTTTGGCTCAACACATTTTTTTGAGGCCCCCCCCCCCCCCCCAAACCCCCCACCGGGGGGGGCCCCCCCCCCAAAAAAAAAAAAAATATCCGAGGTGATTTTTTTTTTTTTTTTCTTTTCTCATCCTTGTCTTCCATTTTAGCAAACAAAAATAAGAAGTGAAAATGGCTTGGGACTGGGGTGAACAAAATATTATAACTAGCCGGGGCTCAACGGGTTAAGAGTCAGAGAAAAAAAAAATCAATTACATAGATTTTTTTATTTTTTTTTTATTTTTGCCTTTGGGCCATGCAAAATATCAGTCCTCTACCTCCTTCCCCACTTTCCTCACCTCCTTCAGTTATCACCTATTTTCCCTGTTATTCCCTTATTCTGAGGTATATTTTCGTGCTAACATTAGCGAGTTGCAAGCAGGGCATTGTCATCACTGTTAGCAAGCGAGTGCAAGAGAGAGAGAGAGTATCGATCGACAGTGTCTCAGTGGCCTTGGGGGAAATTGGCGGGAAAGCAGGTTGCCTCACCCATACATTATGTAACTCGCGGCCTGTAGCGCCGATTTTGACCATCCAAACGCTGTTTTCACTCGTTTTATTGTTGTAACAGGTTAATACCTTTATAATCAACCTATAATAGGTGCATATGGATAAGTATTAATGCTATTTATGGTAAAATGAATATTTTAGTGATGGAAACAGCTCAAATACATGCGCACAGGCAGAGGTGTCTAATTACCCCCATGCGCACTTAAGAGGTTAAGAGTCTTCCCGCAGTCCGCTGGGGGAACTCTTAAGAGTCTCCCGGCAGTTCCCGGGTTAACTGACATGTCTGAATTAAAAAACTCAGACAGTGAGAAAGATCTAGGTGTGTTTGTTAGCAATGATTTGAAACCTAGAAAACAGTGTATAAGCGTTCGTAACAAGGCAAACAGGATTTTCGGGTTCATCTCTAGGAGTGTGAGTAACAAAACTGCAGATGTTATCTTAAAACTTTACTTGTCATTAGTGAGACCCCATATGGATTATGCTGTTCAATTTTGGTGTCAGAATGGACATAGATTCCTTATAGAGAGTACAACGTAGAATGAAAAAAAATATCCATATTAGAAATCTTCCATATTAAGAATGGTTGAAGAAATTAGGCTTACATTCGTTAGAGAGACGCAGAGTTAGAGGGGATATTATTATGTTTTCTCCACCAACCAACTTTACTCCTAAACTCGATTAATGAAATTAACAAACACATGTGGCAGTCCGGGGATTCGAACCTAGGATGCTCACACCGAAAATCAACACACTTATGCATTGCACCACGAAGACAGTTAAAAGAAAGGTGGACAAGCTTACGAATTATTATGCAGTTTCGAATCCTGCATATCAATCTAAGCATGTACACACTTTCCAACTGCGCTATCATAGGCTATATGATAGAGGTGTTCAAGGGGGTTAGTGGGATATTAACCCGGGAACGGCGAGAACGCTCTTAACCCCTTCCGCACCGCGCGGCCATCCCGCTCAGTAGGCCTACATACCGCTCCCTCCCACCCCGCCCCCATCCCTCCCACGCGCATTATCCACCCACTAAACCTTGCCATATACCCATTAATTTGTATAGAGTAGTAGTTAGGTACAACAGGATAGCAGTATTAGAAGTATTAGAAGTAGTAGTAGTATAAGTAGTCGAAGTTATCAAATGTTCCCTACTAAATACACGTAAATAATAATAATGATGATAATAATAATAAATGGCATAATAATGCGTATGAAGACCAAGATGGCGAATGCACGGAGACACAAAAGCACTATAATCCTGCGTGGGTGGGGCCTAGGGGAAGACTGGGCCCTGGGGGAAAAATCTGCCTCTCATTAGTCGAGAGATACCGTGACGTCACGGTCCTCGGTGACGTCACAGGGCTCTGGTTGGCTGCTGGGGAAAGGGGTGGAGCTTCCTGTATCCCCAGTGTGACATACAGTACCGTAGATAGAGCCCCAGGCAGCAAAACCGACTGGCAGCATTTCTTTTAATTTATCACGTACGTGTGTACGGGACGGTATATTTTACTGAAGCTCTTATCACGTACTTGTGTACGTGACGGTGCCGAGGAGGTTAAGAGGTTTTAGTGGGCAAGGGTGAGAACCTCTTAACCCTTTCAGGCTCATATGATGCAGAGGTTGCCAGATTAGCAATATGAAATAGAGTTCTCTCACTCTTATAATTACCTCTCCAAAATTAGTTTTCTGCCCACAGCTAACTCAAATATAACTGCAGAGGTTGAAGTAACTAAACTAAAGGTTTCTAAATACCCCTGATGGTAACAAAGGCTTTAAAGTATCCCTAATAGGCTCAAAATTGCGTCATATGTCGGAGAGGGTTAAGAGGTAAGGCCTAAAAAAGAAAGTTTTTAAAAGGCCCCAGTAGCACTTAAAACAAGTGAAATGGTGATTAAGTGAGATAATTCCCCTCCATACCTTCTATCACTCCTCCACATCTGTCAAAATCCCCTCCTCCCCCCTTCAATTATCACCTATCTTCCCTGTTATTCCCTTATTCATTGGTATATTTTTGTGTCAACATCTCCAAGCCGGTTCTATGGTGTTGTCATGTGACTAGCGAGTGTGTTGCGTAAGGAAGAGTGTGGGTGAGTAAGTCAGTCAGGCTTCAGGCCTCGCGAGGGGAGGGTCTGCCTCGCTCTGCTCCACAATTCATGAATGGACCAGCTCGCAATATTTCGCTATTTTGACCATCCAAACACTATTCCCACTTGTTTTATTGTTGTTACATGTTACTATCTTCATATTAAACATAAAATTGGCGCATATGAATAAGTAATAACGATATTTATCGTAAAATTAAAAGTTTAGGTGGAAATGGGGCCTAAAATTGTCGCCTGGCGGTAGGGTGTCCATTACACTCAGCTCGCCTTTAAGGGGTTAATAAAGGGGACATGGTAACAGAGTTGTAGATAGGTGGAATAGGCTACCAAGTACTATAGTGGGATCAAGAACGATAGAGTCTTAAGATAAAATTAGATAGGCATATGGATGAGATGGGTTGGGTGTGAAGGGGATCTGCTGTCGGGTGTGGGCCAATGGGCAGAGCGCCGTTTTATGATCTCTGACCGTATTGGTGAGGTCGGTCCTCACGATGTTAGTAAGGTGGGCCATAATTAGGGTTGGGTGTGAGAGGGATCTGCCTTGTGTAGGCCAATCGACTTTCTGCACTCACATTTTCTTATGTCCTTATGCCTGATTTTAATCCTCACCCTTACACACAAAGTTAGATACAATCACGAATTACAAGGCTATAACCATATATTTATTGTGCATTTACGTGCATTACGTATCCAGGCTCCAATCTGCAAGGCAGTTAGCGTATAATAAAGGACTGCTGTATTTATTACTCTTCCGTACTATTACGGAGCGGTCCAATCTGCAAGGCAGGTAGTGTATAAAAAAGGACCTCTGTATTTAGTACCCTTCAGTACCCGACTGGGGTGCGGAGCGGTACTAACCTGTTACTACTGAGCTGGTAACAAAGGTTATCTATACAATCTCTGGTTGGGGTATGAATTGGAGTTACAGCATGGTGGCTAACATCTGTATTCATGGCTGTCTAAGTCTTATGGGGGCAATGGTTCTATATCCTGGTGTACCCGTGGGTATCTTAATTTCTTATGAGTTTGGACATGTGGTTTTTAACATCTACTTCTCGGATGTAAGAACATACATAGATATATGGCTGTCGGATTTGTTGGCTTTGGCTCAACTTAGGGACAGGGCATGGGTGTTTTTTATATGAATGTATATTCTTGTTCATCATCGTGTAGGTAGAATCGGGCAGGTAAGAGGTGTAGGACACGAAGTAAAATGGCGTAGTGTGGACTGTGGATACGAAGGAGGTAAGTGGAAGACGTATGACAATTGTGGAAAAGTAAATGGAAAAAGGTGAACACAATGGCGGATAAAGATACTTAACTTAAGGATTGAATACATAGATATTATGGGCGATGAGTCTTCAGAAACTTAGTCTGGCAAGACAAGATATGTTAGGGAATGTTAATATTAATACGTAACCTAAGGATTGAATACCTCGATGAACGACGACATTATAGTCGTCGTCCTAATAAGGTGATGAAACCTGGTTGATCTGCACTTGGCACAATACGACACAAGGACAGTGCCGCTATGTCGTATCAATACTGGTGGCAGTTAATATTATAGAGACACTTAGTTACTAGAGGAACAATGCAAGGGGGCGACTGAGCACGGGTTACATATATCTATACTCGTCATGGGAAATGATATACGAGGTCTAGGGACAGGCGGGTGTTTTAACTTCTAAGATATATAACATCTACTTCTCGGATGTAAGAACATACATAGATATATGGCTGTCTGATTTGTTGGCCTTGGCTCAACCTAGGGACAGGGCATGGGTGTTTTTAATATGAATGTATATTCCTGTTCATCATCATTGTAGTTAGAAGTGTAGGACACGAGGGGTAGTGTATGTGAGGTGTGGAAAATGGTCAGTTTAGAAGGGGTAGGTAGGTGCGGCCTGGAGCTGCTTAGCCCTGCGGGCTTGGGCCTGTCTGCATTGGCTGGCTCGGTCAGCTGGTCCTTTCGTTCTGTGGACCTTTCTTTCGGGTGTTTCTGTGTGGTGTTCGCTCGTGGCTTCTGTGGTGGGCTTCTCGTTCTGGGGCATTTTACTTCCCTCTCCTTCATTATAGGCTCGTCCTCGAGCCTCAAGGGTGAAGTATAAAGAAGCATCGTTATGGTGGGTCATTTTGAGGGTATTTAGAAGGTTCCACCAAGCAAGAGAGCGACGGTCAGGTTTCTTTTGTAGGTCAATGTATACCAGTAAGTATGTGTCCTCTGTGTTGTGACGGGCGGTTGCCCGGGCTTGATGTGGGCGTTGTAGACGTAAGTGTCCAGTGGGGGTTTTTACTTTAACCTTTCGTATGAATGGTTTGTAGCTTTCCCCCGCGGGGGTCGGAGTGAGGTGTGTGGGACTGACAGGAGGTCTGTTTAGTGTGGTGAATGGGTTACTAACCGACGGGGGATTAACGCATGACAACAGAGCTGGGGATGAAGGGGAACATGAGTCTGGATTTTTTGGGGTTTTCTTGGGCGGTGTTGTAGGCTGGAAAAATCTAGTGAGGCAATGCGCAAGATAGGTTTAGGTAAGGGGGTGAAGGAGGTGTGTGAGGAGGAAGGGGTGTGTGTGTTGTGTGGCTTGGCTTTTTAGTGTCGGAACGGGGTGTTATTTTTATCTCACCGTCTTTAAATCTGATGGGTCTGTTGATTATTCTACCTCGGGCGGTTCTGGTGGGAAGGTAGAAGTTTGTCGTGGGACTCGAGTCGCTCGACGATGTTTTATATTGAGGGGAGGAACGTTTTACAGGTGAAGGGCATGTATTGGGGGCGAGGTCGAGGGTTATTTGAGAGGTAGATGTGTGTGGAGGATTTTGTTGGGTGAGGGTGGTAGGTGAATTGGAAGAGGGTTTGGTGGGAGTATGTGTGGGGATTCTCTCAGGGGTGACTTTGTGGGGGGATTCTTTAGGGGTTGGTTGGTTGGGGGTTCGGTGAGATGAGGAGGTTGGTCGATGTGTGGGTGGGGTGGTGGGGATCGTGGAGGGGAAAGGGGTGGATGCGGGGGGGGGGGGGGGGGGGGGGCTAGACGGGGGGGTGGGGAGTGTAGATTTAGGTTGGGGGGTTGGGGGTAGGGACGTGTGTGGGGTGTGTCGTTTGGTGAAGTTGGTGATTTGCTGGTGGTGGAAGTAGGCGGTTTTATGGGTGTTTGGTGGGGGTTGAGAGGGGATGAGGTTGAAGAGGAAGGTATGTGTTTTCGTGCGGGGGTGGGGGTTGTTACTTCTGGACTATAGTTAGAGGGTTTATGGTGTTTAGTGGTGATTATTCGTCTTCTTTCCCTTTGTGGAGGAGAAGTCGACGAAGAAGAAGAGGAGGAGGGTAGTGGTCTGGCAGCCCTACGGAACTTGGTTAGCAGGGTGTGTTTCCTGGAGGTTTTAAAAAGTTTTTGTCGTGGGCGTAGGTTGTAGCGTGAGGTTACTGAGGTAGATTGTGTGGTGTGTTTGGGTGTGTACTTGGTTTTGGGTGGGGGGTGTGGTTTTCTTAGTGTGGTGCCTGGGGAAGGTATGTCAGGGCTAGACGGCAGAGTTTCTGTTGTGGTCGGGGTTGTGGGGGGAGGCTTTCATATTTGGATAAGCGGGGGAGGTATTTGATTATCAGAAGTGAAAGAAGGTGTCATGGTGGAGGAGGGTGTGGTAGTGGGGGCTTGGGGTTGGTGGAGGTTAGTTTGGGGGGTATGTTGAGGAATGATCTGTCTGTTCGGTGTCGGAAGGCTTAGGTCCTTAGGGGTTTGTGTGGGGATTTTCATAGCTGGAGTGTACGGTTTAGTAGGGGTGTTTAATTCTGGTTCAGCCGTGTGGGGTGGGGTATTGTCTTGTGGTTGGAGTGGTTTAATCGCTCGGACGAATCTAGTTCGGAACGTGCGAGTCACGCCGTGATAGTCGATGGTGACTTGATAGGCGTTTGGGACTTGTGTGATGGTGTAGGGCCCGACATAGCGAGGGCCTAACTTGTTGGTGATAGGGAGGTTGGCTACCATTACGGTGTCATGGATGGCGAAAGGGTTTTTGTCATCGATGTTATCCGTTTTGGTGTCCTGACAGGTTTGGGCGGTATGGAGGGTGTTTTGCAGATGTTGCAATGGGTCAATTGTGGAGGTGGTGGAGGGAAGGTGAGCGTGGTAGTGGAACGGCAGTAACAGGGGGGGTACGCCGTAAACACATTCATGAGGGGAAATACCGTCTTCTCGGGGACAGGTGTTCATGCCCCATTGTATAATTTTTAGTTGTGATGGCCAGTCTGCGGTGTTAAAAGCAATAATTTTTGTTCGCAACTGATTGTTGATGGTGCGATGGCTGCGTTCGCATATAGCATTTCCTTGAGGCCAGTATGGGGATGAGTGTTTAATCTTAATGCCACATTGTTGGGTGAACTGTTGCCAAACGTGTCCACTAAACTCGGGGGCATTGTCGGATAGAAGAGCAAGGGGCAGACCGAATATAGGGAATACTTCTGTGGCAAGCAGTGTGGCGACTGTGGTGGCTGTGTGGTCTTTAGCTGGGCAGGCAATTAAACATTTTGAATAGACGTCCACAAATGTGACGATATAGCGCTTGCCAGCGTAAGGAGGAAACGGGCCCATGATGTCGAGGGTTAGGTCTTGGAACGGTTTGGTAGCCGACAAGGTACCAGCTGGGCCTGGGGTGCGTGATCTATCCTTTCTCAATAAACACGGTTTGCAGGATTCTGTCACTCGTTGTGCAATTTTGGAGGGGTTGGGGGTCCAGTATTGGTGTGTGAAGATTTTTAACATCTTCTTTTGTCCAAGGTGTATGCCGTTTCCCTCGTGGATGGCAATCATGTAGTCATGGGCAATGGTGGGGTCCAAGATTATGTGACCAGTGTCTGTGGCAAGTTGATCTCCCCAGCGAGTCAGTCCCCTGAAGACATTTAACGGTATCCAGGGGGGTCTGATTCTTGCTTCCCAAGATTGAATTAGGGAGGGGGCTGAGGGGGCATTATGTCGGGGGGTGGGGGTAGATACCAACCCAGTGTTTTGTAAGGCGGCTAGGTTGGTGGGGGGGTCTTTTGGTACTGGCAAACGTGACAGGGCGTCTGCATTGGTATGGAGTTTGCCTGGACGATATTGTATGGTAAAGTCGTAGTCCTCTAGTGTCTCCCTCCAACGTACCAAAATGGCTGAGTTGGTTTCGCACCTACGCAGCCATTGTAAAAATTGATGGTCGGTAATTATGTCGAGTTTTGCGCCCAACACAAATGACCGGAAGTGGCTGAGTGCCCAAATGATCCCTAAGCACTCTCTCTTGGTGGCTGCGTAATTCTGTTGTGTTTGGGTGAGGGTGGAGCTGGCATACGCTATCACATGTTCCTCTCCGTCTCTGACTTGAGCTAAAACTGCACCCATGGCGTACAGAGATACGTCGGTATAAAGACGGAAAGGTTTTTGGTAGTCAGGGAAAGCGACAATAGGGGCTTGGATTAGCTTTTGCTTCAAAGTGTTAAACGCGAGGTCTCTTTCAGGTGTCCAGTCTTTGTGGGTGAGTTGGTGGAGGGGTCTGGCTATGGTGGCAAAGTTGGGATGAAACGTTTGTAGTATGTGGCTAAACCTAGAAACGAACGTACTCCTTTAACAGTGGTGGGTGGGGGTTGGTTTTGTATGGCTTGAAGTTTCTTTGGGTCTGGCGCAATACCATGTTCAGATATCACGTGTCCGAAGAAATCTACCTTATTTCGGGCAATCTCGCACTTTGAGGGTTTTAATTTCAACCTGGCGGCTCGGATTCTTTGAAGGACTTGTCTCAACCTGAGGAGGTGTTCTTCCCAGGTTGGTGAGTACACAATAATATCGTCCAGATAGGCTAGGCAGGTTTCCCAGGTTAGGCCATGTAATACCGCTTCCATCAAACGGGAGAAAGTGGCGGGTCCGTTACAGAGGCAGAGGTAGGACGTTAAATTCATAGTGATGGCCACCACTAGTGGAAAATGCTGTTTTCTTTTGGTCCTCGGCCTTGATAGGCACTTGCCAATACCCTGCTTGTAAGTCGAGGGTAGTGAACCATTTGGATCCGTGTAGGGAGTCAAGGGAATCGTCTATTCGGGGTAAGGGCGTAGCGTCTTTAATGGTTACGTCATTTAACCTCCTGTAATCGACGCAAAAACGGGTTGTCCCATCTTTATTTTTGACTAGGACAACAGGGGAAGACCAGGGACTAATGGACGGGGTGGCAATCCCGGTCTCTAACATTTCCTGGACTTGGCGTTCCTCTTCCTGACGTTGTATGGGGTTCTTTCTACGGGATGGTTGTCGTATCCCCCCATACGTTATACGCCTGTGGTGTTAATGATGTGTTGTTCTACATCAGTCTGTCCGATTTCGGTGGGTTGTTGGGCAAACACGTCACTGAATTCCAGCAGTAGGTCGTACATGCCGTTCTTTTGGTGGTCAGATAATGTCTCAGGGAGAGGGGGCAATTGGAGGCTGGTAGGGGTGTCGTTAAAATCTATGGGGAGGTCATCGAAAGTTTCGAGGTCCCCTATAATGAGACCTTTTAGTAATGTCAGGGATTCCTCTGAGATATTTGCCACGAGAATGTGGTTGATGCGAGCGGAAATGATGGCGGGTTGTAAGAGGCAACGATGGGGGTTGGGGGACGTGGTAGTGGGGGAAAATATCATGTGAGTTTGGGGTATGGGCCGCAGGTTCACCCATTTTTGATGGTGGGGGGAATTTGGCATTTATCCTGAACTACAGCTGGGCTAATGATGGTGGGGGATTGACTGGCGAGCAGGTGCTTGGTACTTATAAGGGGGGCAAGGTCACTTTGGTGGGGGTCACGCGTGAGGGGGGGATTAACGGCGCGTGTGGGAGGATCAGTGGGGCGCGGTGAGGGGGTTAGAAAACGGGATTTGTTGGAGGGACTGCGGAGGGTTGGTGGGGGAAGCGTGAGGTATAGAAGATGGGTTATTGGTGAAGGACTGATGTAAGGATTTGTGGTTGTTAGAAGGACGAATTTGGGGAGCGTTGTCGGTGGCAGTGACGGTTTGTTTGGAGTTTATGTGGATTTGGTGGTTTTGTTTGTCATGAGAGGGCGAGTCAAGTGTGGGGTTGTGAAGTTTTCTAGGGGTGTGAATTGTGTGGGGGTGGAAGGGAGCTACTGACGGAAAACTGTCACAAGGGGGATTGGGGTGGGTGTGGAATAGCTGGGCATTTCTGTGGGCATGGTGGGAACATGGTTGTGTCCCTCGGTCGGAACGCGTGAGGGGGGAATTAACGGCGCGTGCGGGCGGTTCAGAGTGGTGAGAGGTGAGCGAGTTAGAAAACGGTATTTGTTGGGGGGACTGCGGAGGGTTGGTGGGGAAAAAGTTAGGTGTAGAACATGGGTTATTGGTGGAGGACTGGTGTATTGATTTGGGGTTGTTACTAGGACGAATGTGGGGAACTTTCTTGGTGGCAGTCAAGGTCTGGTTAAAAGTGATGGGGGGCGGGTGGGTTTGTTTGTCATGAGAGGGTGAGTCAAGTGTGGGGTTGTGAATTTTTCTAGGGGTGTGAATTGTGGGGGGGGGGGGGGGGCAAGGGAGCTACTGACGGAAAATTGTCACAAGGGAATTGTTGGGGGTTGTGGGATAGCTGAACATTTCTGGGGGCATGGGGGAAACATTGTTGGGTACATTGATCGGCTTTTCCCCTGGAAACATGTGTACATAAACATTTGATAGAATTATGGTTACATATATCAGAGTCTGTCCTGAAAACATGGGAGGATTTATCCGGGACAGAATTACGAGAATGGAGGGGATTACCGAGAGGGAGTTGCTTGGACTTGTCTTCTTTCGTTTGTTGAGGCATTTGGTTACTGAATGGGGTGAGATTTTGAGGGGACTCCGGGCAAGGGGAGGGTTTCGGAGTCACCTTAGTGCTAGCTGCAATTTGGTAACCCTGACTCAGGGTTTGTTGAGGGGGAAGGTGTTTTTTTTTTTTTTTAATGGGTTTCTGCGTGATGGGTTTGTCAGAGGCTTTGGGTTGGAATTTTTTGAATGATATCAGCCTTTGGCCGCAGTCGACCTGGGCCTGGAGTTTTTGAAGGAGGTCAAGTCCAAGGAAACCATCGTAATGTTTACAGTTGGAGGAAAATACTGTGAATGTGAGATAACAACAAGCATGGGGGGCAGGAGTAGTTACTGATAAGGGCAAAGTGTCTCCTAGGAGATTTAAGTAAGTATCAGCAGCTGAGATTAGTTCTGCTTTGGTGGTTAACAAAGGGCCAAATAGTCGGTGGTGTTGATCATAGTAATTTTTGAACAAACATGACTTGGCAGCTCCCGTGTCGATTAACAAGCGGACAGGAATGTCCTTGATTTTGGCCATGTAATAAATGGGGGCAGTGCGGTCAGTTATGGCGTCCCCCGTCGAGGCCATCTTGGGCGGGGGGTACTTTAAAAATCCTGGGAATCGGTATCTACCTCCTCCAGGGTTTCCTCAGTATCCTCTGAGGTCATGTTAGGGGCTATTTCTCCAGTGTGTCTTTCTTCCATCTCTTCCTCTTGTCCCAACTCCTCTTCATTTACAGAAATGCGAGGAGTAAAGGGGCGAGGTTTGGCAGAGTCACGAATTTGATGGAAAGCACACTGAGCTTTACAGGCAGGGAAATCATAGGGGTTGATAATTACTAAAGTAGGGTTTTTACTTTGGTAGGTGTTGTAGTTCCTGTTCCGGTTGAAGATTCTGCGTCGCTGGGTAGGTTGGAACCGGGGTCTACTGGGTTGGGGCTTGCCGGAAGGGTAGGTGGGTCTGTTGTGGAAGGATGAGGCTGGGTAGGCATTCTTGGAGTTTTGGTGGTCGGGTTGCTGCGGGTGCGTGGGAAACCTCTTGATTGCAGCGATTTGGGTGGGTGCTTCTGTGCGCACGGCCAAAATACGTCGGATCGTGATGAGATCTTTTTGGTATCCGACGAAATCGTGCACACGGAAATGGTCTTTTACTGCTGAGGGTAATATAGACACAAGGTTGACCAGAATTTGCTGTTCTTGTTGGATTCTGGTCAACGTGGGGAAAGAAACTTTTATGTGTTGGGCAATCTTATTCACTGTGGCATCTAAATCGCCTTCGAATTTAGTGTCTTGGATACGGGTGTGGGCCACGAAAACGCCCAACGAAGGCTTAATGGCTTCTATCACTATTGGACGAAATTCGTCCCAGGTGAGAGCAGGGTGCACTTGATAGTCAACCAAGGAAACGGCTTTTCCCAGGTGCGTTAATGTTACGGCTATTTTTTCTGCGTCCGTGGTATAAACTAGGTCAAGTACGGGTTTCACTATGTCCATGAATGTTTCGATCTCATACATTTCTCCATCATAATGGGGGATGGGAATGTGAGAACGGTGCGCCATGATGTTATCGTGTTCTGGCTGTTCCAAACTTGCAATGTAATGCAACCTTTTATCTGAATCAAGAACCACTGCTGCCGCCAATGTTATGCCCTGTTTTTCTACAGGATTAACTTGGGTAATGTGGGCTCTATCTGACTGGGTATATAAGGCTGCATACACAATACAAGGTATGAGGAATAGAGAACACAAAATAAACACACGGTAACACGACACACGATCACTTTTATTTAAGTAGATGAATAAAGCGCATAGAAAGATAGTAATACTCGTACAAAACAAATAATAGAAGGGAACTGCTAGCATTAGCGGATCTGGATGGAGCCTAGTCTCCCACATCCAACGTTCAGGTATACCCTTCTGATCACGGGTTTAGTTAGCAAGGTTTATTATACTGGAAGACCTCAATGTATTTATGTGTTCAATTTCACTAATTATATTTTCTACTGGTAGGTCGCATGCCCAAGTAGCAGCTCACAGTTAGAATTAGACACGCGTATATTTCTGAACACGGAAAATTCTAGTAACTTCAAGGGGGTACTGATCTAAGATTTATATTCTTATGGCAGAAATACGTAGAACACAAATCAGTGGGCGAATGTTAGATATCACTAGGGTTTTTGGATATCTGAATAAGGTAATTACGAGAGTCAATGTCGCCTGTTAATTAATGAACACTGATACGCTTAGTACGTCCCAAATGGAATGGTTAAATATGAGTTACACTGGGCAAAGTTATAGCCACTTCATAGAAAAGTTAAGAAGTGAATGTCGAACTGGTACTATAACACTTAGTACTAGTAATGTGAATCTTGAATAGTATTTGTTGGTCTGGTCCTGGTTATCTTGCTTCCGGTGATGTTGGGAGCTAATGACTGGTTCCTCGGCCGTCCAGGTGGTCCAAAATGTAGGAAGTTCTCAAGTAGGATCTTTTGGCGATCGGTGCTGGCTACACACTTATATACCCACTAATTTGTGTGAAGGTTATAAGGTGCATGCTGGTACTTGTACATGGACAGATCTTCTATTTAACTTCTGCCACGTAGTCTGCCGGCTCGGGAATCCCTCAACTCAGGAACAACACAAGGGCAGAGCTAGAGGTTAACTTCAGGGTAGTGACCACTGGTTGGTGTCTAACTTTCAACTAATTTGACTGGGGGCGGAAGCTAGGTTTATAGGCTCGGTTCTGGACCCTGTAGGCAATAGGGATCTCGAGTCTTATGGACTTATTTGAGCTCTCAATAGATATGGGGACTAGGTAAGATGGTGATTACTGTTGTGGCACATGGCTATGGAAGCCTTCATTTTGTGATATAACTGAGCCTTAGTAAAAGGTACTATTTTGGCTATACTGGAAGTATTTATGGGAGGGAGACTGGATCTACTTTGCGGGGAGGACTGGGACAGCTGTGATAGGGGCGTCTCTCTTATATTACTCAGTCTTCGTTCTATTGCATAGCTGAGGTGCTAATTTGACTATCCGAGTATGCAAAACAGGTGAATGGGTTATTGTGGGTAAAGAGAGGTGAGTAAGGGGGTTAGACATGCATGGTTAGTTCATTGATAGGAAGAATTCCTAGGCTACCTGGCAATGACCCGGAAGTCAAAACAGGGGTCAGGTATACCTCCGCGGGGGTGGGGTCTCCCTCCTTGGGTGGGTAAAAAGGGGTAGCCGGGCGCCCTCTCTCTGGGATGGTCGTCCGGCGGCTGTGGCTAGGGGCTTGCCATATCACCAGTGTTTGTAATAACCCTCTGTTTATGAGACAGATGTGGGTGTTTTTAATATCAAAACCGAAGGTGCCTTGGCTAGCTGGTTGTAATTGGTTGGTTGTTAATTGCATGGTTTGCTTGATGTGGTGGAGACTGGTTGCTAACTCTGCCACATTTATCTGGAAGTATGGCAATAGAAGTTAGTTACTGGCGAGGCGGCGAGCCTCGCACCGACGACCATTGGGTGCAGGGTTGTGAATGGGTTGTAAGAGAATAGATGGCATGCAAGGGGTTAGTAAAGTTATAATGTTGTTCTGGCCTACTAAGTGAAGGCAGGCTGGATAGGAGTATATATATAAAAGGTTGGAGAGCGTTAGCAACGGAAAAATCAAGGATCTTCGAGAGGTATGAGAGAGAGGCTAGGTCGGACAAGAGTCGAGAAGCGCGGGGTATTTTAATGAGAGGGGGAAAGCTCAGGGGGGCTACAGGGAAATTTGACCCTAAGGTCTCTGGGCGTGGGGATGGCATTAGGCTGCAGTTGATATTGGAGTTTTTGAAAGGACAGTGAAAGTATGTTAGCCAAATGCTACCGGGGGATGCAAATACGGGGTGGTATATGAGTCTGGAAAAGATAGAATCATGTGGACTGTGGGGTGGTGGGGAAGAAGGAGGTTAACTGTAGGTGTGTGCTTGATTGTGGAGAAAGTAGGGAAAAACATGGTGTATTATTACTCGTCAATACGAGGGGTTATGGACCTATTATTTGACACGATTTCTTGTACGTCTAGGTGTCCATGGGAACTGCGTTTTCTATGAAATATAGACCAAAGAAAAACGGCAGTTCGTAGGGGTACTTCGTTATTGTTTAGGAATACTATGATAGATACTGGTAACAAAGGTTATCTATACAATCTCTGGTTGGGGTAAGAATTGGAGTTACAGCATGGTGGCTAACATCTGTATTCATGGCTGTCTAAGTCTTATGGGGGCAATGGTTCTATATCCTGGTGTACCCGTGGGTATCTTAATTTCTTATGAGTTTGGACATGTGGTTTTTAACATCTACTTCTCAGATGTAAGAACATACATTGATATATGGCTGTCGGATTTGTTGGCTTTGGCTCAACTTAGGGACAGGGCATTGGTGTTTTTTTATATGAATGTATATTCTTGTTCATCATCGTGTAGGTAGAATCGGGCGGGTAAGAGCTGTAGGACACGAAGTAAAATGGCGTAGTGTGGACTGTGGATACGAAGGAGGTAAGTGGAAGACGTATGACAATTGTGGAAAAATAAATGGAAAAAGGTGAACACAATGGCGGATAAAGATACTTAACTTAAGGATTGAATACATAGATTTTATGGGCGATGAGTCTTCAGAAACTTAGTCTGGCAAGACAAGATATGTTAGGGAATGTTAATATTAATACGTAACCTAAGGATTGAATACCTCGATGAACGACGACATTATAGTCGTCGTCCTAATAAGGTGATGAAACCTGGTTGATCTGCACTTGGCACAATACGACACAAGGACAGTGCCGCTATGTCGTATCAATATTGGTGGCAGTTAATATTTTAGAGACACTTAGTTACTAGAGGAACAATGCAAGGGGGCGACTGAGCATGGGTTACATATATCTATACTCGTCATGGGAAATGATATACGAGGTCTAGGGACAGGCGCGGGTGTTTTAACTTCTAAGATATATAACATCTACTTCTCGGATGTAAGAACATACATAGATATATGGCTGTCTGATTTGTTGGCCTTGGCTCAACCTAGGGACAGGGCATGGGTGTTTTTAATATGAATGTATATTCCTGTTCATCATCATTGTAGTTAGAAGTGTAGGACACGAGGGGTAGTGTATGTGAGGTGTGGAAAATGGTCAGTTTAGAAGGGGTAGGTAGGTGCGGCCTGGAGCTGCTTAGCCCTGCGGGCTTGGGCCTGTCTGAATTGGCTGGCTCGGTCAGCTGGTCCTTTCGTTCTGTGGACCTTTCTTTCGGGTGTTTCTGTGTGGTGTTCGCTCGTGGCTTCTGTGGTGGGCTTCTCGTTCTGGGGCATTTTAATTTCTACTATCGCACATGAAATTTGAGACTGCTGTCTTCAATAGTAACGGTATAATAAGCAATTTCCTACCCCTACCCCCTAAAAGGCCAACATTGATGATTTTGCAAAAAAAAAGAAAAAACACGCTTAAAGGTGCTTGTTATGATTTCTGACCAGGATCAATGTATGATACTTTACATTTTAAACGAAAGGACATTATCAAAATAGTCTGACCAAAAAGTTTGACTTGAATTACATAAGTCCATCTTGCAGAACTCATCAAAGAGTTCCAAGAGACGTGTGAACTTTGGTGACAACAATATAGGTTTGAGTCCCGAAGGGAAGAAGGAAAACCTAATATTTATTAGTGGCCCCTCCATCATTGACGATATGCCCATTAGTATAATAGTCCCCTTTCAAGCACCCGCGGTTCGCATGTTTGAAACACCCGCCGCAGGGGAAAGTCCTAACAGCATAAGTGTAACGCTAATTCTCTTATGGAATCGTCTTTATGATTGAGTACTCACTACGAAAAATTTCGTAAAAAATATAAAATAAAAATGAACTTAAAATTTGTTATATTAATGCTTTCCAGCTCGTGGATGTCTTATGTGGATTCTAGCCGAGACGCTGCACCAAGCGATGCCATTCCTTCTTCCTTTCCCTGCGCGCATCTTGTCCAGATGTGCGCTGCCTGTGCTCGGCTTTATTCTTCGTTCGCTCAACTCTAGTGAGTCTTTTGCTCATTTGTATATATCTGAGTTGTAATAGAATAGGTTTAGACTAGCTAGAACAGGCAGCCCCATTGGTATGCCCGCAGGGAAGTGTTAAATTAGGGTATTATTGTGAAGGCGCCATATAAGCCCTGTGAGCCCGCGCCTCATGTGTTTTTGTTTGTGTTTCTGCGCCTTAGCTTTGCTAATTACCAATTAGTTAGGAGGCTCTTTTCTCCGCAGGATAATGCTTCAGGCCATCGCTATGAGGCAGTTGCATTTTTATTTATATTGGCAGGCGCTCTGGTCTAAGAGTTGTCACACGCGGTGTGGAACTTTCCAGAGTCCGGGTCTGCTCCTCCCCTCGGCCGTGGGGTTTTCTCCGCTCGCTGCTGCTATCTTCAGAGGTAAGAGTAACAGATTCAATATGATGATTATTATGTGCCTCGTGGCCAGCCTCAGTAGGGGTATTCTTAGTAGGCTAGGGGTATTATTATTATTATTTTAATGCTTAATAAATACCATGTTAGCCCTAAGATGTGCCCCTCGTTTTCATGTGCTGATATTATACATGTTAACAGGGTGTCAGGAGACGTCCTGACTGATTTTTTTTTTTTTAGGGTAGCTGACTTTCTCAGATAAGTCGGTTCCTTCAAAAAGTTTGTTTCTTTTTTCCGGCGATCTTTCTGTGTATTGATGCCGAATACTCGCCTCGCAGGCGAGAAAGGAATTAACCAAATTACCCGGAGTGGTGTGCGGTACCACTGGACTTCCGGGGGGAAGCAGATTCCCAAGGGAAGTATCTCGGCCCGGCCGAGTGAACTCGCCCTGACCGAGAGCCTCACGCGGCATGAGCAGACTTATAACGCCCGGCGGAACAGTCCAGTGAGATAATTGACTATACCTCAGGTCCTATAGACGATCGGATAGTTAATTGCCAAGGTTAATATGGGCCAGTGACACATTGTCACAGGTAAGCAGTTCAAATGACGAAGAAAAGAAAACTTAAAAGTTTTTTCGCATACAAGTATGGTCTACATGGTCTACATGGTCTACAGCTAAATTTCCGGCGTATTTGTGGGAGTGATGATGTGTGTACCTCTCGGTTTATCCTTATGAGCATTGATTCCTAGAAATTTTCTATTTCCAGATCACAGCACATCAGTAGCGGCACAAGTCAGCAGGGGAAGGGGCCGATCCCGGCGGGGGGAGGGGGTTTAGCTCCATCATGCCTCTAGTCAATCTCCGTGCTACACCTACTTGCTCTCTTATCCCAGTTTTTGCACACAAACTTTGCGTAAAATGTGTGAAATACCTCAATAGATCACGAGGCATTTGGGTGTCTAAGAAGTGTGCCATTTGTTCCGAACTTCGTTCCACATTATTTGGTAAAAAAGATAATTCGTGTCTAGTAGCACTCAAAGAAATTAAGAACATTTTCAATGCCTACACAAAAGACATTGCCCATAAGGCTCTTCATTGCGACGATGAAGCTCTCTGGGAGCACTTAGTTATTAAGTCGCCTGTTCTAAAATTAACGCCGGCCAAGTCTACTAAATCTAAAGCTAAACCTCAAATTCTATCAAAAGAGTTAGTAAGTAGCGGAGATAGCAGTGACTCTAGTACTGCAACCCCCCCCCGGCTACCATAAGAGGGGATGCTCACCTTCGCCGAGTGACCACTCTAGGTCCAGGTCAAGGTCCCCCCTCAGGCAGTCCAGGCAGTCATCGGTGGAGTCTTCGAGATCCCACAAGAGGCGCAAGGATGACGCGGCGGCAGCTGGCCACAAGAAATCAGAAAAGGATTGTTATGCCCTGATTTTATACAGGATTAACGATTGATACAGGTGAGTTCTACTAGACTGGGACTTCCGAGTTCATACAATTAGGCCTACATATAAAGAAGACAACAGAAGATATACAGTATATATCACCAAAATATAGTTTAGAATACAGCTTTATTCCCTTAATATCTAAATACACGAATGGAGTATGAGTGTGAGTTTAGAAACACAACCAGTGAATAGCACTTAAAACATTTTCTATCTTCGAGCACAGTCGCGGATCTGAATAGAGTGCAGGTATTACAGCACAGCTTAACTGTATACCTTTTGTCCGGAATCAGGTACAGTAGTCCTATCGATGGTTAATACAAGTAATATCATCAGCTATATTATTTCACTGTACTTATAATGAGATAGACTTGCAATGGCGGTTATGAAAGAGAGTTAGGTATTTCACTATATGTATCTTGAGTTATATACCGTGCGCACTGGTATGAGAGCAAGTTCAAAGTCAACTGAGAATGGACTTTGAAATATCTTCTTCGTGTTAGAATAATGGCACAGAGTCGCTTGTGGACTCTGAAATATATTCACTTGGTCGAAATAATGACAGTCGCTTAGCATCAAAATCGGCTTAATTTGATTCAATTCTGAAAATCACTTTTACTGGTCGGGAACACTTCAATAGATTGTGAAACATTGGTAACTGGAATTCGTTGCTATAAATTCCTAGTATTAACACTGTAATGAATTTTTGATGTTTTTAACACTTTTTAGGACTGTTTATTTTACTCTCGAACTTGGGTTTTTGGCAGAGTCGCTTGTAAACTCTGTTTTATTTTGCTCACTTTGTAGGTTAACTTAGATACTTTCTCTCGTTTCTGGTCATCGACTTAGACGTCTTTTCTATATCTTCTTTCCGACGATGGTTAAGGTGTTTGCTGTCTGTAGTCGTCTGCTCCTCCGTGGGCCGTCCAGGTTGAAATTGAAATTGAAATAGTTTATTCAGCCCAAGAACATTATAATACAAAGTAATATTATCTTAGTACAGTACATAATTGGCTGTGCCTTATTGAGAGTTGCCTCTCTTATAAAGACACCTGAATTAGTTAAACTCGAATAATAGGATAGTCCCATTATTTGACATTAGAAAATTTAAACAGTATTCCTGGCAATTACATAATAGTGATATATTATATACACATTTATATACTTTGTTTCAACCTTTACATTCATATACATACTCATACTATGTATCATACAGATACATATACATACTCACATACATACAAACATAATTATACCGAATATAATTTTACATAATTTACTATCAAGCAGTCAATTCGCTCAATCCGCAGAGTTTCGGTAAATTACTTAGGTTTATTAGAGGCTTAAAAGTTAAATGTATAAGTAAATTTGCAATGGGTAAAATGGAAAAGGGATAAATCAAGAAACATATAAATTATACGGTTGGCCGGCTGTGTGAAGATAGTTACAGGTGGGTTGATGGGTTTGGGGTCTTAAGTATGACTCCGTAACTTATTGTAATCATCTGGCAATTACTGTTGGGCACCATACCGGACTAACGCGAGTATTCTAGAGATTATTTGAAATACTCGACTATCCTGACCTTTATATCAACCGTTGATGAAGTCCCGTTAAGGTACTCTTGAACTAGGTCTTAAATATCGTACCTCAGTGAGAACGTATATGGTACGATATCGGACTAACGCAGGAAGATTTTATAACTACTCTTCCTGACTGTCTCTGACCTTTTTAAGAGGTTCGGGGGACCCGGGGCGGTGTTTAAACCTTTCAGTTACGCAGTCTAATGGGATGCCACAGACTCAGTGCACCTAGGACTTGTATATGCAGAGTCCCCTTGAGGGTATCTCGCCAAGCCCTTCTTTCACAGCGGTCTCAGATGTTTCGAGAATACCTGTGAAAAGTGGTAGTGTTCACTTTCAATAGTAATAAGTAGAGAGGTCGGGATGCCGGAGTTTCTCAACTCTTACTAGGGAAAGTGGAACCTAGCAGAGGGGATAATGTTAGTTACTGGGATGCCAGTAGTAACAAAGTTCCTCTGATAGGACACTTTGCGCAGTGTTCACTTCCAAGAGTAATAGTAGAGAGGTCCGGATGCCGGAGTCTCTCTACTTGTACTAGGGAAAGTGAAACCTAGCAGAAAGGACAATGTTAGATACTGGGATGCCAGTAGTAACAAAGTTCCTCTGAAAGGACACTGTCACAGGGTTCACTTCCAAGAGTAATGGTAGAGAGGTTGGGATGCCAGAGTCTCTCTACTTTTACTAGGGGAAGTGGGACCTAACAAAAGGGACAATGTTAGATACTGGGATGCCAGTAGTAACAAAGTTCCTAGAGTAGGACTTAGCACTTTTCACTCTAGAGAATATTGAGGACGGGATGCCGTTCTCCTCAACTTCTTTTAGAGAGGGTGCATGTGGACTTCTTTAACTAGAAAGGAAGGGGCAGGATGCCGGGACCCTTCTTCCTAAGCTAAGGAAAGCTTTATACCAGTAACAGAAACTATGTTAATCACTGGGATTGTTATGTTAATGGATATGTTATGGATATGTTGGATGGATGGATTGGATGGATATATGAATGTTATGGATATGTTAATCACTGGGAACCAGTGGTAACAAAGTTCCTGTAACAGGCCACAGTTTCGGTAACTGAAAGAATAGAAGTGAAGCTCCGGGATGCCGGTCACTTACACTACTATAATTTAGTAGACACCGCCTATCAAGAGTCTCTATGTTAGCTGACGGGATACCGCAACCAACAAAGATTCCTAAAATAGGATTTTTTTTTATCTCACAGACAGTATATTGGACTTTCGGGATGCCGTAGGTCCAACTGAATGGAGGTTTAATTCTAAGACTTCTAGAGGTGGGATGCCAGTACTCAAGAAGCCTTAAAATTGCTTAACTCTCCTAAATTATCTTGTATTGAGAATTACTGCTAGGGATCCTTCCTAACGTGTAGGATGGTAAGGGCATGAGGATGTATCCCTGGAGGGGTCTATAGAACCTTCTTGTTCTGGTGGTCAAGATATTCTCATTATAAATCAATTTATTAGGTCACACGGTGGTACTCATATCAAGAGACAAATTACTCAAAAAGGTACTTCATCAATGGTTAAGAAAATAATTATAAAATATATAGGTAAGGTCAATAGAGCCTTGGAAAATAATAAC
Organism: Paralithodes platypus; assembly: GCA_032716605.1. NCBI lineage: Eukaryota > Metazoa > Arthropoda > Malacostraca > Decapoda > Lithodidae > Paralithodes > Paralithodes platypus. The sequence continues at coordinate 49,956,227 of CM064505.1, forward strand.
TTTGCTCAAGGAAGAGAGTTCCTTAATTCTTAACTTGAGCGGGAGGCTTAGGGTCGTGTGCAAAAACAAAGTGAGGAAGTAACCTACAGGATGCTCATCGACGTATTTTATATATCATACTCATCCACGGGGGTCTGAAATGAGAATCTACTTATGTATCATCGGTAGTATGATGTACGTTGATAATGATTTGTAAAATATAGCATGGTATGTTATCTATTAATATAGCATTCTAAGTAGGTGTCCCTCCCGGAATGTGTTGGTACTCCTGGCGAGCTAGCGTGTGAGCCAGCTGGCTTCCGGTGCGTGTTTGAAGAACACCAGTGCCACTCGGTGTTGCGGCGACTTTGGTACTCTCTACTATGCATACAAACTTATATGAGAAAGAAGATAATGTGGCTTGTATAATTAGAAGATATAATCAGAGGATAAAAGAAGACGTATATACTGTATGTGTGTAGGAAACAATGTCCCAAGGATCTATTGATGTACTATTTAATATTAATTTTGCATAGTTTAACAAAACATCATGTCATATTTATATCATACTTGTTGGTTATATTCTTAATATTAATTACACATCTTATTACTTATTATACATGATTACATAACATTATAGAAGATAGGAAAAGAAAACATATACAGTGTCTTGGGTTCCCTCAAAAAAGGGGTTGGCTGAAAACTATTTTCTTTTTAGGGGATGTCGTGGGGCGAATCGTCCTGCCCGGTGTGGGTGGGCATTCTTCCTTCTGCGTGTCCTTCTTCAGCATAGCGATTTGTCTGTTCTTGAGTTTCGCTACTGCTGTAGATCCTTGTGGTGTTGTGATGGATGCTGGTTTGGATTCTGTTTTCTCTATCTTTGTCCTTCCTTTCTTCGGGTCTTCTTGCTCCTTTCTCTTGGTTGGTTTTCCTTCTTCTTCCACTCCTTCGGTCTCTCCTGTTTGACGGTCTTCCTTTTCCGGGGTATTTTAAGGGTCATAAGAGTTCCCGCAAGGAGAAGACGCAGTCGCGGCCACTTCCCTCCACCTCTACCTCCATCTTGTCTAACGTCCAATCTGGCAGCTCAGAGGTAGGGACGGAGGGGACTGAGTCGACTCCTAGGGAAGAATATAGGGAATCTTTGGTTGTACCTCAGGAAGTACATTTTGCTATTCCTAAATTGAACTTAAATTTACCAGTCAGTAGGCCTCCTATAGTTTCACAAAGAGTGTTGGTAGAACAGTACCGTGGCTATACGACCTGCAGACACCACGATTTGGACAATTCCCAGGTGAGTCAAGTGATACCAGATTCACAACCCCCTTCTGATCAGGGTGGAAGTGTATGGAGACATTCTAAACCTTCAAATGTTGATAACAGTGTTCATTTTCATGAAAGTGTTAGGGACAGTGATATTATTGAGACCATCCCCTCCTCAGTACCTGACCTAGTTTGGCCGGTGAATGGTCAAGGGTCTGAACAGCGGCAACAACCCCCGGAACTTTTAGAAGTGTGGGATGAGCCGGAGGACATAGAACTGTCCTCAGCAAAACCCAGGCATACTAAGGAAGGGTCTGAGGTAGGTTCAGAATCTTCCAAGGAATCACATAGCAAATGTATAACTACTGATGATCTCGATTATATTTTACACAAGGTTATGCGCCAATACAATATGCCAAAAGCTCAGGATACTCCCACAACTACGCCGGGAGCTCCCCCGATAGGGTCACTTGTGCGGCCTCTAGAACCAACCAGGGTTGTGCCACCTAATAATATGTCCCTCCCCCATTTTAACGTCATCCCGGCGAACACTACGGCAAGTGGCACGGCAGTGCCCGCCTCATTAACAACTACCAACGTTCGTGTAATAACGGATGTTACTCCCCCTCCTCTTAACAAACTTCCCCATAGAAAAGGCCCTATGCCTATTCTGTATGGTTCCGACTGCTCGTGGATTCCAGTAATAGCGAAAAACCCGAGCGTAGCACAGACAACCATATCGGGGGAGATCTCTGTTCCCAGTGAGTGGGTAATAGAGGTTAGTAAGAGTAAGAAGCTGAGGGTCAAAGATTCACAAGGGCAATTATTGGATGTAACTATCAAAGCTATTCCTACTGTTTATTCACCTGAATTTTTTGTGTACTCTGCTACTCCGGCATTACCTCCCGCCTTCTGTGCACGACTCTTTGCGGACTGGACAAAGTCTGACGGCGTGAATGATATTAAATCGCTCAATACGCTAACGCCGGAGTTGAATACAACTCCAGTCCTAGATCAGTCTCACAATCCAGTTCTGCAGGTGAGGCAGGTAGGTCTAGGCCCGTGGGTGGACTGGGAGGCGGAATCTCAACAATTTGCAGCTACTATCACATCAAAATCCTCCCACCAAATACCTCAGGATAACCACATTTGGTTTTCAATGCCTATCAATAAAGCTGAAGGGGTGTCCCCTGCTCTTTTTAATTTCCTGTCGGCTCCCAAACTGTCTCTCTTTGACTTGCAGGAACCCTTTTCAACCCCCCCCCCCCCTCCAGCACACTTAGACAGAGACTTTAAATTGCGAAATAAAGCATTTATACTATTTTCACAATTTATTCTGAGCCGCCAAATAGCCTAGTCCCTCACGAGGACCATAGCCGCTATTTCTGACCAGAATGTAAGGAAGGCCACCGAACTATAACGGCGGCTTCTTTTACAGAATTCCATCCAGTCCTTGGGTGACATCCGAATAGCCTTGCTGGAAGCTGTTCGTGCACGTCAGGACTTACAAGAGTGTATATGGTTAAGAAGTTACCGGACGACATTGGTCGCCGGGTAACCCTTTTCCCTATGTTAACTGCCTCTTTTCTAAACCTTGAGACTTGGAAGGCAGTTTATAATATGGTTGACAGCTTGCAGCCAAGTACTTCCCAGGCTAGGAAGGAGAACTTTAAGAAACCGTACTCCAAACCTAAAAGCGGAGGTAAGTCACAACACTCTGGCGCTAAGCAGCCCTTTCAGGGACCCATGCCTCCTCCGGCACAGGGAGGTACTCAGCACAAGCCTAGACAGGGAAAACATTCAGGCAAGTGGCACAATAAAATAAGTCACAACACAAGTCAGGTCAGGGAGCGACGCCAGCCAAAACCAGCCCAACCGTCTACCCCTACCCCACCACCGGTAAAAACATAGTTTGTCAAACTCTCTCTCTCCCGGGGCCTATCGAGGGCGAGTTGGATCCGAGGGTAGTTCCGCCGGACAGGCCCAGTCAAGTAACTGGGTCATTTCGGGTGTGTCACCGGGCCTGGCCCCGGCGAACTTGGGCATGGACAATGGTACGCCAGGGCATCACCTGGCGGTGGCTCCGGCGACCTCGTTTATGTCAGACTCAAAAAGTCAATCATGTTTCTTTAGAGGTGGAGTCACTAGTCCAGGAAATGATCACCAAGCATGTCATTGTCCCGGTCGATCCAACTTGCCCTGTTTTCACGTCCAGACTTTTTCTCGTGCCACAGAGGGACAGTGTTCAAATGCGACCAGTAGTAGATCTCTTGTGCTTGAACAACCACATTCACAATTCACCCTTCAGGATGCTCACTGTGAATCACATCAGGCTAACACTTCCACCACAAGGATGGATGTGCTCGTTAGACCTGACAGACGCCTATTGGCATGTCCCCATCAACAAAAGGTTCCAAAAATTCCTCGCCTTGAGAATCAGGTAAGAGACTTATGTCTTTCAAAGAATGCCATTCTGGTTGAGCCTGGCACCGAGAATATTCACGAAATTAGTTCGGCAGGCCCTCATGCCAATGTTAAATCAGGGGATCAAGGTGTTGTGGTGCCTGGACGATTGGCTGGTAGTGGCGGAGTCATAGAGTTTATGCAAAATCCATGTCAAGCACATTATCAATTATGTACAATCCCTAGGGTTCAAGGTCAAATTGGCAAAGTCACATCTTGTTCCCACACGGGTAATTCAGCGGATAGGGCTGGTCTGGGACACAGCCAATCTTACTCCCAGTCAGAGTGGGGACAACCGCAACAGATTTCGAAATAAATTGTTCGTGTTTCTCCACAGTCTGAACACGACGAGGAGGAAGTGGGAGTCTCTGGTCGGTTCTCTCAACTGGATTCAACTAACGGTAAAGTTGGGCCGGTTGAAAGTAAAGAGAATAATCTTGGAAGGCAACAAATATTTCCCGCTACTGCCGGCGGGAAAATTGTGGCAAATTCCTCCCTTAATTCACAACTTACTGTCGGTCTGGGCGAAGAGAGAAATATTGCACTCAGTTATGACGTGGGTATCTCCCCCACCTACGGTATGGGTAGACACAGATGCTTCAGGGACAATAGGCTGGGGTTATCAGTCGAGCCTAGGCCATCAAGGGCCTTTGGTCCCAAACCGAGAATTTTCATATCAACAAGCAAGAGCTAACAAAAGGTAAACAAAGGGACTAAAAGTCCCTTTGTTTTTCCTTCAAACTCACGGCTCCTCCTTGTGGGGGAAATCAGTAGCTTTCAAATGGACAATTTGAATGCGGTGCACTGCATTCAAAAGCAAGGGTCAACGAGGTCTTGGAAGTTGTTAGAGTTGTCAGAGAATATTTTTGCTCTGGCCGAAGAGCTGAGCGTTCATCTCCATGCATCATATCTCCCAGGCGTAGCGAACGTCTGGGCAGACGCGCTGTCCCGGCGACAGAGCACCACAGTAGAATGGGCAATCAAGCAAGACATCTTCAACAAGATGATTGCAGAGCTGTACCATCCACAAGTGGATCTATTCGCGTCCGAGGAGAACCACAGACTCCCTCTCTACCTAACCCGCCGGGTAATGACCTCGGCGGGAGGTCCAGACGCATTACTGGAGGATTGGAACAAGTGGAGTTCCATCTATCTTTTTCCGCCTCCAGACGCTTCACTCATGTGTCAGGTAGTTCACAAACTACGGGGTTACCGGGGTGTAGTCTCGATGATCGCGCCTCTTTGGCCGGCTCAGGTGTGGTACCACCAGTGGAAAACGTGGTGCGAGAACCCAGTGTCGCTCCCGGTCTCGTACTTCCACTTGAAGACAATTGGAAACCTAAGGACCTCGCTGACTTTTGCCTTTTGAACATTCAAAATGCCAAATGGTTAACTCCATAAGGAGAGAGTGTTACTAATAAATTTCGTAATCAGTATACTATGTCTACCAGGAGACAATACCAATCACATTGGAAAACATTCACAACCAGGATAGTAGAAACGGCTCAAACGGATGCATCAGTAGCTTTTGGTTTTTAAGTATTTAGACTATTTGTTTGAACAACAACGCCTTTCTGTAGTTACGCTGAAGAATCATCTATCTGCCATTAGAACTCCCTTTTACGACCTTCCAGGTCTGTCCATACCGCAGGCGGAGGAGAAAGGGTTCATGAGGGTATGTTTTAAGCTTCGCCCATCACCCCGTCAGCTCATGCCTACCTGGTCACTGGACAAAGCTTTGGCTTTGCTTCATTCGCGCAAGTATAATCTCGCGCCGGATTTTGACTCATTATTAAAGAAGGCTGTGTTCCTTATGGCTTTGGCTACAGGTAAAAGGGTGTCTGAGCTGGCGGCGATGAGCAACGAACCTAATTGCCTCAGGTTTGGGAGACTTAATGAAAATTTACAAATTGCTCCATCTGGACCATCTCCCACATTCGTGGCAAAGAACAAGCATAGCGACCATATGTTCTCTGATTTTACAATCCCGGCTCTTAAACGCAGGCATACACATCATGTTTTATTTCCGGTGCAGGCTTTAATCAAGTTTATGAGGGTGTCGCAGCCCCAACAACGGGGAGCCTTATGGGTCAACAGTACAGGTACTCGCATCACAAGAAGAAAATTGGCTCCCTTGCTCGTAGATGTAATTCGTGAAAGTAATCCTGGTGTAGTGGGCAGACCCACGACATCAGAAAATGGGCTGTCTCGTTAAGGTTTTTGCAAAATTATTCAATAGATGACATAGCAAACACTAAACTGTGGGCCTCCAATCATACTTTCTTGACTTGGTACCTGTCGGTGGCTTTGGATAAACCAAAACTGACCTGTGTGGCCTTACGTCAGCGGGTCTAGTTGGTCTATGTGCTACTAAGTTAAGCTTAATCTTAATGGTGAAAAAGAATCGGGGGGGGGGGGGGGGAGTGCTGGAGAGCTTTACACCTATAGACCCTCTGCCGGACTATGTGATAAGATCACGAGCTGTGACACTTGAGAAGTCGAGCTGGTTATACAGCTCAAAAATTTATTTTTATTAGATATCTATCATAGTTGCAACTATAGGATATTAAGTTGAAATTGTACAAACTATATGATATGTACAAATTATTTTAAGGACATAAAATATACTCAAATGATTTATTTGTGCCTTCACATTGTTGAACAGGAATAAAAGAATGTTCTTGGAAAACAAATGTTATTGAAACTCAATGTGATATTCTTAACAGATGTATCTGGATGGTCATTTTAAGCATACCTTCTTCGAAGTAACGCACTGCTTTCTTTCCATGTTGCTATTTTTGATTGTATGTAAACAAAAAGACTTAAGTTTGTTATATGATTCTTTGTCTCTACCTATAAGTATTTTGTTATGCCCTGTTTTTCTACAGGATTAACTTGAGTAATGTGAGTTCTAACTGACTGGGTATATAAGGCTGCATGCACAAAACAAGGTATGAGGAATAGAGAACACAAAATAAACACACGGTAACAAGACACACGATCACGTTTATTGATATACACACTTCTGACTACTCGTGCAAGGCAAATGATAGAAATGAACAACACTAGCATAAGTGGATCTGGATGGAGCCTAGTCTCCCACTTCCAACGTTCAGGTATTAATCTTCTGATCACTGGCTTTAATTCACAAGTTTATATACTGGAGACCATCAATGTTACTTATAGATTCATATTCACTGTTAGATTTATTACTGGTAGCTCTGGTGCACAAGTAGTAGTTCACAGACTAGATTAGACACGAGTATTTTAGAGCACGGGAATTCTAGTAACCTCAGGGGGTACTGATCTAAGTTTTATATTCTTGTATCAGAAATACATAGAACGCAAATCAGTGGGCGAACATTCAGATATCACTAGGGTTTCACTTCTATGTAATAATATCTGGGTATATGGGTAATTACGAGAGTTAGTATCGCGTGTTAATTAATGAACACTGATACGCTTAGCACTTCCTAATGGAATGGTTATATATGAATTACTGGGGCAAAGATATAGCCACTTCGTAGAAATATTAATAAGTGAGTCTCTAAATAGTACTGTAACACTGTAGTACTGATAGAGTGAATCTTGGGTAGTATTTGATTGGTCTGGTCCTGGTTATCTTGCGTCCGTGATGTTGGGGGCTAACGACTGGTTCCGCGGCCGTCCAGGTTGTCCATATGTAGGAAGTTCTCAAGTACGTGGACAGGTCCTTCTATCCAAATCTGCCACGGAGTCTGCCAGCTCTGGAACTCAATTCTCAGCAACCAACAAGGATAGAGCTCGAGGTTAACTCTGGTGACCAACCTGGGTTGGTGTCTATCTTTCAACTGATTTTACTGGGGGCTGGAGCTGGGTTTATAGGCTCGGTTTTGGACCCTGTAGGCCATAGGGATCTCAAGTCTTATGGAATTATTTGAGCTCTCAATAGATACGGGGACTAGGTAAGGTGGTGATTACTGTTGTGGCACATGGCTATAGGGAGCCTTCATAATGCGATATAACTGAGCCTTAGTAAGAGGTACTATTTTGGCTATAATGGAAGTATTTAGGGGAGAGAGACTGGATCTACTTTGCGAGGAGGATTGGGACAGCTGTGATAGGAGCGTCTCTCTTAGATTGTTCAATCTTCATTCTATGGTATAGCTGAGGTGCTAATTTAGTTATCAGAGTATGCAAGAAAGGTTAATGGGTTATTGTGAGTTAATAGGGGTTAGTAAAGGTGTTAGTCATGCATGGTTAGTTCATTGATAGGAAGAATTCCTGTGCTACCTGGCAATGACCCGGAAGTCAAAACAAGGGTCAGGTATACCTCTGCAGGGGTGGGGGTCTCCCTCCTCGGGTGGGTAAAAAGGGGTAGTTGCGCGTCCTCTCTCTGTGATGGTCGTCCGGCGGCTGTGGCTAGGGGCTTGCCATATCACAAGTGTTTGTAATAACCCTCTGTTTATGAGACAGATGTGGGTGTTCGTAATACCAAAACCGAAGGTGCCTTGACTAGCTGGTTTAATCGGTTGGGTTGTTAATTGCATGGTTTGCTGGATGTGGTGGAGACTGGGTTGCTAACTCTGCCACATTTATCTGGAAGTATGGCAATAGAAGTTAGTCACTGGCGAGGCGGCTAGCCTCGCACTGACGAACATTGGGTACAGGGTTGTGAATGGGTTGTGAGAGAATAGATGGCATGCAAAGGGTTAGTAAAGTTCTAATGTTGTTCCGGCCTACTAAGGGAAGGTAGGCTGGATAGGAGTATATATATAAAAGGTTGGAGAGCATTAGCAACGGAAAAATCAAGGATCTTCGAGAGGTATGAGGGAGAGGCTAGGTCGGAAAAGAGTCGAGGAGCGGGGTGTTAATGAGAGGGAGAGAGTTCAGGGGGCTACGTGGAAGTTTGACCCTAAGGTCTCCGGGCGTGGGGGTGGCATTAGGCTACGGTTGATATTGGAGTTTGGGGGGAAATGACAGTGAAAGTACGTTAACCAAATGCTACCGGGGGATGAGCAAATACGGGGTGGTATATGAGTCTGGAAAAGATAGAATCATGTGGACTGTGGGCTGTGGGGAAGGGGAGGTTAACTGTAGGTGTGTGCTTGACTGTGGATAAAAGTAGAGAAAAACATGGTGTATTATTACTCGTCAATACGAGGGGTTATGGACACTATTATTTGACACGATTTCTTGCTGGTCTAGCTGTCCCTGGGAACTGCGTTTTCTATGAAATATAGACCAAAGAAAAGCAGCAGTTCGTAGGGGTATTTCGTTATTGTTTCGGGGTACTATGATAGACAATGAAAAAAAAGGTTATCTATACAATCTCTGGTTGGGGTAAGCATTAAGTTATAGCATGGTGGCTAACATCTTCAGTCATGGCTGTCTAGGTCTTACGGGAGCAATGGTTCTATATACACTGGTGTACCCGTGGGTATCTTAGTTTCTTATCAATTAGGACATGTTTTTTTTTAACATACTACTTCTCGGATGGAAGAACATACATAGATTTATGGGGGCGGTAGGTCTTCAGAAACTTAGTCTGGCAAGACAAGGTATTTTAAGGGGTGAACATATTATTTCTCGGATGGGAGAACATACATAGATTTATGGGGGCGGTTGGTCTTCAGAAACTTAGTCTGGCAAGACAAGGTATTTTAAGGGGAGAACATATTATTCTCGGATGGAAGAACATACATAGATTTATGGCTGTCTGACTGGTTGGCATTGGCTCAACCTAGGGACAGGGCATGGGTGTTTTAATATAAAGGTGTATTCCTGTTCATCATCATGTAGGTAGAGTCTGGCGGGTAAGAGGTGTAGGACACGAAGCAAAATGGAGTAGTGTGGACTGTGGTTACGAAGGAGGTGATTGGAAGACGTATAACAATTGTGGAAAAGTAAATGGAAGAGATGAACACAATGGCGGATAAAAGATAATTAAACTAAGGATTGAATACATGCATGAATGACGACATTATAGCCGTCGTCCTAATAAGATGATGAAACCGGGTTGGTATGCACGTGGCACAATACGACACAAGGACAGTGCCGCTATGTCGTATCAATACTGGTGGCATACTCCGGTTAATATTATATATACACTTAGTTACTAGAAGAACAAGGCAAGGGGGGGGGGGGGGGGGCGACTGAGCACGGGGGTACATATATCTATACTCGTCATGGAAAGGGAGATACGAGGTAGCTTTCCTGCATCTCTCCTGATAATCGTCTGAAGATTGGTCATAGTGAGTTTATCCGAATTAACAGGCCTAAATCAATACAATAACTGGCATAGGGTTATCGGGTGTATAGAGTCGTGGTTAAAGGTTGGGAATCTATAGTTAGTGGATAAAACCACGGGAGGTTAGAGACTTAGAATTGGGGGGGCTATGATTGTTATATAACTAAATACAGGGCTGACGTAATCACGATCTGATTTGGTGTGAAATGGAAGCTAAGGTGTCTTAGATCGCCTCGAACCTACACAATGAAAGTATTATAGCCTGTATGGTGGTTACGTAATTAAATACATACTTAGGTGGTACATCAAGAATATCAGTGAGTAAAGTATTGTGGTTTGTATATTAGAAGACTGTGATTGAGAGACGTATAATATGTGGAATGAATTGAGAGAGAGGGAGAGAGACCAAATCGGAAAAGGAAAAGGGGCCTGGGATCTCGTTGGGGATGGTAGTTTCGCTCTCAGGATTTTCGTTCCTGTGGCTCGTTAGGGTTGGAGGTTTCGCTGTCAGGATTTTCGTACCACAGCGTTCCTGTGGTATTTTATTTCCGTCGCCTTTATATTAGGTACGACCTCGTACCTCAAGGTTGGAGTACGTAGGTTTGTTTAGGGGGGCCAGGTCAGGTCGGTGAGGGGGTTAGGTTGGAGGGAAAATGGCAGCCTGTCGGTGAGGACGAAGATTACTGTCATCCCGACTAGCAATAGACTGTTCAGAAAAGAGAGACAAAAACTTAAAACATTTTATCCTGGAATGTGAATAATATAATGAAATTAGGAACAAAATTACTCAGGCCATATATCTAAGACACTGGAAACTAATAGGAGAGTTACTATTCAAGAAAACAAGGGAACGAGGGAAGAAAATACATAGATGTTGGAAAAGGAGAGAAAAGATGATAAAAGAACTTGACGAAAGGACAGATAATTAAGAACACAGGAAAATTAAGAAGAGGTAAAGTGTTTAACAATGTATAAAACAAATTTAAAAGATAGTCAGAAAAGTGTAGGTTAACAAGAAAAGTAGTATGACTAAGGGAAAAAAATATAATATATACAGTATATGGAAAACATGTAAATTTAAGAAAAAATAGATAATTAAGAACACAGGAAAATTAAGAAGAGCTAAAGTGTTTAACAATGTATAAAACAAATTTAAAAGATAGTCAGAAAAGTGTAGGTTAACAAGAAAAGTAGTATGACTAAGGGAAAAAAATATAATATATACAGTATATGGAAAACATGTAAATTTATAGAATCATGCCCAATCGCTTAGGAATTGAGAACAATCCCATGGAAAATTCAGTACAATAACATCCTCATCATCATCAGGGGGGGGGGGTTTATTTAGGGTCGCCGTTAGTCTTGGTGAAGGTCTGGTGTATTGGTAGGGGTGGTGGTGGTGGTTGTGGCTTTGACCTTGGGGGTTCACTTTCACTTTGGAAGGGAGGGGTGGATATACCGTTAGGTCTGCCGTTAGGATGTGGGTCTGGGTGAGAGCTGGCCCTGGGCCAGTTTTGGAGGGAGGTTTAAATGGTTTCGGTCGGGGGTAGTGATAGGGTGGGTTTAAAGGTGAAACGGGCAGGTCGAGTCGGGGTTGTTGTTGCGGAAGAGGTTGGTGCTGGGGAGGGGTTGAATTGTGTAGAGAGTTGTGGTCGTGAGTGGGGTTGGGGAAGGGTGAGTAAGGCTGGAGGTTGAGAGTTTACGATGATCGGGTGGTTTGGAGGTTTGGAGTGTGGGGATTTGATAGGGAGATGGTGGGGGGGGGGGGGGGGGGGTCTGGGCAGGCAGGGTTGTGGTTTGAGAGGGGTTGAATTTGGACTGATTTTATTTTCGGGAGAGACGTGGATGGGATTTCGAGGAGTGGTTGAGGTTGAGAGGTTGATTATGTTGTTGGGGCGAGAGAGAGAGAGTAGTCTTTTGGGGGTTAGCCAAGGTGGAAAAAGTTTTGTGGTTGGATTGGAATGGGCGTGGTATGTTGTCGAGCGGGATCTTTGGGGGTGGAACTTGGGGCGGATGGGGTATCGGTGAAGAGGGGGGTAAGATAGGGGGGGAAGAGGAGGTAAGGGTTATGTACGGGGGTGATTTTTCATTCTGAATGTGGTCGTGAGAGGTTAGGCTGGCAGGGTGGGAATTGGTGGAGGTTGAAAGTTTAGCTGGGCTAATGATGGTGGGAGACCGACTGGTGAGCGTGTGTTCGGTACGCATGAGGGGGGGAAAATCACTTTGGTGGGGGTCACGCGTGAGGGGGGGATTAACGGCGCGTGTGGGAGGATCAGAGTGGTGAGGTGTGAGTGATCTAGGAAATGGAATTTGTTGGTGGGACTGGGGAGGATTGGTGGGGGAAGAGTTAGGCATAGAACATGGGTTATTGTGGGAGGACTGATGTACTGATTTGTGGTTGTTAAAAGTACGAATTTGGGAATTTTCTTGGTGGCAGTCACGGTCTGTTTAGATGTTATCTGGGATTGGTGAGTTTGTCTGCCATGAGAGGGCGAGTCAAGTGTGGGGTTTTGAAGTTTTCTAGGGGTGTGAATTGTGTGGGGGTGGAAGGGAGCTACTGACGGAAAACTGTCACAAGGGGAATTTTGTTGTTTGTGGAATAGCTGAACATTTCTGGGGGCACGGGGGAAACATTGTTGGGTACATAGGTCGGCATTTTTCCTGGAAACACGTGTACATAAATATTTGATAGAATTGTTGTTACATACATCAGAGTCTGTCCTGGAAACATGGGAGGATTTATCCTGGACAGATGGGGGTCTGGGTGATTGACAGGTAAATTGTGGGGATGGGGTGAGTAGGTCAGTTTGGAGAGATTGTTGCGGAAGAGATTTGTCTCGGAAAACAATAGAATTTGGTAGGATGGATGAAGGAGACATTGATGGAGATTTTGGTTCTGGTGCTGGATTATGGGGCAGAGGTAGGTTGGTGAGCGTGGGTGTTACTGGAGGTGGATTCAAGAGCGGTTCGGGTAATGTTGGAGAGGGTGACAAGGGAGGGGGGGAATAGGAGGTAAGCGGAGCTGTAGCATTCTTGGTTGATGCGGGTGTTTGAAGGGGTTCACCGAGGTTGGGCATGTGGGGAGATGATGGTGGGGGGGATGAGGTTGATAGTTTTGAGGGGGGACAGGTGATGAATATGAGGAAGTGAGAGGCGTGACAGGTTGTTGAGGGATTGACGGGGGTGAAGGTTGATCTTGGGTGACAGGGGCATGTGAGAGAGTGGAGGGGGGGCTCATTTTCTGACCAGCATTTTTCAGGGGTGACATTGAAAGAGAATCGGTTACGGTGGGGGTGACCATTTCTGCGTGCTGTGGTTTGTTGGCAGGCATAGAAAAAGGATGGGGTTTATGGGGTAACACAATTGATGGAAGATTATCGTTGGCGGATGGCTGGGCAGGGGAAAATTTAAGGATGGTCAGAGAGGATAGAGGCAAGGAAGAGTGCACTGGGGTTGGACTTTCACCGGAAGTCATTTTGGAAGGATGCACAGAGTTTTCTTTAGGGGGATGGAGGGACTTATCGATGATAGTGTTCAGTGGAGGAATACGTTTACTTTCTTGGATAGGGGCTGAAGGGTTGGATAGGGGATTCATCGAACTGAGTTGGCATTTTTCTCTGATGGAGAGCATATGTTCTTCGAATGAGCTGTACGGGTCGAGATGGGCGGTGATGTGGGGTGGGAGGATGTCTAACAATGCGGTGAATAAGAGTTCGTTTTGTTGCTCGTCATCTTCAGAGCTATACGTGGTCCTCACGTATCTGTAGAGTTGTATGAGGGTCACATTGATATCCCCTTCATACTTGATCTCGTCGACTTTTATTATTTTGGGGGCGACGAGGAACCCAAAAGTGGCCCTAAGGTCCGGATCACGAGGGATCGAAACTGGTTCCAGGTAAGCTCTGGCGTTAACTGTTTAACAATTTGGGAAACGGCTTTTCCCAACTGCATAATGTGCAATAATGCAACGGCGATTTTGTCGCGGTCATTTTGAAGTGCCACATCTAACACTGGCTTTACTATGTCTAAGTAAGTGGCAATATCATACGTGTTTACATCATACTTGGGAATGTGTGTGAGTGTCATAGCGAGCTGCCATTTTTGCGATGTTCCCATGCTTCTACTGTTCCAAACTTGCAGTGTAATGCAACCTTTTATCCGAATCAAGAACCACCGCTGCCGCCAATGTTATGCCCTGTTTTTCTACAGGATTAACTTGGGTAATGTGAGTTCTAACTGACTGGGTATATAAGGCTGCATTCACAAAACAAGGTATGAGGAATAGAGAACACAAAATAAACACACGATTACGTTTATTGATATATACACTTCTGAATACTCGTGCAAGGCAAATGATAGAAATGAACAACACTAGCATAAGTGGATCTGGATGGAGCCTAGTCTCTCACTTCCAACGTTCAGGTATTAATCTTCTGATCACTGGCTTTAATTCACAAGTTTATATACTGGAGACCATCAATGTTACTTATAGATTCATATTTCACTGTTAGATTTATTACTGGTAGCTCTGGTGCACAAGTAGTAGTTCACAGGCTAGATTAGACACGCGTATTTTAGAGCACGGGAATTCTAGTAACCTCAGGGGGTACTGATCTAAGTTTTATATTCTTGTATCAGAAATACATAGAACGCAAATCAGTGGGCGAACATTCAGATATCACTAGGGTTTCACTTCTATGTAATAATATCTGGGTATATGGGTAATTACGAGAGTTAGTATCGCCTGTTAATTTATGAACACTGATACGCTTAGCACTTCCTAATGGAATGGTTATATATGAATTACTGGGGCAAAGATATAGCCACTTCGTAGAAATATTAATAAGTGAGTCTCTAAATAGTACTGTAACACTGTAGTACTGATAGAGTGAATCTTGGGTAGTATTTGATTGGTCTGGTCCTGGTTATCTTGCGTCCGTGATGTTGGGGGCTAACGACTGGTTCCGCGGCCGTCCAGGTTGTCCATATGTAGGAAGTTCTCAAGTACGTGGACAGGTCCTTCTATCCAAATCTGCCACGGAGTCTTCCAGCTCTGGAACTCAATTCTCAGCAACCAACAAGGATAGAGCTCGAGGTTAACTCTGGTGACCAACCTGGGTTGGTGTCTATCTTTCAACTGATTTTACTGGGTGCTGGAGCTGGGTTTATAGGCTCGGTTTTGGACCCTGTAGGCCATAGGGATCTCGAGTCTTATGGAATTATTTGAGCTCTCAATAGATACGGGGACTAGGTAAGGTGGTGATTACTGTTGTTGTTGTTGTTGTTGTTGTTCCCCAAGCTGCCTGGCCGAACAGCCCCAAGGCCCCGAGCAAGGCCAAGGCCATAACCAAGCGCCCCCACAGAACCCTCCCCGCCGACCACAACAAAGCCTGGGTGACCGAAGCCACTCCATGGCGGGGAGCTGAGGAGGGTGCGGAAATGCCCGGGAAACCAAAGCCCCACCCAGGGCCCTGTGTCCCTCAGCAATTATGAAGAGAAAGTTGAGGGGCAAGGGAAAAATGTGACGCTTTGGCTTCCAATCTTGGTAGATTGGGAGGTCAATCCACGTTAGAGACGCCGTCACTTGAGATCTAGAAAATATATAAGTAAAAGGAACAGTCAGAATAAGCTATGGGTATGGCAGAGATTGCTCAGTTCTCACTCTGATAGACCAGCCCATCACCACATAGACCAGCCCATCACCACTGTGATTACTGTTGTGGCACATGGCTATATGGAGCCTTCATAATGCGATATAACTGAATATTAGTAAGAGGTACTATTTTGGCTATACTGGAAGTATTTAGGGGAGAGAGACTGGATCTACTTGTGACGCCTCCCGGCGCTGGCAGAATGGTTGCGTGGGGCATTGCAGCTCGCTAGCGCTCGCCAGGATGGGGGGATGGGCTACAGTTGTCCTAGAATGATCTGCTTTCTTTTATTAGTGTCGTGTTGCCACAGACAGTCTAGAAATGGTCTTTGTTTTGGTCTGTGACCGCGCCTTATATTTTATATTCACTATAATATAAATGTTGCTTGTGTGGGAGGCGAGCGAGAGCGGGTGAGGGAGTACACCTGGCAGTGGGGGGTGAACTATGCCGCGGCTCGCTTGGGCGCTGACGGCGTTGGCGGCCGGGTGGTCAACTAGTCCCTTCCCGTCGCGGCCTCATGTTTCTTACCAGCTCAGAGCTGGCCTGACACGCGTATCGTCTACATCCTTTGCAATTCTGTCCCCCATACTCGCCACTTTGCATACTATTTCTCTCTCTCGACTTCTCCTTTCTCATTCTCTAATCTTTATTAAACTCAACATCCCTTCTGGTTTCAGCATAGACGTTCACCGTCGGCCAGTCGTATTGTACGCGAAGCTCTCAGATATTTCTATGTATTAGGCTTTAATGAGGTTTGGAGAGACGGACTTTTCCGTGTGTGTCCTCTCTCGGGAAGGTTGTAGACCGGTATATGTCTCCCTGGCAGGGTGTTGAGTGATTCTGCTTAGTTATTTAAAGCTAGACTTACTTAAAGTAAGGTTACTGTGTCGTTGTCTCCGATGTGTGCAGTGTTAGCTAAGCCCTGCACGACATCGACAGGTACTGTGGGAGCCTAGGTTGTCTTCGGGTGGGTTTACTTTGCGAGTACAGCCCTGTGGTGTGAGAGGGCCATAGCCTATCCCTCACAACATAGTGCTGCCTCTTTGTGTTGACTTCTGAGGGATCGCCAGGATAGAACTAGGTACTAGAGACCTAGATTTATCAAGAGAGCATCCCCGTCATATAACGTAATCTTCATTACGTTAGGCTTCGGACAATGTTAGGCTACGAGCTGCATGCTCGCCCATTGTTGCCCTGCCTTGATACCCCAGCTAGACTTTATTAACCGAGCAGACACTGGTTAGAGATAAGCCCCCATTATTATATGAATGCCACATTATTATTCACTGCACTTTTGAGCCGAGGTTGTTGTTGAGTTGCACAACCCTAGTAGGCTGTTGCGTTGTGTCATGAAGCATTTCTTTAGTTGTCGAGCATTACTACCTTTGCGCAGTCTTCATTATTCGCCTGCCTATTATTACTATATGTCCTAGTATTTATTGTCTTTATTATTCGCCTGCCTATTATTACTATATGTCCTAGTATTTATTGTGACCCGTATTCTGCATTATAATTGTTCAAAATTCTTTACGAACATCTTCCCAGCATCAGACTTATTTCAGAAGTTTCCAGTTGATGTTGCAGGACTAGCATTGCACTTTCTTTAATACAGGAGTGCCAGTTATTTGAGTATCTACCGTAACGTTAAATAATCACGTTACTTATCTTTTCTTTGTGTAACCTAAACGAGTAATCTTTTACTGTTTGAGAATAGGCTGTTTCATCGAGCGTCAGCCTAGTGTGTGTGCACCAGTTACCGAGTCATAGGATACCTCGTTGTCCAGGCATGACTCAGGGCGGTAATGGTGTTTTGTTTTCCAGTGTTTAAGGCAGGGGTTGGATCTAGTGTTACCGTTGTTGCATTTTGCCATTATCTAGTCCAATGTTGAAGAGCCCTGTGTCTTTGAGAACCTGGATCGTAACAAATGGCGACCTAGCTCAGGATCTTGTGAACTAAGAGATAATTGCAGGATTGTTGTGGTCATTTGTTTTATTGAGGAATATAGT
The DNA here is from genome assembly GCA_032716605.1 of Paralithodes platypus. NCBI lineage: Eukaryota > Metazoa > Arthropoda > Malacostraca > Decapoda > Lithodidae > Paralithodes > Paralithodes platypus. The sequence continues at coordinate 49,973,816 of CM064505.1, forward strand.
GGGCACGTTAATTTTTTTTTGGCAAAGTAGTATAGCACTTGAGAGTCTTCAGGCATTTTTGGCAAGTGAATAGTGCTACATAAGAGTTTGGGGTACTTCTTTTCTGAATATTGTGGTGAGAAATTTTTGAGAGCATCATGTCCTATACCGGATCAGAGGAGAATGGAGACACAGTACGTAATGTCGAAACTGAGGAACAGCAGCATGATGAAAGGGTTAATCGAGTGAACTGTGAGGAGGATGCTAGGATATTTTTGCAATGGCCTGTTACTGCCGAGCGGTTGGAGGGTATGGATCGGTACGGTCTTCAATGCCTGGCCACAGCTATCGGTCATGCGGTTACTAGCAGCATGACCAGGGATAACTTGATAACGTGTGTACTGGGCAGGGTGACTGGTGAGCGAGATGGGTTGAGTGCTCAGAGCCCTTCGGCCATGCTTCCCCTACACTCGACTCCCAGCCATCCCAGTAGTTTGCCGACCCCGGGTACGCTTCCACAGGTGGGTGGTGACTGGCAGGGTGGGTTGCCCCTGGGGGGACCACCGGTAATTTCAAACATTGTAGCACCTTCACCTCCTCAAGGGTTGACTCCAGAATGATTGCTTCAGCTCGAATTAGCTAAGCTTCAGCAGCAGCAAATAGAATTAGCCAAGATAGAAGAGAGAAAAAGTCACCAGCACATAGAGCTAGCAAAAATCCAAGCTGATTTAGAGTCGACTAGGTACTGTGCCGACATGGATGTAGAGAAGTCGCGAGTAGAGGCAACGGGACAGCGACTTGGGGCTGGTAACCGTGTTCATGAGCAGTCTCTCTCGCACTTATTGAAACTGGTTCCGGTGTTTGATGAGAGTGGTGTGACAGAGTTTTTCACACGCTTTGAGAAGAAGTGCCAGGAACACCAGTGGCCAGAGAATAAATGGGCAGCACTTGTTTCCTCTAGACTTGTGGGCAAGGGACTCAGGGCTTATGATGCATTGCCGATAGAGTCGTGTATTATCTGCGAGGAACTCAAGGAGGCTGTCCTGAGAGCATACGAACTACAACCAGAGACGTACAGGTTGAAGTTCCGGGGTGTTACCAAGGGTCGGGAGAGCACCTTTTTGGAGCATGCCCGGGAGCTGTCCGATGCTTTTGGGATTTGGCTGAGGTCGGAGAAAGCTACTACGTTTGACGACATTAAACAGTTGGTGCTTTTAGAGCAGTTTTTCAAATGCACGGGCGGCGACCTGACGTTAAACCTTAAAGAAAAGCAACCAAAAACTCTACAGGAGGCAGCTGAGATGGCTGACCTCCGGCTATCACTAATTCGTGGGTGCGGGTCTGCCCAGCGTAGTGAGGCAGGTAACAAGGGGCGTGACGCCCCACCCCCCCGAGTTAGTGATATACCTTATGCAAGCAAGTACAAGAGCCATGATACCAAGACTGACCACAAGACTAGCACCGTCCCATTTAAGAAGGGGCCGGGCCCTTCCCAGTACCAAGGGAAGCCCAAAGGGGAGTTGGAGTGTTATCATTGTCATGAAAAGGGGCACTTTGCAAGAGTCTGTCCTAGCAAACCACCTACAGCAGCTGTGTCTTTGGCCTGCAACATTGGTGTGTCTCCGAAGTCATCTGAGTTTGCCCGGGGCAGTTCGTCAGAGGCTGAGGCACAGCCAATGCAGAAGCACCTGGGAGGCTCGAACCCTGCTCAGGATGTTTTTTGCGACCATAGAGGGCGGGGTTGCGTGATGTGGGCGGGGCGCAAGCATGGAGTAGAGGTCTTGCGTGATACAAGTGCTTCCCAGACTCTGATGAAAAACTTGACTGGCTACCCTATAAACGCGGCTCGGGTGGTGGTGGTGCAGGGTATTAATGCAACTCGGTCATACCCGCTGGTGCGGTTGGAGTTGGAGGTGGATGGTGTGGCACGTGAATTGGATGTCGGGATTGTGGAGAAACTGCCAGTGGAGGGCGTCGACCTTCTTCTCGGCAACGACTTTGCAATGCCCGCTTCTGAGGTTCTACCCTTAGTCGTTGCCGAGAGGCCGGCCGGCGTGAGTAGGGAAGAGCAAGAGTGGGTCGAGCGGTGCCAGACACAACCCCTGGCATGTGTTGTCACCTGAGCTCGGGCAGCTAAAGTGTCACAGCCTAGTCCTCCGTCTTCAGACCAGCGGAGGAACGATCAACAGGAGGAGGCTAAAGCTGGAGTTGGTTTTAAGAGTTTTGACTCGGCGGCTCTCCTGGGTGATTCAGTATTAGCACCATTACTTAATTCTGGAGTAGCCCCTGGGCCTGTCATCGAGAGTGACGAGGCTGGGCATGACGAGTCTCCACGACAGCAACGTTATGTACATCGAGAGAGACAGAGGGAGCAGCCCAGTATCGGGGAAGGTCATGCATTGCTCCGGGAGCAGTTAGATCGCTTGGCACCCTCAGATATAAGTCGGTTGCAACTAGAGGACCCTGAGCTCCAAACGTGTGCTAATGGAGCTGTAGAGCTCGACGAGGACGGCGATGCACAGCCAGGAGATTTTTTTTATTTAGAAGGCATCCTCTATAGGCGTTTTCAAGACCCTGAACGTAGTTGGCAAGAGGGGTCCGGAGTAGTGGACCAGTTGGTGGTGCCACGGGAGTGCAGGGATAGCCTACTGAGGTTGGCGCATGACATACCACTGGCAGGACATCTAGGGGTGAGAAAAACGGTGGCGGCTTTAGAATTTTTTTTTTGGTGGCCGGGATTGAAGGGGCAGGTGGTAACCTGGATAGCAAGGTGTCATACGTGCCAGAGGGTTGGAAAACCTAACCAAACAATTCCGAGAGCCCCGTTGCACCCCATTCCTGTCAATGGACCGCCCTTCAGTAAGGTCATCATTGATATGGTCGGACCCCTACCCCCTACTAGTGCCGGTAATAAATTTCTAGTAACTATCATGGATGTGGCCCCTCGTTATCCTGATGCATATCCAATGAGAAATGGCACGGCGAAAACTGTTGTCCGGAACCTGCTCTGGTATTGCTCGCGGTATGGTTACCCGCAGGAGGTGCAATCGGACCAAGGTTCTAGTGTTACATCTAATCTGTTCAAACAAACTATGATTCAGCATGGCATCAGCACTGTCGTCTCTTCTGCGTATCACCCGGAGAGTCAAGGGGTGTTGGAGAGGTGGCACGCCGCGCTGAAAAGCATGCTTCGATGTTATTGCGCAGAGAACGGAAAGGATTGGGACCTTGGTCTGCCGTATGTTTTGTTCGCGGCAAGAGAAGTACCTGGAGAGAGTCTCGGTTTCAGTCCGAATGAGCTTGTTTTCGGGCATCGGGTGAGGGGCCCTCTCCACATGGTGAAGGAGATGTGGGAGGGCACTGGGCATGTTGTTCTGCGAGATAAGTTGCAACCTCTTGTTCCTGAGCGACAAGAGGAGTTGTTTGCTAGGCTGTGGCAGTCCGTCCGCATGTTTGTTGCTTCTCCAGGCCTGATGTGCTGGGTAGAATCCGACACGGAGGCTGGAGATGGTGCAGGGCTCGAGTTGGTTCCCTGCCGTGTGAATCCTGCTCGACAGCCTGTTGTAAGGGCGGAGCTGGACAGCGTGTGGAGAGGGGGTCTGAGGGATGAGGAATGTCGTGAGTGGTCGTTGCCAGTGGCTTTGCAACCTGAGTTTGGTGGCAGAGTCCGTGTGTGTGTTGATTGCAAGAGTGTGGAAGCATTATCCCTGACAGACGCCTATCCATTACCCAGAGTTGACGACACCATAGACCGCTTCGGGGCTGCCTTGCTCATCACGAAGGTAGAACTAGTGAAGGGTTATTGGCAGGCCCCGTTGCCGGGAAGAGCGAAGAGAAGTGCCAGTTTTGCGATGAGCTGGGCAGTTTGTCAGTGTCAGGTGTTGTTGTGCTGCCGGAACACAAGTTGGATGTGTGGCATGCTGGGGGCACTGATAATGTTTTGGCTTTGTTTGCAGGAGAACCCTCGCTGTTCAGTCAGTGTCTGTCGTGGGTGGAGGATCCGGGGTAGGCTATCACAGTATGTTGGTATAACCTCCTGTCTTGGCTCGCGGTGTATTTTTGCGCTGGTGCTTGTTGGCTCGCGTGTGTAGCATCAGCGTAGGGTCGCAGAGCAGGAGTTGTTGGCTTTGATTAGACGAAAATTAGGCTACATCTATAGTAGCCGCCAAAAACAACATTAAAATAAAATATGAAAAATTAAATAAAAACTCTTTCTTTTTAATAATTAATTTTAAGATAATATTGTAGCTGAGTACTGAGTGCAGATGATTTTCTCTCAGTAGGCTGTGCTTCTTAAAGCTCGCTCTGGGAGCACAATGTTATGAATTAATGTATTATGTTTGGGAAGGGTGATAAGATTTTTTATATATAAAATGTTGTTGTATTTTTTTTTTAGGAGACTGAGCTTGCATTCCATGAGTGGCAGAGTGGCTAGGAGTGGCAGATTCTAGCGACATTCTGCCTGTTCAGATATGGGCTCATGGTTGAGTGTCCCACATCTTGGGGGGGGGTGTGACGCCTCCCGGCGCTGGCAGAATGGTTGCGTGGGGCATTGCAGCTCGCTAGCGCTTGCCAGGATGGGGGGATGGGCTACAGTTGTCCTAGAATGATCTGCTTTCTTTTATTAGTGTCGTGTTGCCACAGACAGTCTAGAAATGGTCTTCGTTTTGGTCTGTGACCGCGCCTTATATTTTATATTCGCTATAATATAAATGTTGCTTGTGTGGGAGGCGAGCGAGAGCGGGTGAGGGAGTACACCTGGCAGCGGGGGGTGAACTATGCCGCGGCTCGCTTGGGCGCTGATGGCGTTGGCGGCCAGGTGGTCAACTAGTCCCTTCCCGTCGCGGCCTCATGTTTCTTACCAGCTCAGAGCTGGCCTGACACGCGTATCGTCTACATCCTTTGCAATTCTGTCCCCCATACTCGCCACTTTGCATACTATTTCTCTCTCTCAACTTCTCCTTTCTCATTCTCTAATCTTTATTAAACTCAACATCCCTTCTGGTTTCAGCATAGACGTTCACCGTCGGCCAGTCGTATTGTACGCGAAGCTCTCAGATATTTCTATGTATTAGGCTTTAATGAGGTTTGGAGAGACGGACTTTTCCGTGTGTGTCCTCTCTCGGGAAGGTTGTAGACCGGTATATGTCTCCCTGGCAGGGTGTTGAGTGATTCTGCTTAGTTATTTAAAGCTAGACTGGGGGTAAGGTTACTGTGTCATTGTCTCCGATGTGTGCAGTGTTAGCTAAGCCCTGCACGACATCGACAGGTACTGTGGGAGCCTAGGTTGTCTTCGGGTGGGTTTACTTTGCGAGTACAGCCCTGTGGTGTGAGAGGGCCATAGCCTATCCCTCACAACATAGTGCTGCCTCTTTGTGTTGACTTCTGAGGGATCGCCAGGATAGAACTAGGTACTAGAGACCTAGATTTATCAAGAGAGCATCCCCGTCATATAACGTAATCTTGATTATACCACCTTCGGACAACGTTAGGCTACGAGCCGCATGCTCGCCCATTGTTGCCCTGCCTTGATACCCCAGCTAGACTTTATTAACCGAGCAGACACTGGTTAGAGATAAGCCCCCATTATTATATGTATGCCACATTATTATTTACTGCACTTTTGAGCCGAGGTTGTTGTTGAGTTGCACAACCCTAGTAGGCTGTTGCGTTGTGTCATGAAGCATTTCTTTAGTTGTCGAGCATTACTACCTTTGCGCAGTCTTTATTATTCGCCTGCCTATTATTACTATATGTCCTAGTATTTATTGTGACCCGTATTCTGCATTATAATTGTTCAAGATTCTTTACGAACATCTTCCCAGCATCAGACTTATTTCAGAAGTTTCCAGTTGATGTTGCAGGACTAGCATTGCACTTTCTTTAATACAGGAGTGCCAGTTATTTGAGTATCTACCGTAACGTTAAATAATCACGTTACTTATCTTTTCTTTGTGTAACCTAAACGAGTAATCTTTTACTGTTTGAGAATAGGCTGTTTCATCGAGCGTCAGCCTAGTGTGTGTGCACCAGTTACCGAGTCATAGGATACCTCGTGGTCCAGGCACGACTCAGGGCGGTAATGGTGTTTTGTTTTCCAGTGTTTAAGGCAGGGGTTGGATCTAGTGTTACCGTTGTTGCATTTTGCCATTATCTAGTCCAATGTTGAAGAGCCCTGTGTCTTTGAGAACCTGGATCGTAACATACTTTGCGAGGAGGATTGGGACAGCTGTGATAGGAGCGTCTCTCTTAGATTGTTTAATCTTCATTCTATGGTATAGCTGAGGTGCTAATTTAGTTATCAGAGTATGCAAGAAAGGTTAATGGGTTATTGTGAGTTAATAGGGGTTAGTAAAGGTGTTAGTCATGCATGGTTAGTTCATTGATAGGAAGAATTCCTGTGCTACCTGGCAATGACCCGGAAGTCAAAACAAGGGTCAGGTATACCTCCGCAGGGGTGGGGGTCTCCCTCCTCGGGTGGGTAAAAAGGGGTAGTTGCGCGCCCTCTCTCTGTGATGGTCGTCCGGCGGCTGTGGCTAGGGGCTTGCCATATCACAAGTGTTTGTAATAACCCTCTGTTTATGAGACAGATGTGGGTGTTCGTAATACCAAAACCGAAGGTGCCTTGACTAGCTGGTTTAATCGGTTGGGTTGTTAATTGCATGGTTTGCTGGATGTGGTGGAGACTGGGTTGCTAACTCTGCCACATTTATCTGGAAGTATGGCAATAGAAGTTAGTCACTGGCGAGGCGGCTAGCCTCGCATTGACGAACATTGGGTACAGGGTTGTGAATGGGTTGTGAGAGAATAGATGGCATGCAAAGGGTTAGTAAAGTTCTAATGTTGTTCCGACCTACTAAGGGAAGGTAGGCTGGATAGGAGTATATATATAAAAGGTTGGAGAGTGTTAGCAATGGAAAAATCAAGGATCTTCGAGAGGTATGAGGGAGAGGCTAGGTCGGAAAAGAGTCGAGGAGCGCGGGGTGTTAATGAGAGGGAGAGAGTTCAGGGGGCTACGTGGAAGTTTGACCCTAAGGTCTCCGGGCGTGGGGGTGGCATTAGGCTACAGTTGATATTGGAGTTTGGGGGGAAGTGACAGTGAAAGTACGTTAGCCAAATGCTACCGGGGGATGAGCAAATACGGGGTGGTATATGAGTCTGGAAAAGATAGAATCATGTGGACTGTGGGCTGTGGGGAAGGGGAGGTTAACTGTAGGTGTCTGCTTGACTGTGGATAAAAGTAGAGAAAAACATGGTGTATTATTACTCGTCAATACGAGGGGTTATGGACACTATTATTTGACACGATTTCTTGCTGGTCTAGCTGTCCCTGGGAACTGCGTTTTCTATGAAATATAGACCAAAGAAAAGCGGCAGTTCGTAGGGGTATTTCGTTATTGTTTCGGGGTACTATGATAGACAATGAAAAAAAAGGTTATCTATACAATCTTTGGTTGGGGTAAGCATTAAGTTATAGCAGGGTGGCTAACATCTTCAGTCATGGCTGCATGTTTTTTTTTAACATACTACTTCTCGGATGGAAGAACATACATAGATTTATGGGGGCGGTAGGTCTTCAGAAACTTAGTCTGGCAAGACAAGGTATTTTAAGGGGTGAACATATTATTTCTCGGATGGGAGAACATACATAGATTTATGGGGGCGGTTGGTCTTCAGAAACTTAGCCTGGCAAGACAAGGTATTTTAAGGGGTGAACATATTATTTCTCGGATGGAAGAACATACATAGATTTATGGCTGTCTGACTGGTTGGCATTGGCTCAACCTAGGGACAGGGCATGGGTGTTTTAATATGAATGTGTATTCCTGTTCATCATCATGTAGGTAGAGTCTGGCGGGTAAGAGGTGTAGGACATGAAGCAAAATGGAGTAGTGTGGACTGTGGATACGAAGGAGGTGATTGGAAGACGTATAACAATTGTGGAAAAGTAAATGGAAGAGATGAACACAATGGCGGATAAAAGATAATTAAACTAAGGATTGAATACATGCATGAATGACGACATTATAGCCGTCGTCCTAATAAGATTATGAAACCGGGTTGGTATGCACGTGGCACAATACGACACAAGGACAGTGCCGCTATGTCGTATCAATACTGGTGGCATACTCCGGTTAATATTATATATACACTTAGTTACTAGAAGAACAAGGCAAGGGGGGGGGGGGGGCGACTGAGCACGGGGGTACATATATCTATACTCGTCATGGAAAGGGAGATACGAGGTAGCTTTCCTGCATCTCTCCTGATAATCGTCTGAAGATTGGTCATAGTGAGTTTATCCGAATTAACAGGCCTAAATCAATACAATAACTGGCATAGGGTTATCGGGTGTATAGAGTCGTGGTTAAAGGTTGGGAATCTATAGTTAGTGGATAAAACCACGGGAGGTTAGAGACTTAGAATTGGGGGGCTATGATTGTTCTATCTATCTATCTATCTATTGCCTGACGCCGTGATCCCCGAAGGGGTGGCCACGAACGAACCGCCCCCATGCACCTCTGTCCCCAGTCAGTCGACGCCCCTCCCCCCAACCAGCACCACCTTCGTTCATGTACTTCCTCACTCCATCCTTCCACCTCATATTCGGTCTACCTCTCCCCCTCTGTCCCTCCACCTCGCTCTCATACACCCTCTTAGTCATTCTCTCGCTTTCCATACGTTCCATATGGCCGAACCATCTCAAGTTGTTCCTTTTCACACTTTCCAGCACATCTACCTCCACACCACACCTCCTTCTTACTTCCTCATTAGTCTGTCTATCCCTCCATGTAACTCCGCACGCACTCCTTAAGTAATTCATTTCCACTGCTCTCACTCTTGGTCTGAGTCTCTCAACCAACGTCCATGCTTCGCTTCCGTAAGTCAGTGTCGGGATTACCACACTGTCATGCAAGGACTTCTTCACTTCCATACTGACCACCCTATTTCTTGTTACTGCTTTTAGCGCTCCTACAACCCTCTTCCCCTGTTGTACCCTTATTGTTATATAACTAAATACAGGGCTGACGTAATCACGATCTGATTTGGTGTGAAATGGAAGCTAAGGTGTCTTAGATCGCCTCGAACCTACACAATGAAAGTATTATAGCCTGTATGGTGGTTACGTAATTAAATACATACTTAGGTGGTACATCAAGAATATCAGTGAGTAAAGTATTGTGGTTTGTATATTAGAAGACTGTGATTGAGAGACGTATAATATGTGGAATGAATTGAGAGAGAGGGAGAGAGATCAAATCGGAAAAGGAAAAGGGGCCTGGGATCTCGTTGGGGATGGTAGTTTCGCTCTCAGGATTTTCGTTCCTGTGGCTCGTTAGGGTTGGAGGTTTCGCTGTCAGGATTTTCGTACCACAGCGTTCCTGTGGTATTTTATATTTGTTAGTGGTTTGATATTGTCACGAATGTCCCCCTCCAGTCTTGAGATATCAGGCATATCGTCAATGATGGAGGGGCCACTAATAAATTATAGGTTTGAGTCCCGGAGGGAAGAATGAAAACCTAATATTTAGTAGTGGCCCCGAAATCATTGACAATGTAGGGCCCTCCATTCCATCCCCTTTCCATTCGTTTGATGTCTTAGGTTTAATCTTGATATATCATTGAAGAAGGAATGGCGTCGCTTGGTGCAGCGTCTCGGCTAGAATCCACATAAGACATCCACGAGCTGGAAAGCCTTAATATAACAAATTTTAAGTTAATTTTATTTTTTTATTTTTTTACGATTTTTTTTCGTAGTGAGTACCCAATCATAAAGACGATTCCATAAGAGAATTAGCGTTACACTTATGATGTTAGGACTCTTTCCCCTGCGGCGGGTGTTTCAAACATGCGAACCGCGGGTGCTTGAAAGGGGACTATTATACTATTAGGCATATCGTCAATGATGGAGGGCCACTACTAAATATTAGGTTTTCATTCTTCCCTCCGGGACTCAAACCTATAATTTAGTAGTGGCCCCGGAATCATTGATGATGCGCCTTAAGGGGAGGTTTTTAGTTGGTTCCCTAGACCTCCATCAAGCTTAAAATTACACCCCCTTGAGTCCCTTTCAAGATAAATTTGTACCTTTTTCGGTAGAAAAATGTCCCGGCCGAAGGCCGGTTCCTCTTAAATTACAGTCTCGCTATCGCTCGCCAGGATAAAATTGACACCTGAATGGCACGAAAGGTCTTAATATGGGGTGAAAGTTCTTAAAATCGCTAAACTAATGGGGCAAACGTTTTATAATATCAAAAGCAATGGGGCTAAACATGAGGGAGAAAGGGGTCAAGAAAAAAATCCCTCGAGTGGAGATCTCCCCTTAACATTGTTTATGGCCAATCTTTGATTTCAAGCTTGCCTTTCAAACTTCCCGCCCAGGAGAGAACAAAATACGATTGCCACACATCATGAGCGAAACGCTCTAAAACACCACTCACGGACTCGTCCTATATGATGTGGGTACCACTACTAGAAAAAACTAGCAAAAAATAATAGAAAAATAAAAATTAAACTTGATCTAGCTTTGCGCTTCTCATGCGTCTGCTGTCTCCCGCACGCTTCGCCCCGCTCATCGAGGCGATCTCTCGTTCTTCACTGATATATTAAGACTTTCAAAATACAGCAGATGAATGGGAAGGGGATGGAAGGGAGGGCCAAAATCGTCAATGATTCCGGGGCCACTACTAAATACTAGGTTTTCCTTCTTCCCTTCGGGAATCAAACCTGTAATTTATTAGTGGCCCCTTCATCATTGACGATGCGCCTGATATCTCAAGTCTGGAGTGGGACATTAATCAGGAATATAATAACCACTAACAAATTACTAAGGTTTAAAAGAGAAACACATACAAAAAAGATCTTTGTTTAATAATATAAAAATAAGAAAGAGTTTACAGGCAGCGTTTATTAAAGGTTTGCCTGTTGTGTAGCACCTTTACGTTTGATAGAACAGTAGGATATACACACATAAACAATACATTTAGCTTATGACTAAATAAATAAATCAATATCTTGTCTCTTAGAAATTACTGATAAACTTTGGTGGCATATATCAAAATATTGCCTAACAGGTACTCTATTACAAATAGATTTGTATAGGCCTAATGCCCTTATAAATAACCTTAAGATTATTGAGCATAAATTAATACTCTATTGCCATACATAAAGTATAAAAAATAAAAAAGTTTCCTGACTAGACTTACTTTAGTCTAATGAATTGCGAGAAGGTTTCATGAGATTAACGGACAGGTTATAGGTTTGAGTCCCGAAGGGAAGAAGGAAAACCTAATATTTAGTAGTGGCCCCGGAATCATTGACGATGCGCCTTAACATTGTTTATGGCCAATATTTGAACTCAAGCTTGTCTTTCAAACTTCCCGCCCGGGAGAGATCAAAATACGATTGCCACACATCGTGAGCGAAACGCTCTTAAAAACCACTCACGGCCTCGTCCTATATGATGTGGGTACCACTACTAGAAAAAACTAGCAAAAAATAATGAAAATAAAACATTTAAACTTGATCTTAGCATTGCGCTTCCCATGCGTCTGCTGTTCCGCACGCTTCGCCTCCCTCATCGAAGCGATCTCTCGCCCTTAATCTGATATATCAAGACTCTCAAAACATAGCAGATGAATGGGAAGGGGATGGAAGGGAGGGCCAAAATCGTCAATGATTCTGGAGCCACTACTAAATATTAGGTTTTCCATCTTCCCTTCGGGACTCAAACCTATAATAACCTGATATCTCAAGACTGGAGGGGGACATTCATCATGAACATCATAACCACTAATAAATTACTAAGGTTAAAAGAGAAACTCGTACGAAAAAGATCAAAGTTTAATAAAAATAATAAAGATTTTACAGGCGACGTCTCTTAAAGGTTGCCTGTTGTGTAGCACCGTTACGTTTGACAGAACAATTGGTGTGACACACATAAACTATATATTTTAGCTAATGAATACAAAAATAAATCAATATCTCATCTCTTACAAAATATTGATAATATTATGGCCTATATACATATGACCCACAGGTACTGTATAACAAAAATATTTGTACTCTTTCCCTTAATCCTAATCTTAAGATTAATGAGCATAATGGAAACTCTATTGCCATACATAAAGTAAACATAAAATTTTCCTGACTAGACTTATTTTAGTCTAAGGAACGGGTTATCACATGACCTTCATTCTCGTCATCATGTTGTATCACATAGGAGGCAGGTTAGAGGCCCTAGCTAGGATACCTCCCCCCCCCCCTTTTCTTTACAAAAATAGCTTAAAACTAGACTCTCTGCCTTAATGCTATACATGTACGACAAGGCTTCATGAGATTCACTGACAGGTAACGTGTTAAGAAAGTATGATTAGATGCCCATAGCTTGGTCTGTTGAATATCATCGAGTGAGTAATTATGTAGGAATCTGAGTGATGCAGCCCACTTCCGGATATCGTGTGATCGAGCAAGAACGCCCGGATTACTCTCTCTAATTACTTCTACCAATAACGCAGCCAACTGTCGCTTTTGAAGACGTTTACCTGTCCGTGAAACCCAGAGGGATCCCACCTGAGCTGGCTGAGACTCTCGCATAAATAAAATTAGTGATTGCACCGGGCAAAGTAAATGGTGCTTATCGCCCTGTTTCAGAGCAGGAACTTCAAACTCTGTAAATACATGATTACTGTATTCATTTTTAGCAATGAAATTGGGAGCAGGAGCAATATGGACACTCATGTTGCGCCTCGAAAACCTTAAGCAGGATGGCTCCAAACTCATCGCCGTCAACTCAGACACTGTATCACCCGTGGCCAATGCCATTAGAAAAATGGCTTTCTTAAGTCTTAACTCGAAAGGAGGATTATGACAATATTTACGGGAATGAAGCTTTTCAAGGGTCAAATCAAGAGACCAGGTGGGTGTGAGTTGACGTGGAGTAGGGCGAAGTTGGAAGCAAGACCGCATGAACCCCTTTTCCTCCGCCTCTGGCACAGACAGGCCAGTTAAATCGAAAAAAGGTGTCCGAATTGCTGTGAGGTGATTCCTTAATGTGACAACTGACAACTTTTGCATTTCAAAGAGGTAATTTAAATAATTAAACACCAGAGCCACCGAGGACTGTTGTTGATCAGTTTCTACGATCCAGGTAGTGAATGACTTCCAATGAGATTGATACTGTCTTTGAGTTGATAGAGCATACTGATTAATCTACTTGTGAGTCATGGCTTCCCCAAACTGGCCTAGCCACTTGGCCTTCTGAATATCCATAAGGCAAAAGTCAGCGAGGTCTTGAGGTTTCCAATTGTGTCTAAGTTGAAGTACGAGATCGGGAGCGACACCGGGTTCTCGCACCATGTCTTTAATTGATTGTACCAAACTTGAGCCGGCCACAACGGCGCGATCATCGAGACCATGCCTCGATAACCCCGTAGTTTGTGAACTACTTTGCACATTAAGGATGTGTCTGGAGGCGGAAATAGATAAATGGAGATCCATTTGTTCCAGTCTACCAGAAATGCATCTGGACCCCCCGCCGGAGTCTGACTCCAACGTGTGAGGTACTGAGGCAGCCTGTGGTTTGCCTCTGATGCGAACAAGTCCACTTGTGGATGGTAGGGTTCGGCAATCATCTCTTGAAAGATGTTTTGCTTGAGAGCCCATTCTACTTGAGTGCTCTGTCTCCGAAACAGAGCGTCTGCCCACACGTTCGCCACGCCGGGCAGATATGTTGCATGAAGATAAATCTGTAGCCTTGCTGCTAGTCGAAAGATCTTTTCCGACAACCCTTGTAACACTCGAGATCTCGCTGATCCTTGTTTCTGAAGGCATGTTGCTGCAGTCAGATTGTCCATTCTGAAGGCAAGGGACTTTCCCGCCTGGCTCATGCCGTGTTCCTGTAGAAAGAATAAGGGGACTAACAACTCCTTGGCATTGATGTGAAGATGATTTAACCTGGACCATAGACCCTGACCCTGATGTCCTAGGTTCGACTGGTACCCCCATCCCAGGGTACCTGATGCATCTGTATCTCTCCAGACCGTCGGAGGAGGAGCTGTCCATGTCAAGCAGGAGTGCATTACTTCTGGCTTCGTCCAAGCCGCCAGGAGGTTGTGGATTAAATTTGGAATTTTCCGCAGTGTTTCCGCTGGCAACAACGGAAAGCACCTGTTTCCTTCCAAAATAATTTGTTTGACCTTCACACGACCTAACGGGACCGTCAGCTGTATTCAATTGAGTGAGCCTACCAGAGATTCCCAGATCCTCCTCGTTGTTGTCAGAGAATGAAGAAACCGAAAGAGTTTCCTCCGAAATCTCTGACGGTTGTCTTCACTCTGACTCAGAGAGAGTAACTCGGTATCCCAGATAAGGCCCTCCCACTGGATTTTCCTGGTGGGGATCAAGGAAGACTTTGCTAAGTTCACCTTGAACCCCAAGGTGCTACATGATTTAATACCTGTTGTACATGTTGGAGGCAAATTATTTTCGTTTGAGCTACTATTAAACCAGTCGTCGAGGTACCATAACACCATGATCCTCTGATTTAGTAATGGTAGCAAAGCCTGTCGGACTAATTTTGTGAAAACTCGGGGTGCCAGATTTGGACCAAAGGGCATTCTTTGAAAGACAAACGTTTGATCCCCGTTGCGCAAAGCTACATATTTTTGAAAACGTTTGTTGATGGGGACATGCCAATAGGCTTCTGTTAGATCGATGGAACACATCCAACCCTGCGGCGGGAGTGTCAATCTGATCTGATTCACAGTCAGCATCCTGAACGACTGATTGTGAATATGGGTGTTGAGATATGAGAGGTCGATCACCGGCCTCATCTGAACACTGTCCCTTTTTGGCACCAGGAACAACTGGGATGTGAACACGGGTTGTGACAAAAGACTGGGGATAATGATCTGTTTGTGGGCCATCTCATTGACAACTTATCCCACCTCCAATGAAACATGAGTGAATTCTGTGGGGATACGTAAACGGGTCGCCGGGACCACCGCCATGAGAGGCCTTTCCTGACCACTGTCCTTACCCATGTTCGCAGGGGCCATGCCCGATGACAATCCCGGAAGTTGCCAGTCGCATGACTGGTGTTGTCCGGCAGTACTACTCTCGTATCCATCTCGCCTTGCCTTGGCACTGGGAGTGAGAGAGCCTTGTGGTGTCTCAGTTTTTTGGATTGGAGGGTTGTGACTCTGATTTTGGAATGGGGAGATGAGAGGCCTTGCTACCATCGCTACCGGGTTTACCCCTAGATTAACCCCTGAACCAACGCCCTCTACCCCTGGAATGACCTCGTCCTCGAGACGTCCCGTTACTCCCAGGGGTTGTGTAAGTCTTGGATGACTGAAAGGACTGGGACTGACCACGAAATGAACTCTCAGCATTAAATTTAGATTTACTTGACTGCTCACTCTTTGGCAGGTTGGGAGTCTAATAGGAAATTGACAGTGCGCCAGGCATCTTCAGAGGCTAAAGTTTTGGTGAAAACATTTGATAATATTAATCTTCTACCGATCTCTACAGGGAGTCTCCTTACCAAGTACACCCTCAGGTCTTGACGCACCCATACCGCCTCAAAGAGAGCCGTCCGGATGTCACCAAGAGATTGAATGGAGTTTTGGAGAAGAAGGCGCCTAGTTAGAGAAAGAGGCTTCTGGGTGCCAGCGTCCGTTGCCGACTCAGTCGTCCTGGCCAGAGAGGCCGCAAGTTGGCGGCTGAGCAGGTATTGGGACTCCAGCCTCCAGGCTTTCTGCCTCATTTTAAAATCTTTATCAATCTGGACCTGTGTGGGAGAGCAAAAGAGTTCAGGTAATTGGCATAAAGAAAGTTTAGAGGCCCCAAAAAAGTCAAAAATATGTTGAGAGATCCCTTCCGCCTTGCCTACCGGCATAGAGAACCAATGATTGTCCTTCCGCGGGAGCTGATGACTGCTCTTATTAGTTATAGTGCTGGCAAACATGTGGGCCTCATGTGCCCATGTCATCCACGGCGCTGACTCACCCCCTTGAATCTAAACTACTGAAGACCCTACAGAGTCTCTGAAGGGTATTGAATTTAACTCTGGGGTCAAACCCTGCAAAAGTTTTAAATCATTAAACCCATCTGACTTAGTCCAGTTGGAAAATAATTTTCCGGCGGGAGCGGGAGGCAAGGCAGGGGATGGCATGTAGGCCTACACAAAATAGTCAAGATTGTAAATAGTGGGAATGGCTTTTACAACAACATCAAGTACCTCCCCAGATTGGTTCTTTGCCCTTAGTTTCTTAGCCTCACTTGCCTCGATAACCCAATGATCCAGAACAGGCGACTCCCCTGTAACTGTGGGCTGTGCGACCTCGGGGTGTAAAGGCTTAATGACAGACCAAGATGTATCAGGTCCATATAAAAGGAGCATAGGGCCCTTCTTACTGGGAATAGATTTATCAAGTGTGGGAGGGAGCAAATCAGAGAATAACTTCAGATTAGACGGCAAAAGAGCCATGGCTCCCGAAGTGGAAGCTGTAGGAGTGACAGTAGGGGGAGGTAAGTTTACGTTAACCTGCGGTTGAACAAGTACTTGCCCTAGAGGTCGCACCGCCGGAGCTACTGGTACTGAAACTGTTACCTGTCGCTCTCCCTTAACCTGTTTCATAAAATCAAACCACTCCTGTAATTGATCATTCGTAATATAAACCCCACTTTCTTGGTCTGACTGGACGCGGACTGTGACATCTCTGAGTCCTGCGTTCCCGAGTGCTGAGAAGAAGGGTGTTGGCCAGACGTCTGCTCCTCGGCGTTTAATCCGTGTTGGCGTAAAGTAGATCCCGGTGTCCGGGTCAGGGGGGCCGGTAAAGCCTCCAACCGAGACTCGCCGACCCGGGCAGCGGAATCGTGTGTTTCTGTTTGTGAGTCCTCGAGAACGTTGAACTCAGAGAGGTCCTGCATATTCAGATCCGGTATCTCATACTCTGTAGGGTCTTGAACTGAGGCGGGTTGGTCAGAAGAGCATCCATCTTTCTGCCGGCGAGAAAACACACTGCTACCCCTTTCCGATCCCAATACTGGTACAACTGTAGGTTCAGTTTGAACCCAGTGGGGGATGGTATACCGGTGCGATTGGCCGGAGACCTTGCTGGATGTGTCTCTAGTTGCCTCCTTACGTGACGAAGAATGTTTGTCCGGTTTACTTGGAGGCTGAGCCGCCTTCTTCGATGAGGAGGACTTCCTAGACTGCCTCTTCTTGGTTTTGTCATCGCCAGCTGAGAGAGCGGCGTCAAAATCAGAGCATGACCTCTTAGGCACTTGTTCAACAGAAGGCGACTTGGGTCTAAGTCTAGGAGAGCGGGACCTATCACGCCGGATAGACGAGGGAGGTGCGTCCGGCGGATCTGAGGTCCTAGGTCGCTTGGGTTGGCGGGAGGGAGTTTCACGAGCACTACCCCCAGGGGGTGAAGTAACTGACGACACCTTAAGCAAATCTTCTAATATTTGGTCATCCAATTGTAATGATTTGTGGGCTACTGTCTTACAGAACGTTACATAAACTGATTGAATATGGAGCAAAATTGTCTTACACTGTCCATCAGCATAGTTTAAGTATGCATTGCGAAAGGCTGAACACTTGGGACATGATTGGGAAAGCCAACGACCACGAGATCGATCTAAACAGGGGACACACTTAACACAGAGAATGTGCCCAATAACTATCAAATTTTAACTCAAAGCAGAACAAAAAGAGAAAGCACTCTTATCCATGGTTACCCCCTCTCACCAGGGAGATGCAGATCCTCCTAGGTGTCCCACATGCGAACCTGTGGGTGAGAAAATTCCAAGAATCAATGCTCATAAGGACACGCTAGGCTGGAAAAGCTAATATTCCAAAAAAAAATATATCTCCAAAGATAAAGAGAAAAAAAAAAGTAGAATAACACTAAACAGTCTTAGTTCCCCTTACGTTAAGTACATTCCCCAGAAATGTAAATGAGTAGTTAGTAGCCTCCCATGTGCTACCTGTGTATATAACTTCTTACCTAAGTGACCAACACTGACTTCATCCCATCTTGTTAAGAAAGAACTAAACCCGGCAACCAACGCTACTAATGGATCTAAATTCTTTACCCGCGGCAGACCAACGCCTTAGTATAAGCTATACAGATAACTGGCAGCTACAAGATAGGAATGGGTGAGTTCGTTTCTCGGCTCAGCCGTTATTGTCCCGGCGGTAGTGGCTCCCCACTTTTAACCACCAGGATAAACGTTCGGCCAGTACCAAGCAACGAACGTTTCGCTATTAAGTTTATGCGGTGGAATAAGTTGTTGTAATGGAGGCGGGTTAGCCGAACACTCTCATTTTTTTTTTTTAGTAAAATGCCGGTCAAGCCAAAATCATACTAGACGCCGTAAACAGAACAGACAAATCCATTTCTATCCTGTACCAAACTAGGATATTCTGAATTTTAACATAACTCTAGATGTTTCCCGGCGGAAAAACTATGTGAAACAACTAGGGGCACGTTGACTAAGTCTCACTTTCATAAATCCCGCCGGAAGGGCCAACCCTCCAAAATGGAATAACCAACGTGCACATATATGGCATAGTTATACATGAATAATATATAAAAATCAATAATAACACTCCCTAGCCATACATAAGCAACCTACATGAGGCCAACTAGATGGGGGCAGGTGGTGATGATATCAGTCATAATAGCACAAACCTGCAATCCAGCGACGACCAGCATGAACACGTAGTAAACACGAAGCGTAGGTTGAAGAGCAGCATGGCTCCGTGCAGGACCCCTCAACTAAGTGAGACAATCCACGAGCACTAGCCCACGTGGCATACTGTTGAACACCCAAAATGGACCGAACAACAGGCCCCGGTTGACCCTATAAGAAGCCTCATGACTAAACAGTGAACTAATAATGAGCTAGGATAATAAAACAAGCACGTGGGAGCCTCGCCTTATCACAACGAGGACTCCGCCTAACACACTCGCCTTTACAATATGAACCCTGAAAAACAGTCTCCAGGGCCCGCTAAAGGACGTTCATAGCCTACTCCTAGTCTATAAGCTACCTGACCTCAGCACTTAGCATGTACATATGAGTAAAGAGTCACCATAACCGAGGGGAAGTTATGTAGGAGGGCTGGAGCGCCCACGACACACGTCCAACACTAGTGGGCTCGGGAGGAATAAGGGCGAGAGATCGCTTCGATGAGGGAGGCGAAGCATGCGGAACAGCAGACGCATGGGAAGCGCAATGCTAAGATCAAGTTTAAATTTTTTATTTTCATTATTTTTTGCTAGTTTTTTCTAGTAGTGGTACCCACATCATATAGGACGAGTCTGTGAGTGGTTTTTAAGAGCGTTTCGCTCACGATGTGTGGCAATCGTATTTGATCTCTCCCGGGCGGGACGTTTGAAAGACAAGCTTGAGTTCAAAGATTGGCCATAAACAATGTTAAGGCGCATCGTCAATGATGAAGGGGCCACTAATAAATAACGTGTTAGGAATGTATGATTGGACGACCACAATTTGGTCTGCTGAATATCATCTAGGGAATAATTATGTAAGAACCTGAGTGAGGCAGCCCACTTCCGTATATCGTGTGATCTAGCAAGAACGCCCGGATTACTTTCCCTGATAACTTCTACTAACAAAGCCGCCAACTGACGCTTTTGAAGACGTTTACCTGTCCGTGAAACCCAGAGGAACCCTACCTGAGATGGCTGAGACTCCCGCATATATAAAATGAGCGATTGCACCGGGCATAGTAAATGGTGTTTATCGCCCTGTTTCAGAGCTGTCACTTCAAACTCTGTAAATACATGGTTACTATGTTCATTCTTCGCGATAAAATTAGGAGTAGGTGCAATATGGACACTCATGTTGCGCCTCGAGAACCTTAAGCAAGATGGCCCCGAACTCATCGCCGCCAACTCAGACACCCTGTCACCCGTGGCCAGCGCCATAAAAAAAATGGTTTTCTTAAGTCTTAACTCATAATGAGGATTTTGACAATATTTACGGGAATTAAGCATTTCAAGGGTTAAATCAAGAGACCAGGTGGGTGTGAGTTGACGTGGTGGAGGGCGAAGCCGTAAGCCGGAAGCAAGACCGTATGAACCCCTTCTCCTCCGCCTCTGGTACGGACAGACCAGTTAAATCGAAAAAAAGGCGTCGGAATAGCCGTGAGGTGATTCCTTAATGTGATTATACTGACAACTTACTCATTTCAAAAAGATAATTTAAATATTTAAATATCAGTGCCACCGAGGACTGACTGATGTTGACTGGTGTTGGTCAGTTTCTACGATCGAGGTAGTAAAAGCTTTCCAATGGGATTGATACTGTCTTTGTGTTGATAATGTATACTGATTGATCAACTTTTGAGTCACGCTTTCCCCAAACGGGCCTAGCCACTTGGCCTTCTGAATATCCACAAGGCAAAAGTCAGCGAGGTCTTGAGGTTTCCAATTGCGTCTAATTGGAAGCACTAGATCGGGAGCGACACCGGGTTCTCGCACCATGTCTTCAATTGATTGTACCAAACTTGGGCCGGCCACATCGGCGCGATCATCGAGAGCATGCCCCGATAACCCCGTAGTTTGTGAACTACTTTGCACATTAAGGATGTGTCTGGAGGTGGAAATAGATAAATGGAGATCCATTTGTTCCAGTCTACCAGAAATGCGTCTGGACCTCCCGCCGGAGTCTGACTCCGGCGTGTGAGGTACTGAGGCAACTTTTGATTTGCCTCTGATGCGAACAAGTCCACTTGTGGATGGTATGGCTCCGCAATCATTTTTTGAAAGACGGTTTGCTTGAGAGCCCATTCTACTAGTGTGCTCTGTCTCAGAGACAGAGCGTCTGCCCATACGTTCGCCACGCCGGGCAGATATGCTGCGTGAAGATAAATCTCTAGCCTTGCAGCCAGATGAAAAATCTTTTCCGACAACCCTTGTAATACTCGAGATCTCGCTGACCCTTGCTTCTGAATGCACGTGACTGCAGTCAGATTGTCCATCCTGAAGGCTAAGGACTTTCCCGCCAAGTTTAAGCCGTGCTCCTGTAGAGAAAATAGGGGGACTAACAACTCCTTGGCATTGATGTGAAGATGATTTAACCTGGACCATAGACCCTGACCCTGATGTCCTAGGTTCGACTGGTACCCCCATCCCAGGGTACCTGACGCGTCCGTATCTATCCAGACCATCGAAGGAGGAGCTGTCCATGTCAAGGCGGAGTGAATTACTTCTGGCTTCACCCAAGCCGCCAGTAGGTTGTGGATTAACTTTGGAATTTTCCGCAGTGTTTCCGCTGGCAACAGCGGAAAGCACCTGTTTCCTTCCAAAATAATTTGTTTTACCTTCAGACGACCTAACGGGACCGTCAGCTGTATCCAATTGAGTGAACCTACCAGAGACTCCCAGATTCTCCTTGTGGTAGTCAGAGCATGAAGAAACCGAAAGAGTTTCCTCCGAAAACTCTGACGGTTGTCCTCGCTCTGACTCAGAGTGAGTAACTCGGTATCCCAGGTAAGGCCCACCCATTGGATCGTTCTTGTGGGGTTCAAGGTTGACTTTGCCAAGTTCACCTTGAATCCCAAGGCAGCTACATGGGTTAATACCTGATTTACATGTTGGAGGCAAATTATTTTGGATTGAGCTACTATCAACCAGTCGTCGAGATACCATAGGACAATGATTCCCTGATTTAGCAATGGTAGCAAAGCCTGTTGGACCAATTTTGTGAAAATTCGGGGTGCTAGATAAAAACCAAAGGGCATTCTTTGAAAGACAAACGTTTGATCCCCGTTGCACAAAGCTAGGTATTTTTGAAAATGCTTGTTTACCTGTATAGGGACATGCCAATAGGCATCTGTGAGATCGATGGAATACATCCAACCCTGCGGCGAGAGTGTCAATCTGATCTGATTCACAGTCAGCATCCTGAACGACTGATTGTGAAAGTGAGTGTTCAGATAGGACAGGTCGATCACTGGCCTCATCTGAACACTGTCCCTCTTTGGCACCAGGAATATCCGGGATGTGAACACGGGTTGATTTAAAGGACTGGGATAATGATCCTCGTTGACGACGGATCCCACCTTTAATGAAACAATATTGAATCTGTGGGGATATGTAAACGAGGTCTCCGGGACCACCGCCATGAGAGGCCCTTCCGGACCATTGTCCTTGCCCATGTTCGCCGGGGCCATGACCGGTAACAATCCCAGAAACTGCCAGTCGCATGACTGGTATTGTCCGGCAGAACTACCCTCGGATCCGGCTCGCCTTGCTTTGGGACTGGGAGTGAGAGAGTTGAGTGGTGTCTCAGTTTTTTGGATTGGAGGGTTGTGACTCTGACTTAGGATTTGGGGGATGAGAGGCCTTGCTATCATTGCTACCGGGTTTACCCCTAGACTGCCCCCTGAACCATTTCCCTCTACTGCTGGGCTGACCGCGTCCTCGAGACGTACCGCTGCTTTCAGGGGTTGTGTAAGTCTTTGGTGACTGAAATGACTGTGATTGACCACGAAATGAACTCTTATTAGATTTAGGTTTAAATGCTGGTTCACCCTTCGGCTTGGAAGCAGTGGCATTCTGAGAGTCTAACAGGAAGTTAACGGTGCGCCAGGCATCCTCAAAGGCGAGGGTTTTAGTGAAGACATTAGATAAAATCAATCTCCTACCAATCTCTACAGGGAGTCTCCGAACCAGGTAAACCCTCAGATCTTGACGAACCCGCAAAGCCTCGAAGAGAGCCGTGCGAATATCACCAAGGGACTGCATGGAATTCTGGAGTAAGAGGCGCATAGTAAGAGAGAGAGAGCCTTATGGGTGCCAGCGTCCGTGACCGACTCAGTCGTCCTGGCCAGAGAGGCCGCAAGCTGGCGGCTGAGCAGGTATTGGGACGCTAACCTCCAGGCCTTCTGCCTCATTTTAAAATCTTTATCTATCTGTACCTGTGTGGGGGAACAAAAGGGTTCAGACAACTGACAAATAGACAACTTAGGGGCCCCCAAAAAATCAAAAATATGTTGTGGGATCCCTTCCGCCTTGCCTACCGGCATAGAGAACCAATGATGATCCTCTTGCGGGAGCTGATGACTGCTCTTGTTAGTAATAGTACTGGCAAACAGCTGGGCCTCCTGCCCCCATGCCGCCCACGGCCCTGACTCCCCGCCATTAATATGAACTACGGACGTACCAGCATCGTCCCGAAAAGGTACTGACTTTAACTCTGGGGTCATTCCTTGTAACAGTTTTATATCATTTAACCCATCTGATTTAGTCCAATCTGAAAATAGTTTCCCAGATGACACGGGGAGGCAAGGCAGGGGATGGCATGTAGACAAAGTAATCAGGATGATAAATGGTGGGGATGGCTTTAACAATAACATCTAGCACCTCACCTAGTTGGTTCTTGGCCCTCAATTTCTTAGCTTCACTCACCTCAATAACCCAATGTTCTAGCACAGGTGTCTCACCTGTAACTGTGGGCTGTGCGACCTCGGGGCGAATGGCGGTAAGAACAGACCAGGACATATCAGGTCCATATAACAGGGGCATAGGGCCCTTCTTAAAAGGAAGTGAACGATCAAGGGGAGGTGGAATAAGATCTGAAAACAACTTCAGATTAGAAGGTAAAATTGCAGAGGCTCCCAAAGTGGTAGCCGCTGGAGTGACTGTGGGGGGAGGAATATTGACATCAACTTGAGTCTGAACAGGCACCTGGCCTAGAGGTCGCACCGCTGGGGCCACAGGTGCTGTTACTTTAACCTGTCGCTCTCCCTTCACTTGTCTCATAAAGTCAAACCACTCCTGCAACTCCTCATTCGACACAAAAACTCCACTTTCCTGGTCTGACTGGGATGCAGACTGAGACATATCTGAGCCCTACGTTCCGGAATGCCGAGAAGTTGGTCGCTGGCCAGGCAGCAACCCCTCGGTGTATGCTCCTTGTTGGCGTATGGTGAATCCCGGTGACCGGGCTGGGGGGGGCTGGTAAAGCTTCCAACCGAGACTCTCCAGCCCGGGCAGAGGTATCATGTGTTTCTGTCTGTGTTAGGGGAACGCCGGGCTGAGATAAACCACCCAAGTTTAGGTCTGGGATCTCGTAGTCCATGGGTTCCTGAAATGAATCAAGCTGGTCAGAGGAGCACTCATCCTCCTGACGGCTAGACACAACACTACTGCCACGCTCCGATCCCAAAACCGGAAGAGCTCTGGTTTCGGGCTGCACCCGGTGCGGGATCGTGAACCAGTGTGATTGGCCGGAGACATTGCTGGCTGTGTCTCTAGGTGCCTCCTGTTGCGACGAAGAAGTACGTTCCGGCTTGGGTGGCGGTAGCTGCGCCGCCTTCTTCGAGGAGGAGGATCTTTTGGAGTGCTTCCTCCTTTCCCTTCTATCATCGCCTGATGAGAGTGCGGCGGAAAAGTCAGAGTGGTGTCTCTTTGACTCCTGTTGAACAAGGGGCGAAGAGGACCTGGGAGCTGCTACGGGAGAGCGGGACCGATCTCGCCTAGAAGATGATGAAGGAACTTCCGGCGGATTCTTGGTGGTCCGGGGTCGCTTGGTTTGGCGGGAGGGACAATCGCGAGTATCTGCCAAAGCCGGCAGAGTAACTGTTTGCTTTACATTAGAACTACCGGAAACATAGGCGGAAGGCTCTGGTTTAAGAAAATCCTCTAACAACGGGTCATCCAACTGTAAAGATTTATGAACATGTGGTAAGCTATCAATGGAAGTTAAATATTACTAAGCTATAATGAATCAAATCAAATCAATCTAAATGAAAACTACTCCATATCTAAATTGAATTCAATCTGAAACAAGCTAATTTATATCCAAAGGTCTCACATAATAAATTTATATATAGGGTAAGGTTATAAGGGTTAATATACTAGCCAGGAATTAACTCACCAATAGTTCCACGTGGCAATGAGGCAAGGGAGAACGTTTACCCAATATGGTGGTGGACAATGGGGAACGAGACTTCGGTCCCGAGACACGAGTCAAGTTAAATAAAGAATAAATGATTACATGGGAATGGACATGAATATTATGCTTATCTGTCTGTCAGTCATGGCGTCGATGAGAGCGTCGTGATGGTGTAGCTGTTTGTATTGCTGACAGTGTATTGTGATTAGAGGCTCAAAAGTGCGATCAACTGAGGGCGGAAAATAGATGTTAACTGGTTGGTGTTCGTGAAGGCTCTGGTCTTCCTCAAAGGCACACCTTGCTGCCTTGGCAAACGCCAGGAGCCCAAATTATCGTACCGCATCTAGGTTGCTCCATACGATAAATTATATTAATATATACGATAAATTCATATATACTACATAAGACCTTGGCAATATTGCTTAATAGCATATTAGGCCTTTTATAACTTAACTTATTTACAATCTTATAATATACGATCTACTCGTCCTACGTCGTGCTGTAGGAGCGATCATGACGTCACAGAGACATACGGGATCACAAAAGAGTCATAGCCTATCGTATTTACGATACACTCCCCCCACAAAAAAAGACCTGAACCCCACCTTAAACCTAAAGTTGCCCAGAGGCTATCTTCTGACGCCACAAGTCGACGGCGCCAGCAGCAGCGCGTCTGGGACGCGTCCCGGTCCAAGAATGATCACCATCAATAAGAGGTGAGTCGTTCCTTTGAGAATCCTCGGACCCAGCAATAACAGGTGGAGCATCAGATTGCAATGCGGAATCGAGCTCCAAAGTGTACAAACGTGCGATAGGACGAACAATAGTTCCAGTGGCCGTCTTCAATAGCGCCACCCGCTCTACAGAGTCTGCCCACTTGTATTCCTCCAACACGCGGCCCAATTACACGCGGCCCAATTTCCAGTATAAACGAGGACTATCTTCTTTAATTAAAACAACTTCACCAACTGTAGGCGCCGTTGGTCTACCAGAGGGAGTAACACTCCTTTCCCTCAATGCTAGCAGATATTCACTAATCCACCGTTTCCTAAAATCCTCGATTATCCTGGATATATACTGGTATCTCTTAGACACCGCTACCTCAGAGTACAACAAGGGATCCTCTAACTCTACTATGGATTGGAAATCAGATGGAAACGCAGTCAATGGTTTTCCATATAGCAAGTGAGCTGGCATTAATGGTAGTGGTTCTTGCAGGTCGGTGTACACATATGTAAGCGGGCGATCATTCACGACTGCCTCTATCTCTGTGAGGACTGTCGTCAACTCACTCTTCTTTAATAGAGCACGTCCTACAACCGCTCTGAGTCCTGACTTTACTATGCCGACACATCGTTCCCACATACCTCCTAAGGTGCCTTAACTCGAATGAACCTCCATTCGCACTTCTTCTCTCCCCAAAAAGTGATGATAGTAGGATCACTACTCATATCCCTTAGATATTTTGATGCTTGGACATAAGTGGGAGCATTGTCGCTAAGAATGAGTTGAGGGAATGAACGACGGGCACAAAACCGTCTAAACGCCAGCATAAATTCTTCGCTAGACATATTATCACATAGTTCTAGGTGTACCGCTCGAGACGTTGCACAGGTAAACAATAATATATAAACCTTCTCATGCTCCCTCGTCTTCAATGCCCCTGTGTAATCTAATCCTACCGCTTGGAAAGGTTCTACGTGCTTTACACGGCATTCAGGTAGGGGTGGAGCTGGTCCAGTTGCATATGGTTTACCTTTTAGTCTCTGGCATATTACACACTTTCTTACTACGCGTCGAGCTACTTGTCGAACTCTGGGTATCCACCATGTGAGACGTAAATTTGATATAATATGACATACCCCGTAGTGTTTTACTTCCCTATGTGCACGTATGATCAATAGATCAGTACCGTGATGTCTTGTTGGCATAAGTATAGGGCGGTTTGTGCCGTCTGGTACACCCGACCACTTCAGGCGACCCTCACACCTGATGAGGACATTGTCTACGTGCAACCTTAGTTGACGCACTATATTAGGCATTAATGTCTTATTCGAGCTTTTCAAGGATTCTAATTCATTGGAAAAGGTTTCTACTTGAACCCATTTGATCAAAGTTACTTCAGCTGCTTTAAATTCACGAGCATCAATGTTGTGACCCCTGTTGCAGAGTTGGCCCGTTACTTTAAGCTTGAGATTGGATACATATCGCAATACCCAAGCTACAACTCTGACTATTTTATTATAGTCACCGAATCTTGCCCACTCTATGATAGGACCCGGTGGCTCATTTGGTTGGGCTGTAACTGCCACTGTTTCCAGTGGCAGAAGTCCCTCACCAACAGCATGCCAAATCGTCCATTCACTTTCATGGAGCAGCCACTTTGGACCATGCCACCACAATTCGGACTTCACTAGCTGGCTAGCCGTTATACCCCTAGTTATGAGATCACTAGGGTTTTCTTTTGTATTTACATAATGATAAGCAACGTCTGGCAAAAGGGCTCTAATCTCATCTACCCTATTCTGCACATAAACTGGCAGAGACTTCTTGCTATGTACCCAGTTGAGTGCGACCTGACTATCGCACCAAACGTGAACGATTTCAATATGTAATTCGCTCTCGTATGCTGCACGTACATGTTGCACCAGACGTGCTAATAGCAGCATGGCAGTCAATTCCATTTTAGGGATAGTTACCTTTTTAACCGGGGCTACCTTGGCCCGGGCTGTAACTAAATGTGCCCCAAATGAAGTAACAACATATATGGCTACCCCGTATGCCGTGGCGCTAGCATCGAAAAACGTGTGTAACGTAACGTCACCGAACGCCGCCACTTTACGAGGTATAGGTTTAGTACATAGGATGGCATACTCATTCAACAACAATGTCCCTTGGTCATTCAGGTCCTCGGGCAAACTGTCATCCCATCCTATTTTACGTCTCCAAACTTCCTGCATTAGAATCCTAGCTCTTATGGTAACGGGTAATGCTAGACCCAAAGGATCAAAACATTGCGCAACTTTGCTCAACAGACTTCTTTTGGTGTGCGCTCCTGTCTGCTGAGCAAAAGACCTTGTTTGAAAAGTTAGTATGTCATGTTTAGGTTGCCAGATCATCCCCAAATTTCTGGACTTTTCCTGGTTAAGAGATGCCGTACCGTCCACCTGTATCAAACTCTGAAGATCTTCACTATTAGTAACCCACTCGCGGAGAAATAGATGTGCATCCGCAAACAATCTGCGTGCTTGCCAGTATGTATATAACAAATCATCCTGACTATCGCTAGAACCCTGCAAATTGTCTATATATAATCCGCGAGATAGTTTACTTGTGTCCTCATGAGTGTCAGCTAGATTTTTTCTGATTGTGGCATTTAACAAAAACTGTGAACACGTGGCCCCAAAGAGTACAACCCGAAAACGGTATATTATGACCGGACTTTCAGAGTCGCTAATGTCGCTGAACCAAAGAAAGCGGGTAACATCTCTATCTTCCTCCCTTAGCTTGACCATCAAGAATGCTTTCTCGATGTCACTGGTATAGGCGTACTTCCCCAGCCTAAACCGCAATAGATGTTGGGACAGGTCCGACACCATGGACGGACCTGTCAACAGGCAGTCATTCAGACTGGGTTGTTGACCTTGGTGGGCAAAGCAGTCATACACCACCCGTATTGGTGTGGTGACGCTGTCTTACCTTACCCCATGATGGGCCAGATAGTGAACCCTACCCTTCTTAAACGGTTCCTTGACATCGACTCTCTCAATAAAGCCCCTATCTTCATAACTTCGAAATACATCGTCATACGCCTGGCGCGTGCTCGGTTCGTTAGACAATTTCCGCTGCAATGCGCGCAAGCGACCTAATGCCAAACCATAGTTGGTAGGCAGGCTTATCTCACTGTTCTTCCAGGGTAAACTAACTTTATATTGCTTGTCTGAGGCACAGTAGCTCACAGACTCGTCAAACCTTTGTAGCGCAACTTCCGAGTCATAATCAGTCTCCATAGGATTAATGCCTATGTGATCCAATCTCCACAGTCGTTCCAGGTCGAACTCGGCAGCCATCTTAGGGTCACTAGGTTGGGAATCCTCCCTTCCCAACTCCTCTGCCGCGGTTACATTGACTCTATATATCGAGACCATGTCGACCAGGACCTTTGACTGTGTAGTATGCACCCTTCCGCTCATGCAATATCCAAATTTAGTGGGGATTAAAATTACACCACACATCTTTTTAAATCCAGGGTATACTACTTCATAATAATGATCCACACCAAGTAGAACATGCACCTCACTCTGATTTCCCATGGGATCTGACAACTTAACCCCCTTGCTACGTAATGCGTGTTCCACCTTCTTCACTCCTACAGATACATATTCTGGTAGGGTGTCTACTACGATACAAGTCATAAAGTACCGGTTTTTACGGTAGAAATATGAAATCTCCGCTATCTCGTAGTCTTGTTTATCAATAACCCCTGTGAAGCCCTGTAATCGAAGAGTCTCAGCCCCTACGATTCGGTGCTTCAGTCCCTCTAGTACGGACCTCTTTATAAAGGAACGTTGAGACCCTTGATCTAGAAGTACCCGACAAACTTTGTTACTGTCATTACCTTCCATGGGAATCTGAATTGTGGGCAATATAGTGGTGTCTTGCGTGCTACCTAGTGCCACAGTTGTAGTACCCTCTGTTTTGACGTCTTTGACTTTATCTGCTGTAGGACACAACTTATCAAAGTGATGTCCTTTGCAGTGGCGACAGGGCCTTAAGTATGTAGCAGTACATTGTCCCTGCTTACCATGTTCCTTACTTAGACAACCTACACATAGCTTCAATCTTTTCGCCTGTGCTAGTTTTGCCTCATTTGTTGGGTATTTTACACAGAAACTCCATTTATGTTTGTTATTACATAGCTTACATAGAATCTGAGCAGGTTTCTTATACGTACCCTCTTTCTTTTCTTTAGTCCCCACTGTCATGCTTACTGTTCCCCTCTTCTCCACATTCTCACTCCCTCCCGACACATACTTTCTCCCTTTGTTCAACTGTAGATTATTGATTTCCTTACTGAACTGAGTTTTGAACTCCCCCAGATCAAATGATCTAACCTTGTCAAGTATTGCCATAGGAAGGTTTTGACGCAAGATAATGACTATCATTTCCTGTGTGGTAAGCCCTAGGGTGTCTAGCGATCAAGTATGGCACTCCATATTTGCCCTAAAATTTGTTAACTCCTCAACCTTGTACTGTGGTTCTGCGAGCCTTAACAAGGCAACGACATGGGCCATCTTCAACTGCTCTTGATCCCCGTATGTGGACTTTAATAATTGTACTGCCTCAAGATAACTACCACCCACTACCGCAAAACCCTCTATCAAATGTAAGGCCTCTCCTTCCATTTGTCCCTTCAGATAGTGAAACTTGCGGACACTATCC
The DNA here is from genome assembly GCA_032716605.1 of Paralithodes platypus. Classification (NCBI taxonomy): domain Eukaryota; kingdom Metazoa; phylum Arthropoda; class Malacostraca; order Decapoda; family Lithodidae; genus Paralithodes; species Paralithodes platypus. The sequence continues at coordinate 50,004,179 of CM064505.1, forward strand.
AAAGAGGATTCATGAACTGTAGACCGAAATACGTCCCAAAAAGCTAACCACTCAGTCAGCTTGCCCCCAAATGTAGGAAGATTGAGCTTTGGGAGGTGTACAGTATGTTTTGGGTCAGCCCTTCTATGGGCCTTATTATCGCCTCCCTTCTTACTTGCGACAGCACGCTGTAATATGTACTTCGCTCTAAAGACAGGTTCGTCATAGAGGGCGCGATTATCACACTCTGTAACTATCTCTTCCTCCTCTGTCATGTCTGCCACAATCACCTCACTCAGAGCCATAATACGACCGTGGGTAGCCTGGACGTTTTCTAATCTAGCTTCCAATTCCTCTAGTTCAGCAGTAGTGATGAAAGTGTTGACGTCCACAATTAGCCTATTTAATACTCCCCGAAGTCCCGCCCTTTGAATTTTAGGGGCCTTGATCAGCACCCCACTAGACGGTGTCTCTTTATTGTCTTTATTCATTCTGCATGTAAGCCTATAGGCTATGTATCCAAATGTTACAAAAACAACGGCAAAATAGTAGTCTAGTTAAGAGGCGCCGACCGGCGGACTTCTATGTTATGGAGAAAAAATTGTACACAAAATAGCAATACCTACTAAAGGGTCATATTGAACAAGATTTTTTTTTAGGTCAGGTCATATGTCACAGGAAGTCCGAAATGGAAAAGAGATTTATTGGGGAAAGATGATGGGTGGGATGCAGGACTTAGGCAGGCGCAACGATGTGACCCTGCATTCCGGCTCTAACCATCGCTTGGCTAGCCTTGCCAGTTTATCATATAGTTGTTCCTGCATCCTGTTATATGTCCCCTTGTTCATTGCCTTAAAATCCCTTACTGGTAGCTAATTCCCGGGTCTGGGCACCAATGTGGTAAACTATCAATGGAAGTTAAATATTACTAAGCTATAATGAATAAATTAAAATCAATCTAAATGAAAACTACTCCATATCTAAATTGAATTCAATCTGAACAAGCTAATTTATATCCAAAGGTCTCACATACTAAATTTATATATAGGGTAAGGTTATAAGGGTTAATATACTAGCCAGGAATTAACTCACCAATAGTTCCACGTGGCAATGAGGCAAGGGAGAACGTTTACCCTATATGGTGGTGGACAATGGGGAACGAGACTTCGGTCCCGAGACACGAGTCAAGTTAAAGAAAGAATAAATGATTACATGGGAATGGACATGAATATTATGCTTATCTGTCTGTCAGTCATGGCGTCGATGAGAGCGTCGTGATGGTGTAGCTGTTTGTATTGCTGACAGTGTATTTTGATTAGAGGCTCAAAAGCGCGATCAACTGAGGGCGGAAAATAGATGTTAACTGGTTGGTGTTCGTGAAGGCTCTCGTCTTCCTCAAAGGCACACCTTGCTACCTTGGCAAACGCCAGGAGCCCAAATTATCGTACCGCATCTAGGTTGCTCCATACGATAAATTATATTAATATATACGATAAATTCATATATACTACATAAGACCATGGCAATATTGCTTAATAGCATATTAGGCCTTTTATAACTTAACTTATTTACAATCTTATAATATACGATCTACTCGTCCTACGTCGTGCTGTAGGAGCGATCATGACGTCACAGAGACATACGGGATCACAAAAGAGTCATAGCCTATCATATTTATGATAGAGCAACTGTCTTACAGTATGTTACAAATACTGACTTAATGTGGAGCAAAATTGTCTTACACTGTCCATCAGAATGAGTGAGGTAGGCATTACGTAGTACAGAACACTTGGGGCATGACTTGGATAACCACCGGCCACGAGACCTGTCCAAACACGGCACACATTTAATGCACAATAGATGACCAATGACCGCTATATTCGTTCACCCCAAGGTGGAGCAAAACGTAAAGCTACTCTTATCCATGGCTCCCTCCCGCCGGGGAGATGCAAATCCTCCTAGGTGTCTAGACTGCGAACCTGAGGGTGAGAACATTTCAAGAATCAATGCTCATAAGGACACGCTAGGCTGGAAAAGCTAAATTTAAAAATATCTCCAACAATAAAGAGAAAAAAAAGACTTGAATAACACTATACAATCTTATTTCCCCTTACGTTATATACATTCCCCAAAACTGTGACTGAGTAGTGAGTAGCCTCCCATGTGCTACTGGTGTATATAACTTCTTGCCTAAGTGACCAACACTGACCTAATCCCATCTTATGAAAGAACTTGATCCGGCGACCAACGCTACTGTGAATCTATTGTCTTTAACCCACTGAGCCCCAGCGACGCACCGTTTGCGTCGGCAATGTAGTTTTCTGCCAGTCCCAGCGTCACATACGTTGCGTCACTGTTAATTACTCCGGTCCTATGGCACCTAGAGGGCTCAGATTTGTATGGGAACTGTGTAAGTATCCCACACAACAAGGCCGATGGTTGAAAACTCTCAAAGTCCAACCGCGTGCGCGTGAGCATGCAAAAACCTGTTTTTGCCTACCCATTTCCCCATGTTAATTCCGACTTTCAGGCACACCGTAGGACCCCTTAATGACCTAGGGGATCGTTTTTTTGTGGGTTTTCATTCATTCCTAACCCATTCCTGGTGTTTTCTGGAACAAATTTGTTTTTCAAAACCTGCCGGTCCCTGGTGGTACATTTATTCTAAACTAGCTGGGGCTCAGTGGGTTAACTCGCGGCGGACCAACGCCCCGATATAAGCTACACAGATTACTGAGATGCTCAAGATAGAAATGAGTGAGTTCGTTTCTCGGCTCAGCCGTCTGATTCCCGGCGGAAGTGGCTCCCTACTGTTTAACCACTAGGAGAACGTTCTGACAGTACCAAGCAACGAAAGTTTTCTCTGTTAAGTTTATGAGGTGGATAAAATGTTTTAAGGGAGGCGGGTAGCCGGGCTCTCCCAAAAAGACATGTGTAGTAAAGTGTCGGTCAACCGAAATTAAACTAGACGCCGGTAAACAAAACAGACAAAATCCAACCTATCCAGTGCCAAACAAGGATAATCTGAATTTAACATAGCTCTAGATGTTTCCGGAAGTTTCCCGGCGGGGAAACCGCTTGAAGCAACTAGAGGCACGTTGACTAAGTCTCACTTTAACAAATCCCGCCGGAAGGGCCATACCTCCCAGAATAGATAACCCAACGTGCGTATATTATGGCATGGTCATACATTAATAATACACAATCAATAAATAACACTTCCTAGCCATAAGAATAAAACCTACACGAGGCCAACTAAATGGGGGCCGATGTCGACGATATCAATAAAAATAGCACAAACCTGCACTCCAGCGAAGACCAATCTCAACACGTAGCGATCAAGAAGCGTAGGTTGAAGAACAGCATGGCTCTGTGCAAGACCCCTCAGCTATGTGAGAAAATCTAAAATGCACTAGCCCACGTGTAGAGCGTATACTGTTGCACACCCAAAATGGACCGAACAACAGGCCCCGGTTCACTAAAAGAAGCCTCATGACTAACAAGCGAACTAAATATGAGCTAGTGTAATGAAACAAGCACGTGGGAGCCTCGCCTTATCACATCGAGGACTCCGTCTAACACACTCGCCTTTACTAAGTACCCGGAAAACAGTCTCCAGGGCAAGAGAAAGGACGTACACAGCCTACTCCTAGTCTATAAGCTACCTGACCTCAGCACTTAGCATGTACAGTAGCCCAACTAAATTTTGCGACAAAATATTAGGTACGTGGCACCTGTCTAGTTTGCACTCCCGTCCCAAGCCCGTGTCTAGCAGAGACCCGTGATGTCTAGGCAGTGGCGCTACCACAGCCAGGGCACACAGACACAGTAATCGCAAATGCTGGGCGCTACATATGACAATATTGCTATCATTATTTGTTTGTATCATAATAGAAGGCTATCTCGCTATCTTTCTCTCTCTCTCTCCGTTAAATACAAATATATTTACGCGCGACAAACTACTTTATAGATCCATTTCTATACATAACTTAAAATGAATACAATGAGTTGCATAATTATATTGTATTATATAATCTAGTATACACTTGTTAGTGATTGTTCTAATCAGAACCCCTATGAAACACTATACTTGGTGTCGGTGTAGAAAGTATTCGAGAAACGGGTAGTCAATCTCTACATCTATTTCCTGATCTACTCATATTTATGTATTTATATTTTGTTTTTGTGTTTTTGTTTTGTTTTTGTTAGTTATAAGATGTTATGCGGTCAGGATTAGCGCCAAGTTCGCTGGCACCGGGTATACAGTATATTGTATGAGTTATCCTAAACGTTTATATGTATTCGATGTTACTAAAAAAAATTGTAATTTTATACAGCTACATTACTACGAGACTTAATTTGTCTGGACGTCAATAGCATCTGAGGTGAAGCCAATGATCTTGGGGGCTAATAAGTGATTGACGTTTCCGAATGCTTGTGTGCGAACTGCTGTATGGATTCTTCCCCTGCCACCTCTTTTTTTTTTCCTCCTTTCATGTGTTTCTTGTTGATAATCCCTACCCCTTGTGGGAATAAGGGCTGGCTACTGACTAAATTACAAACGTCAAATTAAGAGTAGTATGCTGCTGTCACAAATTTTGTTAAATACTTAATCATCAATCTTGTAATGGAATTTAACCGTGTTGGCTGCGAGTGTCTCGCTATCTATTAACCTTCTTTTTCCAAGCATACGAATCGATAAACAAATCATCCTTTTATGATTTTTGTTTATGTTAATGTTTATGTAGGCCTAGTGGAATCAGGACTCGTATTTGGCAGTTTATTCAGACTAGCTTTATACTATTATATTCAGAGTAGAAAAGGAGACTATTTTATTCAGAGTAGAAAGGGAATATGAAAGTCAAAGGGTAAATATGACATAGTATGTGTCCCTATAATTCCTACAGAACCTCCTTAAGTTGTATAAACCCTCTAATGAAAAGCCCGATTAAACTGCCAAAATTAGTGAATCCTAATGGGATTAATGAGTATATATTTATTGATTCTCATGATAAACTGGTCTCTCTATTCACCAATGATAGTTTAGGTAAAGTATTCTTTATTATATTCGCAAACAAGTTATATGCATTCACTATGGGGGGGAGGGAAGTAATAGGGGAAGATCTATCCTATATTGCGCAGATAGTGGCGGGCGAGGTGGCTAGGATGAGTTACTAAACCGAACGTGGTTGGTTTTTAGGTAAACAACCGATGGTATAGACAGGAGTGGTTAATGTGCATATTATATCAAGTCATGCTAGCTTAATAGTATTTGAACTAAAATGCCCCAGAACGAGAAGCCCACCACGGAAGCCACGAGCGAACACCACCAAGAAACGGGAACAGAAACACCCGAAAGGCCCACAGAACGAAAGGACCAGGTGACCAAGCCAACCAGTTAAGACAGGCCGAAGCCCGCAGGGCTAAGCAGCTCCAAACCACACCTGCCTATCCCTTCTAACCACTGACCATTCCCCCACCTCGCGTATACACTACCCCTCGTGTCCTACACCTCTACCTACATGATGATGAACATGAATACACCTAAATTTAATACACCCATGCCCTGTCCCTAGGTTGAGCCAATGCCAACCAGTTCAGACAGGCCTAAATCTATGTATGTTTTTCCATCCAAGAAGTAATATGTTAACCCCCTGTCTTGCCAGACTAAGTTTCTGAAGACCAACCGCCCCCATAAATCTATGTATGTTCTTCCATCCGAGAAGTAATATGTTAACCCCCTAAAATACCTTGTCTTGCCAGACTAAGTTTCTGAAGACCAACCGCCCCCATAAATCTATGTATGTTCTTCCATCCGAGAAGTAATCTGTTAAAACCCCATGTCATAATTGATAAGAAACTATGATACCCACGGGTACACCAGTGTATGTATAACCATTATTCCTGTAAGACCTAGACAGGAATGACTGCAGATGTTAGCCACCATGCAGTACCTCTAATTCTTACCCCAACCAGAGATTGTATACACCACCCTCGGTTACCATTGTCTCGACGCATATCTACCACGAAACAATAACGAAGCTACCCCTACGAACTGCCGCTTTCTTTGGTATATATTTCATAGAAAACGCAGTTCCCAGGGACAACTAGATCAGCAAGAAATCGTGTCAAATAATAGTGTCCATAAACCCCTCGTATTGACGAGTAATAATACACCATGTTTTTCTCTACTTTTATCCACAGTCAAGCACACACCTACAGTTAACCTCCTCTTCCCCACAGCCCACAGTCCACATGATTCTATCATTTCCAAACTCATATACCACCACTTATTGCTCATCCCCCGGTAGCGTTTGGCTAACGTACCTTCCCTGTCATTAACCCCCAGGCTACGATACCAACTGTAGCCTAATGCCACCCCTACGCCCAGAGACCTTAGGGTCAAACTCCCACGTGACCCCCCTTAACCCTCTCCCTCTCGTTAATCCCCCCACGCTCCTCAACTCCCTTCCGACCTAGCCTCTCCAGCATACCCCCTGAATATCCTTAACTTTTCCGTTACTAACATTCTCAAACCTTTTGTATATATACTCCTATCCAGCCTACCTTCCCCCAGTAGAAAGGAACACCATTAGAACTTTACTAACCCTTTGCATGCCATCTATTCCCTCACAACCTATTCACAACCCTGTACCAAATGATCGTCAGTGCGAGGCTAGCCGCCTCGCCAGTGACTAACTTCTATTGCCATACTTCCAGATAAATGTGGCAGAGTTAGCAACCCAGTCTCCACCACATCCAACAAACCATGCAATTAACAACCCAACCAATTAAACCAGCTGGTCAAGGCACCTTCGGTTTTGGTATTGCGAACACCCACATCTGTCTCATAAACAGAGGGTTATTACAAACACTTGTAATATGGCAAGCCCCCAGCCACAGCCGCCGGACGACCATCACAGAGAGAGGGCGCGCACCTCCCTCTTTTTACCCATCCGAGGAGGGAGACCCCGACCCCTGCGGAGGTATACCTGACCCCTGTTTTGACTTCCGGGTCATTGCCAGGTAGCACAGGAATTCTTCCTATCACTGAACTAACCATGTATAACTAACACCCTGACTAACCTCTATTAACCCACAATAACCCATTAACCTTTCTTGCACGCTCCAATAACCAAATTAGCACCTCAGCTATACCATAGAATGGAGACTGAGCAATCTAAGAGAGACGCCCCTATCACAGCTTTCCCAAACCTCCTCGCAAAGTAGATCCAGTCTCTCTCCCCTGAATACTTCCAATATAGCCAAAATAGTACCTCTTACTAAGGCTCAGTTATATCACATTATGAAGGCTCCATACCGCCATTTGCCACAACAGTATCACCCCCTTACCTAGTTCCCGTATCCATTGAGAGCTCAATAAGTCCATCAAAACTCGAGATCCCTATGGCCTACAGGGTCCAAAACCGCCCCTATAAATCAAGCTCCAGCCCCCAGTAAAATCAGTTGAAAGATAGACACCAACCAGTGGCTGGCCCCCTTAAGTTGACCTCTAGCTCTGCCCTTGTGTTGTTCCTGAGAATTGAGTTCCAGAGCCGGCAGACTCCGTGGTAGATTGAGATAGAAGCATCTGTCCACGTACAAGAAATCTACGTGCACCTTATAACCTTCACAAACCAGTGGGTATATAAGCGTGTAGCCAGCAACGATCACCAAGAGATCCGTCTTGAGAACTTCCTACATATGGACCACCTGGACGGCCGCGGAACCAGTCGTTAGCCCCCAACATCACGGACGCAAGATAACCAGGACCAGACCAATCAAATACTACCCAAGATTCACTCTATCGGTACTACAGTGCTATTTAGAGACTCACTTATTAATATTTCTATGAAGTGGCTATATCTTTGCCCCAGTATAATTCATATATAACCATTCCATTAGGAAGTGCTAAGCGTATCAGTGTTTATTAATTAACAGGCGATATTAACTCTCGTAATTACCCATATATCCAGATATTATTACATAGAAGTGAAACCCTAGTGATATCTGAATGTTCGCCCACTGATTTGCGTTCTATGTATTTCTAATACAAGAATATAAAACTTAGATCAGTACCCCCCTGAGGTTACTAGAATTCCCGTGCTCTAAAATACGCGTGTCTAATCTAGTCTGTGAACTACTACTTGTGCATCATAGCTACCAGTGATAAATCTAATAGTGAATATGAATCTATAAGTAACATCTATGGTCTCCAGTATATCAACTTGTGAATAAAGCCAGTGATCAGAAGATTAATACCTGAACGTTGGAAGTGGGAGACTAGGCTCCATCCAGATCCACTTAATGCTAGTTGTTCAATTCTATCATTTGTCTAGTACGAGTATTCATACCTTCTTATGTTTCATATTAATCATTATCAAGAAAACTACAGAAGTGTGTATATCAATAAACGTGATCGTGTGTCTTGTTACAGTGTGTTTATTTTGTGTTCTCTATTCCTCATACCTTGTTTTGTGCATGCAGCCTTCTATACCCAGTCAGTTAGAACTCACATTACCCAAGTTAATCCTGTAGAAAAACAGGGCATAACATTGGTGGCAGCGGTGGTTCTTTATTCGGATAAAAGGTTGCATTACATTGCAAGTTTGGAACAGCCAGAACACGATAACATCATGGCGCACCGTTCTCATGTCCCCATCCCACATTATGATGATGGGGAGACTTACGAGATCAAAATGTTCATGACCATAGTGAAACCTGTACTTGACCTAGCTTATACCACGGACACAAAAAAGATAGCCGTGACATTAACGCACCTGGGAAAAGCCGTTTCCCTGGTTGCCTACCAAGTGCACCTTGCTCTCACATGGGACGAATTTCGCACAATAGTCGCAATAGTCGCACATTAAGCCTTCGTTGGGCGTTTTCGTGGCCCACACCCGTCTCCAAGACACTAAATTCGAAGGCGATCTAGATGCCACAGTGAATAAGATCGCCCAACATATCAAAGTGTCTTTCCCCACATTGACCAGAATCCAGCAAGAACAGCAGATTCTGGTCAACCTTGTATCAATATTGCCCTCAGCAGTAAAGAATCATTTCCGTGTGCACGATTTCGTCGGATATCAAAAAGATCTCATCACGATCCGACGTATTTTGGCCGTGCACACAGAAACACCCACCCAAATCGCTGTAATCAAGAGGTTCCCCACACACCCGCAGCACCTCGACAACCAAAACCCCAAGCCTCAAACCTTCATCTCCAAGAATGCCTACCCATCCTCATCCTTCCACAACAAACCTACCTACCCTTCCGGCAAGCCCCAACCCAGTAGGCCCTGGTTCCAACCTACCCAGCCACGCAGAATCTTCAACCGGAACAAAACCTACAACCCCTACCAACGTAAGAACCCTACATTAGTGATTATCAACCCCTATGATTTCCCTGCCTGTAGTGCTAAGTGTGCCCTCCATCAAATTCGTGACTCTGCCAAACCTCGCCCCTGTGCTCCTCGCATTTCTGTAAATGAAGAGGAGTGGGGACAAGAGGAAGAAATGGAGACAATGCACACCGAAGACATAGCCCCCCATATCATGACCTCAGATGATACCGAGGAAACCCTGGAGGAGGTAGATACCGACCCCCAGGATTTTTAAAGTATCCCCCGCCCACGATGGCCTCGGCGGGGGACGCCATAACTGATCGCACTGCCCCTATTTACTACATGGCCAAAATCAAGGACATTCCTGTCCGCTTGTTAATCGACACGGGAGCTGCTAAGTCATGTTTGTTTAAGTCTTATTTTGATCAACACCACCGACTATTTGGCCCCTTGTTACCTACCAAAGCAGAACTAATCTCAGCTGCTGATACCTACTTAAATCTCCTAGGAGACACTTTGCCCCTGTCAGTAACTACTCCTGCCCCCCATGCTCGTTGTTATCACACGTTCACAGTATTTTCCTCCCACTGTAAACATTACGATGGTTTCCTTGGACTTGACCTCCTTCAAAAACTCCAGGCCCAGGTTGACTCTGGCCAGAGGCTGATCTCATTCAAAAACAAATTCCAACCCAAAGCCTCTGACAAACCAATCACACAGAAACCTATTCACAAAAAGAAAAAAACCCTCCACCCTCAACAAACTCTGAGTCAGGATTACCGAGTTGCAGCTAGCACTAAGGTAACTCCTAACCCCTCCCCTTGCCCTGAGTTCTCTCAAAATATCACTCATTTCGTTGAAAAAATGCCTCAACAAACGAAAGAAGACAAGTCCAAGCAACTCCCTCTCGGTAACCCCCCCATTTCTCCTAACTCTGTCCAGGATCAATCCTCCCATGTTTCCAGGGCAGACTCTGATGTATGTAAAAACCATTCTACCAAATATTTATGTACACATGTTTCCAGGGAAAATGCCGACCTATGTACCCAACAATGTTTTCCCCATGCCCCCAGAAATGCTCAGATATTCCACAACCAACAAAATTTCCCTATTGACAGTTTTCCGTCAGTAGCTCCCTTCCACCCCCACACAATTCACACCCCTAGAAAACTTCAAAACCCCACACTTGACTCACCCCCTCATGACAGACAAACCCACCAATCCCATATAACCTCTAAACAAACCGTCACTGCCACCGACAAAACTCCCAAAATTCGTCCTTTTAACAACCACAAATCAGTACATCAGTCCTCCCCCAATAACCCATGTTCTATGCCTAACTCTTCCCCCACCAATTCTCCACAGTCCCACCAACAAATTCCGTTTTCTAAATCACTCACACCTCACCACTTTGATCCTCCCACACGCGCCGTTAATCCCCCCCCTCACGCGTGACCCCCACCAAAGTGATTTCCCCCCCCTCATGCGTACCGAGCACCTGCTCACCAGTCGGTCCCCCACCATCATTAGCCCAGCTGTAGTTCAAGATAAATGTCAAATTCCCCCCCCCGCCATCAAAAATGGGTTAACCTTCGACCCACACCCCAAACTCACATGATATTTTCCCCCACTACCACGTCCACCGACCCCAATCGTTGCCTCTTACAACCCGCCATCATTTCCGCTCGCATAAACCACATTCTAGTGGCCAATATCTCTGAAGAATCCCTGACATTACCAAAATGCCTCATCATAGGAGACCTCGAAACTTTTGATGACCTCCCCATAGATTCCAATGACACCCCTACCAGCCTCAAATTGCCCCCTCTCCCTGACACATTATCCGACCACCAAAAACACAGCATGTACGAACTATTGCTAGAGTTCAGTGACGTGTTTGCCCAACAACCCACTGAAATCGGACAGACCGATGTGTAACAACACATCATTAACACCACAGGCCCCCCCATAAGACAACCATTCCGTAGAAAAAATCCCATACAACGCCAGGAAGAGGAACGCCAAGTCCAAGAGATGTTAGAGGCCGGAATTGCTACCCCGTCCATCAGCCCCTGGTCTTCCCCTGTTGTCCTAGTAAAAAAGAAAGATGGGTCAACCCGTTTTTGCGTCGATTACAGGAGATTGAATGACGTAACCATTAAGGACCCTACGCCATTACCCAGGATAGACGATTCCCTTGACTCCCTATACGGATCCAGATGGTTCACTACCCTCGACTTGCAAGCAGGGTATTGGCAAGTGCCTATCAAGGCAGAGGACCAAGAAAAAACAGCATTTTCCACTAGTGGTGGCCACCACTACGAATTTAACGTCCTACCTTTTGGCCTCTGTAAAGGACCCGCCACTTTCTCCCGTTTGATGGAAGCGGTATTACATGGCCTGACCTGGGAAACCTGCCTAGCGTATCTAGACGATATTATTGTGTACTCACAAACCTGGGAAGAACACCTCCACAGGTTGAAACAAGTTCTTCAAAGAATCCGAGCCGCCGGGTTGAAATTGAAACCCTCAAAGTGCGAGATTGCACGAAATAAGGTAGATTTCCTCGGCCACGTAATATCTGAACATGGTATTGCACCAGACCCAAAGAAACTTCAAGCCATACAAAACCAACCCCCACCCACCACCGTTAAAGGAGTATGTTCTTTTCTAGGGTTAGCCACATACTACAGACGTTTCGTCCCACACTTTGCCGCAATAGCCAGACCCCTCCACCAACTCACCCACAAGGACACCACATTCACCTGGACACCCGAAAGAGACCTCGCTTTTAACACTTTGAAACAAAAGCTAATCCAAGCCCCTATTGTCGCTTTCCCTGATAAACCTTTCCGTCTTTATACCGACGTATCTCTGTACGCCATTGGTGCAGTTTTAGCTCAAGTAAGAGACGGAGAGGAACATGTGATAGCGTATGCCAGCTCCACACTCAACCAAGCCCAACAGAATTATGCAGCCACCAAGAGAGAGTGCCTAGGGATCATTTGGGCACTCAACCACTTCAGGTCATTTGTGTTGGGCACAAAACTCGATATAATAACCGACCATCAATCTTTGCAATGGTTGCGTAACTGCGAAACCAACTCAGCCATCTTGGTACGCTGGAGGGAGACACTAGAGGACTACGATTTTACAATACAGTATCGTCCAGGTAAACTTCACACCAATGCAGACGCCCTGTCACGTTTGCCAGTACCGAAAGACCCCCCCACCAACCTAGCCGCCTTACAAAACACTGAGCTCTTATCTACCCCCATCCACCAACATAATTCCCCCCCAGCACCCTCACTAATTCAATCTTGGGAAACAAGAATCAGACCACCCTGGATACCGTTAAATGTCTTCAGGAAACTGACTCGCTGGGGAGATCAACTTGCCACAGACTCCGGTCACATAGTCCTAGACCCCACCATTGCCCACGACTACATGATTGCCATTCACGAGGGAAACGGCATACACCTTGGACAAAAGAAAATTTTAAAAATCTTCGCGGATCAGTACTGGACCCCCAACCCCTCCAAGATTGCACAACGCGTAACAGAATCCTGCAAACCTTGTTTATTGGGGAAAGATAGATCACGCACCCCAGGCCCAGCTGGTACCATTTCTGCAAACAAACCGTTTCAGGTCCTATCCCTCGACATCATGGGCCCGTTTCCTTCTTACGCTGGCAACCGCTATATCATCACATTTGTTGACGTATATTCAAAAATTTTAATAGCCTGCCCAGTTAAAGACCACACAGCCACCACCATCGCCACACTGCTTGCCACAGAAGTGTTCCCTATATTCGGCCTTCCCCTTGCTCTTCTATCCGACAATGCCCCCGAATTTAGTGGACACGTTTGGCACCAGTTCACCCAACAATGCGGTATTAAGATCAAACACTCATCCCCGTACTGGCCTCAAGGAAATGCTATATGCGAACACAGTCATCGCACCATCAACAACCAGTTACGTACCAAAATGATTGCTCTTAACACTTCAGACTGGCCATCACAGATAAAGATGATACAATGGGGCATGAACACCTGTCCCTGAGAAGACGGTATTTCCCCTCATGAACGTGTTTACGGCGTACTCCCCCTGTTACTGCCGTTCCACCATCACGCTCACCTCCCCTCCAACACCTCCACAATTGACCCATTGCAACATCTGCAAAACACCCTCCATACCGCCCAAACCTGTCAAGACACCAAAACTGATAACCCCGATGATAAAAACCCTTTCGCCATCCATGACACCGTAATGGTAGCCAACCTCCCTGTCACCAACAAATTAGGCCCTCGCTATGTCGGCCCCTACACCATCATACAAGTCCCAAATGCCTATCAAGTCACCATTGATTATCACGGCGTGACTCGCACGTTCCGAACTAGATTCGTCCGAGCTTTTAAACCTCTAAAACCACAAGAAATTACCCCACCCCACACGTCCTACCCTGAAATGAACACCCCTACTACCCCTCCCACTCAGGCTATGAATGTTCCCCTACAAACCCCTAAGGGCCTAAACCCTCCGACACCGAACCGGCCGATCATTCCTCAACATACCCCCCTAACTAACCTCCACAAACCCCAAGCCCCCACTATCACACCTTCCTCCACCATGACCCATTCCTTCACTTCTGATAGTCAAGTACCTCCCCAACTTATCAAAGTACGAAAACCTCCACCCACAACGGAAACCCTCCCGTCTAGCCCTGACGTACCTCCACCAGGCACCACAGTAAGAAAACCACCACCCTCACCTAAAACCAAGTACACACCCAACCGCACCACACAATCTACCTCAGTAACCTCACGCTACAACTTATGCCCACGACTAAAATCTTTTGAAACCTCCAGAAAACACACCCTGCTAACCAAGTTCCGTAGGGCTGCCAGACCACTATCCTCCTCCTCCTCTTCTTCTTCGTCGAATTCTCCTCCACAAAGGGAAAGAAGACGAATAATCACAAGTAAACACCATAACCCCTCTAACTATATTCCAAAAATAACCACCCCCACCCTCCCACGAAAGAACATACCTTCCCCTTCAACCTCATCCCCTCTCAACCCCCACCTCATCACCCCGAATGACCTGCTAGATCTACCCCCCCACCAAACTCCCACAAAACCGCCTATTTCCACCACCACCAAAGAACACACCCAACACATTTTCCTACCCCCAACCCTCCCAATTAAACCTCCACTCCCTAGCCCCCCCCGCATCCACCCTTTTCCCCTCCACTATCCCTGCGACCCCACCCACGCATCAACCAACCTCATCATCTCATCAAACCCCCAACCAACCAACCCCTAAAAAGTACCCTATGCCAACGACCAACCCCTCCTCACACACCACGTCTAACACACAACTAACTCCTAACCAAAGCCCCTCCAAACTGATGTACCCGACCTCCACACCCCCACTTGAATCCCCCCACAAAGTCGCCCCTGAGAGAACCCCCATACATACCCCCACCCAATCCTCTCCCATTCCGCCTACCACCCTCACTCGACAAAAACCTCCACACGCATCTACCTCTCAAATAACCCCCTACCTCACCCCCACTAAATGCCCTCCACCTGTAAAGCGTTCTTCCCCTCAATATAAAACATCGTCGAGCGACTCAAGTCCCACTACAAACATCTACCTTCCCACCAGAACCTCCAAAGGTAGAATCATCAACAGACCCATCAGATTTGAAGACAGTTATGTAAAAACAACACCCCGTTCTTACACTAAAGACCCAAGCCACACAACACACACACCCCTCTTTCTCACACACCTCCATCACGCACCTTACCTAAACCAATATTGCACATTGCCTCCATATATTTTCCCAGCCTGCAACACCACCCAAGAAAACCCCAAAAACCCCAGACTCATATCCCCCTTCACCCCCAGCTCCGTTTTCACGCGTTAGTCCCTCCCCTTTAGTTATTAACCCCTTCACCACACTGAAGAGGACTCCTGTCAGTCCCACACACATCACTCGATACATGACCTCCACCATGAACAAATCCACACCATTCGTCACCCCCGTCCCTACCCCCACGGAGGAAGAATACACACCGTTCATAAGAAAGGTTAAAGTAAATACGTCCACAGGACGCTTAGCCCATCTACAGCGCCCACATCAAGCCCGGGCAACCGCCCTCCACAACACCGAGGACACATTCCTACAGGTCTACATAGACCTGCAAAAGAAACCTGACCCTCGCTCTCTTGCTTGGTGGGACCTTCTAAATACCCTCAAAATGACCCACCATGACTATGCTTCTTTTTACTTCACCCTTGAGGCTCGAGGACGAGCCTACAACGAAGGAGAGGGAAGTAAAATGCCCCAGAACGAGAAGCCCACCACGGAAGCCACGAGCGAACACCACCAAGAAACGGGAACAGAAACACCCGAAAGAAAGGCCCACAGAACGAAAGGACCAGGTGACCAAGCCAACCAGTTAAGACAGGCCGAAGCAGCTCCAAACCACACCTGCCTATCCCTTCTAACCACTGACCCTTCCCCCACCTTGCGTATACACTACCCCTCGTGTCCTACACCTCTACCTACATGATGATGAACATGAATACACCTTAATTTAATACACCCATGCCCTGTCCCTAGGTTGAGCCAATGCCAACCAGTTCAGACAGGCCTAAATCTATGTATGTTTTTCCATCCAAGAAGTAATATGTTAACCCCCTGTCTTGCCAGACTAAGTTTCTGAAGACCAACCGCCCTCATAAATCTATGTATGTTCTTCCATCCGAGAAGTAATATGTTAACCCCCTAAAATACCTTGTCTTGCCAGACTAAGTTTCTGTAGACCAACCGCCCCCATAAATCTATGTATGTTCTTCCATCCGAGAAGTAATCTGTTAAAACCCCATGTCATAATTGATAAGAAACTATGATACCCACGGGTACACCAGTGTATGTATAACCATTATTCCTGTAAGACCTAGACAGAAATGACTGCAGATGTTAGCCACCATGCAGTACCTCTAATTCTTACCCCAACCAGAGATTGTATACACCACCCTCTGTTACCATTGTCTCGACGCATATCTACCACGAAACAATAACGAAGCTACCCCTACGAACTGCCGCTTTCTTTGGTATATATTTCATAGAAAACGCAGTTCCCAGGGACAACTAGATCAGCAAGAAATCGTGTCAAATAATAGTGTCCATAACCCCTCGTATTGACGAGTAATAATACACCATGTTTTTCTCTACTTTTATCCACAGTCAAGCACACACCTACAGTTAACCTCCTCTTCCCCACAGCCCACAGTCCACATGATTCTATCATTAATTTCCAAAATCATATACCACCACTTATTGCTCATCCCCCGGTAGCGTTTGGCTAACGTACCTTCCCTGTCATTAACCCCCAGGCTACGATACCAACTGTAGCCTAATGCCACCCCTACGCCCAGAGACCTTAGGGTCAAACTCCCACGTGACCCCCCTTAACCCTCTCCCTCTCATTAATCCCCCCACGCTCCTCAACTCCCTTCCGACCTAGCCTCTCCAGCATACCCCTGAATATCCTTAACTTTTCCGTTACTAACATTCTCAAACCTTTTGTATATATACTCCTATCCAGCCTACCTTCCCCCAGTAGAAAGGAACACCATTAGAACTTTACTAACCCTTTGCATGCCATCTATTCCCTCACAACCCATTCACAACCCTGTACCAAATGATCGTCAGTGCGAGGCTAGCCGCCTCGCCAGTGACTAACTTCTATTGCCATACTTCCAGATAAATGTGGCAGAGTTAGCAACCCAGTCTCCACCACATCCAACAAACCATGCAATTAACAACCCAACCAATTAAACCAGCTGGTCAAGGCACCTTCGGTTTTGGTATTGCGAACACCCACATCTGTCTCATAAACAGAGGGTTATTACAAACACTTGTAATATGGCAAGCCCCCAGCCACAGCCGCCGGACGACCATCACAGAGAGAGGGCGCGCACCTCCCCCTTTTTACCCACCCGAGGAGGGAGACCCCGACCCCTGCGGAGGTATACCTGACCCCTGTTTTGACTTCCGGGTCATTGCCAGGTAGCACAGGAATTCTTCCTATCACTGAACTAACCATGTATAACTAACACGCTGACTAACCTCTATTAACCCACAATAACCCATTAACCTTTCTTGCACGCTCCAATAACCAAATTAGCACCTCAGCTATACCATAGAATGGAGACTGAGCAATCTAAGAGAGACGCCCCTATCACAGCTGTCCCAAACCTCCTCGCAAAGTAGATCCAGTCTCTCTCCCCTGAATACTTCCAGTATAGCCAAAATAGTACCTCTTACTAAGGCTCAGTTATATCACATTATGAAGGCTCCATACCGCCATGTGCCACAACAGTAATCACCCCCTTACCTAGTTCCCGTATCCATTGAGAGCTCAATAAGTCCATCAAAACTCGAGATCCCTATGGCCTACAGGGTCCAAAACCGCCCCTATAAATCAAGCTCCATCCCCCAGTAAAATCAGTTGAAAGATAGACACCAACCAGTGGCTGGCCCCCTTAAGTTGACCTCTAGCTCTGCCCTTGTGTTGTTCCTGAGAATTGAGTTCCAGAGCCGGCATACTCCGTGGCAGATTGAGATAGAAGCATCTGTCCACGTACAAGAAATCTACGTGCACCTTATAACCTTCACAAACCAGTGGGTATATAAGCGTGTAGCCAGCAACGAACGCCAAGAGATCCGTCTTGAGAACTTCCTACATATGGACCACCTGGACGGCCGCGGAACCAGTCGTTAGCCCCCAACATCACGGACGCAAGATAACCAGGACCAGACCAATCAAATACTACCCAAGATTCACTCTATCGGTACTACAGTGTTACAGTGCTATTTAGAGACTCACTTATTAATATTTCTATGAAGTGGCTATATCTTTGCCCCAGTATAATTCATATATAACCATTCCATTAGGAAGTGCTAAGCGTATCAGTGTTTATTAATTAACAGGCGATATTAACTCTCGTAATTACCCATATATCCAGATATTATTACATAGAAGTGAAACCCTAGTGATATCTGAATGTTCGCCCACTGATTTGCGTTCTATGTATTTCTGATACAAGAATATAAAACTTAGATCAGTACCCCCCTGAGGTTACTAGAATTCCCGTGCTCTAAAATACGCGTGTCTAATCTAGTCTGTGAACTACTACTTGTGCATCATAGCTACCAGTGATAAATCTAATAGTGAATATGAATCTATAAGTAACATCTATGGTCTCCAGTATATCAACTTGTGAATAAAGCCAGTGATCAGAAGATTAATACCTGAACGTTGGAAGTGGGAGACTAGGCTCCATCCAGATCCACTTAATGCTAGTTGTTCAATTCTATCATTTGTCTAGTACGAGTATTCATACCTTCTTATGTTTCATATTAATCATTATCAAGAAAACTACAGAAGTGTGTATATCAATAAACGTGATCGTGTGTCTTGTTACCGTGTGTTTATTTTGTGTTCTCTATTCCTCATACCTTGTTTTGTGCATGCAGCCTTCTATACCCAGTCAGTTAGAACTCACATTACCCAAGTTAATCCTGTAGAAAAACAGGGCATAACATGAACAATATAAGTAAGGAGTTAACCAGTAAGTTAGGGGTATTAGTGGATGAGTAATGAAATTAGGAAGTTATATAATGCTCGGTTAACATGAAATTAGCCAAGAGTGGTATGATGGAAATTATTACTCTGTATGATGACTATTTTATATATTTTATGCACAATATCAACTAGGATTAACTCACATGCCGTGTGTTCCTAGGCCTCCAACAGCGCAGTCTTCGACCCATGCGTGGTTGAGCTGAAAGTGTTCTTGTCTGAGAAAACAACTCTTGGTTGGGATAGAGGTATCCTGAGCAGGATTCGAACCCACTCACTCCAGGTATGTTTGGGAGAGTTGGGCACCGTAACCACTCGGCCATGAGCGGATAAAGGAAGCCACTTTTATTCTTCTTTGAAGAACCCCCGCCACCTCGGCTAAGTGATACAATTTTAATCATCCTGGTACTATTATGGAACCTCTCTGACATTATCAAAAAACTTTTGCCCAATAGTCAATGCCCTGGTCAACAAATAGTCGAGCGAAATCAAGCCTAGTTTGTTTGTGCCTCTTGGTTAGCTTTGGCTTGACAGCTGGTGATCTATGTTTATATGCCATCTCCTTCAATATCTTGCGTAGAGTTTCTGTAGAGGTTGAAATTGCAAATGTTGCTTAGCTTCGTCGGCATTGGAGAATGGATGGTCATACATATACTGTTTAATTTCTTGGTCCTGTTATGACGTGGTTTTCCGCTTAGCTTCACTTCTATGTCGGTTTGTCAGTTGCCCTTCTTCCCACCTTTTTTTACCACCGGTAAACGTTCAGACACCCCACTCTCGCTCATCCCAACCTTACTACCGCGTTCAGCAACCTTAGCAGCCTCATGAGCCATGACTTGCTGAATGGATGACTAGGTGGGCAAGAGAATATTGAGGATTTTCTGATCACCTCAGTTTCCAATAATTACAGCTTCATGTTTTTTTATTTATTTATTTATTTATTTTTAATCGAAAAAAGTTCGACCTGGGAATATATTGCGTAAAGTGTTAATGCATGGTTGGAGTGGCCGTAGATATGCATGTAATCTGTGATAAGCCAATTGCCGATATCTGGATTTTGAGTGTTTGGTTGACCTGTACGGTGTCGGTACCCGTCCAGCTAGTAATAGACCACCAACACTGAAAAAGACGTCGTAAGTGGCCTCTTATTCCAGAGGCCTATTTATACTGCTAGGTATAGAGAGGCGCATTGTGTAAGAAGAATTGCCAAAATGTTTCTTTACCGTCCGGGAATGGAACCTGTGTCCTTTTGGCTGTGAACCAAGTGCGCTAACCAATATGCTACGGATCACTGTGTGTGTGTGTGTGTGTGTGTGTGTGTGTGTGTGTGTGTGTGTGTGTGTGTGTAATATTCTGTAAAATAGAACTTAAATTGTATACCCGGTAAACTAAATAATGTTTAGTTATACTCCCATATATTTCCATAGTAGATATAATTTAATCGAAGTTAGATTCTAAAATCATGATACGGTAACGATAATAATTTTCTATATTCTAATAGTATCTCATAGAAACAGTAAGAACTTTAGCTGTATATTAACCCTTTGAATACCAGCGACGTCTTTTCAATTTTATTCTAACTATATTTAGACGATATTATGCAGCTTAGGAAGGATCTGTGGTAGTTAAAAGGGTTGGTTGAGATGGTTTGAAGCCTTATTATGGCTAGAGGTCTTTCCAAAGCTGAATAAAATCGCGTAATAGTTGCTAGAATAGGAAGAAAAGGACGTCGCCGGTACAGTATTGGTTAATACACGTTCTTATCATTAATAATATTACCTGATGCAGATGTTGCAAATAGAACTAATCGTATAACCCAGCACTGCAAGATGATGCAGATTATAACATACCTGTATTATCTAAAGAGTGTTAA
Organism: Paralithodes platypus; assembly: GCA_032716605.1. Classification (NCBI taxonomy): domain Eukaryota; kingdom Metazoa; phylum Arthropoda; class Malacostraca; order Decapoda; family Lithodidae; genus Paralithodes; species Paralithodes platypus. Next base: position 50,025,037 of record CM064505.1, read on the forward strand.
CCCCTTGAAGCTCTGATGCATTTTAGCACTTTATTTTGGCTATCATTAGACGATTTTATGCAGCTTAGGAAGGATCTGTGGTTATTAAAAGGGTAAAGACTAGTTCGATCAACCCTGACTTCCATATACCCTTCCTAATCTGAATAAAATCGTCTAATAATTACCATAAAACAGAACAGAAATGCGTATCGGATCTTGAAAGGGTTAATTAGATAAAAGAACAATTATTTACACCTCATTGTTTTATCAAGGAAATCAGTGAAGAATGTGGGTTTATAACACTGAACTTTGCCTTCCGTTTCTGTGTGTGTGTGTGCTAATTAATCTACAAATAGTGTAGCGTGAAAATTGATTGATATTAATCTCAGTGAGTGAGAGAGAGAGAGAGAGAGATAGCGAGATAGCCTTCTATTATGATACAAACAAATAATGATAGCAATATTGTCATACGTAGCGCCCAGCATTTGCGATTACTGTGTCTGTGTGCCCTGGCTGTGGTAGCGCAGGTGGCGGTGGCGCCTGCCTAGACACCACGGGTCTCTGCTAGACACGGGCTTGGGACGGGAATGCAAACTAGACAGGTGCCACGTACCTAATATTGTCACAAAACTTAGTTGGGCTACTGTACATATGAGCAAAAGACTCACCATGTCCGAAGGTAGGTGAAGAATAAAGGTCGAGTGCTGGCACACCCACGAGGCACGTCGGCCACTTCTGGGCCCAGAAGTAAGAACGAGAGATCGCTTCGATGAGCGGGGCGAAGCGTGCAGGAGACAGCAGACGCATGAGAAGTGCAAGGCTAGATCAAGTTTAATTTTAATTTTTCTATTATTTTTTGCTAGTTTTTTCTAGTAGTGGTACCCACATCATATAGGACGAGTCCGTGAGTGGTGTTTTAGAGCGTTTCGCTCCCGATGTGTGGCAATCGTATTTTGTTCTCTCCTGGGCGGGAAGTTTGAAAGGCAAGCTTGAGTTCAAAGATTGGCCATAAACAATGTTAACCCGGGAACGGCGAGAACACTCTTAAGAGGTTTTACTGGGCAACGGCGAGAAAGCTCTTAAGAGGGAAGGCTTAATTTTTTTTTTTTTTTAAAAGGTCCCAGTAGCACTTAAAACAAGTTTTTTTGTTGTATTTCCATACCTCATATCACTCCTCCACATCCCCTCCTTCCCCCCCCCCCTTCAATTATCACCTATTTTCCCTGTTATTCCCTTATTCATTGGTATATTTTCGTGCTAACATCTGCAAGCCGGTTCCGGGTGTGGTCATGTGTGTGTGTCTATGCGTGGGAAAGAGAGAGAGAGAGATATACAGGCCTCAGTCACTCTCCAGGCTTAGAGAGAGGAGGGTGTGAGGCCAGCTTGCTCACACTTGATGAATGAACCGCTCGCTAGCAATTCGCGATTTTGACCAGAAAAATTATACTCCCACTTGTTTTATTGTTGTTACAGGTTACTATCTTCATATTAAAGGTAAAATAGGCGCATATGAATAAGTAACAACGATATTTACTGTAAAATGACGATTATAGGCAGGAATGGAGCCTAATATTGCCACCCAGAACTGTGGTGTTCACTACACCCTGCGCGCATATAATGGGTTAAGGCGCATCGTCAATGATGAAGGGACAACTAATAAATCATGACATTGAAGCTGTCTGATGTGATCTCACTGCAGACATCATCCATTGCTGCCCAAGCAGGTTGGAGCAAATCACCATGGTTCTCCTGTGCCCATTCATTTAATGAAATCAACAAATACATGTGGCACTCCGAGGACACTCACATCGAAATTCTGCGCACTATGTATTACGCTATCAAGACAGTTAAAGAAATATGGACAAGCCTACGACATATTATGCAGTTTCGAATCCTGCATATTAATCTGAGCATGTAGCCTACACATATTCCAACTGCGCTATGGTAGCCCAATGTATAGACGAATGAAAGGAGTAATTAATGGGGCACTTAACCCTTAGGAAGACCTCGCTATATAAATAGAAGGCTTTGATTCTCAGACGCTGCATGGCTTCCATGACTATCTTGTGTGCTCGCATAGCGCGATTATATTGCCTACCTTCAAGCACTGCAGGAATTAAACCAGGAGCAACGATACCAGCTTCGATGAGCATATCTGACAGCCCTGCATCACCGAACTTCTTTCCCAGGATTGCTAGGAACATCGTCGCAGTATGAAGGCCCCCATTCTGAGGATGACACGGGAGAACTCTTCTTGCTTTTTCCACACGACTTCTTGGGATTTCGCATACTGTTACGATGTTCCACCATCGTAAGTTCATTTAGTTAATTTATGTTCATAACTTACTATAAGCATAGGTCATATATTCACATGGTGAATATATAATACCGTGTTGCGGTAATTCCAATAGTGCGTGAAGCAGTGATCAACCCTGCTTCATATTATAAGTCGATATTAATCTGTATATTATCGCCTGATTTAAATTCATATTATTTCGTTCAATGAAGTGGTCTCTTATTTTCCCATTCTCTAAACTGTGGCGAAATTATATAACCTATTTATTATATATTAATGAGTTTGTCCGGTATATTGATGTAGTACGCATATTGTGTTATGCGTTGTGTAAGCATGTTTTTACTTAGTTGTTTAGTCCTATGTGGTCCTACTTGCATTATTTAAGTAAGACTTACATTATGCATAAGGAACCATATGCCAAGCTGGTTCATGTGGAGCCATCTGGTCGTGTCAGTGGATACAAGCTGAGTACAAGTCAGTCCGCATTTAGTTATCGAAGGAGCAACAGCTACCTTTTGCTTCTCTCATATTGGCATTTGTTTATACTTATTTATTTATTGGCATTTACTTCTTTGTTTATTCATTTGTATTTTAACTTAACTCAGACGGATTCTAAGGGCGTGTGTGTGGCTTGTGTGTGTCCCTCCTATTGTACCTGCAGAGTTATATGTGTTTTCCTATATATTTTTTCTTCCTTTCTGTGTTTCTTGAGCCGCAATCTTGGCCTTGTTAAGGTAGCCAGTATACTTCGGTATTGGCGGAGGGATAAGAAAATATTCCTCGCTGGCATAATAGGGTTTATTTTATTCCTGCAGTGGCGTGTGTTGATTACCAGCCGATATTTATTTATTTATTTTATGTGCATTAATTTAGTTAGGGGTCCAGACTATTAGGGCGCCTGGTTCGAAGTAGAGGGTGGAGGACTTCATTAGTCTTTCTGTTACAGGGAGGATTACTTCGGCCCAGGCCAACCAATAGTCTGGACAGCTTAAGTGGGTGGTGGTTGATAGGGGTTTTATTTGATCCATTATTAATTTGTTTATGCTTGATAATTGCTTCATCATTTATTGCTGGCATGTATTTAACGTAATTGTATTAACGTAAATTAAATCAGAGCTTTCTCTTCTTTGTGCAGCTTAGGAAGGATCCTCCTCAGTATTGCCATTCGGTACTGAGTTTTATTGATAGTTGTGGCTCAAGATATCTTTTCACCACAACTAGGGGTTCCAGTTATTTGCATTGTTTGTGTAACGGAACCAGTTCGGGGATTATGTGCACCTTTGGTCCCCAGAGAGCCTGGAAGTTGCGAATGAGCTCTGTTCTGTTGCGATAGGCTGTGTTACGAGTTGAGGCTACGGAGGTGCTGTGTATTTAATAGTCTGTGTTAGTCCAAGGGCTAGAAGCCTCTACTGTCAGTCGTAACAATACACAGCAAGATCCATTATGGTGATGACTTCTTCTTGGCCCAGTTGTCGTCCCATTTCAACAGACCTCTTAACCCGGGAACTACCGGGAGACTCTTAAGAGTTCCCCCGGCGGACTGCGGGAAGACTCTTAAGAGTAAGGGAAAAAAAAAAATCCATTTAAAACACCCAAAAAAAAAAAAAAAAAAAAAAAAAAAAAAAAAAAAAAAAAAATATATATTTTTTGCCATGCCAAATATCACTCCTCCACCTCCCCTCCTTCCCCACTTTCCTCCCCTCCTTCAGTTATCACCTATTTTCCCTGTTATTCCCTTATTCTGTGGTCTATTTTCGTGCTAACATTAGCGAGTTGGTAGCAGGGCGTTGTCATCACTGTTACCAAGTGTGGGAAAGAGCGAGAGAGAGACTATTGCATAACAGTGTCTCTCCAGACAAGGGGAGGGGAGGAGGGCAGGGAGGTTGCCTCAGCCATACATTATGTAACTCCCGGCCTGTATCGCCGATTTTGACCATCCAAACACTGTTTCCACTTGTTTTATTGTTGTAACAGGTTAATACCTTTATACTCAACCTATAATAGGCGCATATGGATAAGTATTAATGTTATTTATGGTAAAATAACGATGTTAGTGATGGGAACAGCTCAAATACGTCAGCACAGGAGTGTGGTGTCTCATACCCCCCATGCGCACTTCTTAGGTTAAGAAGAGTGTACACAGTAGACAGCTCGGTAGGAGATGCTTCGATCACCGGACAGTAACCGACTGTGCTTAGTGATGGTATGTCTTTGCTGACCGCAGCATTGAAACCAGACCTCGCTGGTGTAGTGACTAGCGTCTCGGACTTCCACCCAGAAGGCCTGGGATCGCGCCCACGCTCGGCACATTAAAGATTTTTCACAACCACTGAGTCGTTACCATCCCTCATGAACAAGGGGATGGTGTAGTAGTACAGGACCCCAATGGAAATACGCCTAATCGGCCTTATTGGGCTATCCTTAGCTGGCTTAGCATGCACTAGCTTTAAGAACTATTATTATTATTATTATTATTATTATTATTGTTATTATCACCCTGGCACCAACTGTTGAGTATTAGCTTGTTCACCATTGTCATTCCTACTCCGTAGCAGGCACCAGGCTGTGTCATTTTGCTTTGCTTGGATCACACAGGCTGTTTCTTGAAGGCTGAGGTCACGCTCAGTGATGACTATGTTGCCGGGCCCAGATCGCTTTCCTGCATTGCATGGAAGAATCTTGCAGGGCCTTGGGGTGAATGATCTCTTACGTTTCCCCTTCGATGAATGCATTGGCAGGGCAAGAGCTGCAGGCTGGCCTCCTCTCTGTATGATAATACTGTTCGTGCAGTGGGTGGTACCATGACCACTGAGGGTTTCTTCATTGAAGTCATTGTTGTCCCAGCACATGATGACAGGAACATTGGGCTGGATGTTGGTAGGTGTGTACACTGTACCATCTTTAGAATCCTCAATGTGACTGTTAGCCATACCGGTATCAACTTCTTGTATTTGGCTGTTAGACAGTCCATGACCAAGATGATTCAGGATGCCCACCAACTGGGAACTTCTTGTAAGGTGCTTAACAGTCAGTGGAAGCACCACATGCTTTGGGGTCTTGATTCGTCCTCCAGAAACACAATGCAGGAGGTCTTGTGCTATTGATAATATGTGTCGGTGGCTTGTGTCTGGTAGATTTGGCCTACAGGTTGAGACTGCTTCCTCACCTGAATCGTCACACAATACCCAAGCAAGCAGGTTGTAGACAAGGTCAGGGACCTGTATGTGGTCTTCGGTCAGGTCATCTGGCATTGGTGGCCACGGCATATTTTTCACTGCTAGCAGCTCAGCACGGATGATCTGAGCACATACAAAGGCCTGGTGTATCTGGTCGTACTGGACTGATGGTGAAGGCAAATCTGTCAGGGTCACAGCAGCGGCTGCACTGGCCTCCACTGGCCCCCACAGCCTGGCGAGCGTAGCTCTCTCCCTGTGTATCATCCTTCTCAACATCCAGAGGGGCTGTGCCGATGTACAGGTGCAGAGGGGACCGGTAGTGTACCAGATCAACACTAAACAAGTATTGAGGGACCTCGTCACACAGAAATCACACACAAGTGAAATTTCTATCACCATTCCTGCCTGGGCAGCTACATACACCGGGAAACCGCAGCGTCTTAGCAAACAGTCTGACACAACCTTGCTACATCACCTACTGTGCTACACTCTAATAAGCTGTGGAGATATAGAGGCCAACCCAGGCCCCAGCTCAGCGTTGAAGAAACCTCACCACAAATCAAGTAAGGCAGACACCGACATTTCAACAGTCCCTAGCAGAACAATTCGTTATAACAAACTGGCACCAGAACCTCCCCTCTCGCTCACACACACAAGCCAGGCCGCCAGCCAGCCACCACCTCAACGTCACCATCCTACCAACACAACACTACCCTCAACGGTACCATCACTACCACAGATATCGGCGACCCAAGCAGCGCAACATGCAACCAAAACAACTAAAAAAGCAGGTAGCACTCGCAAACACATCACCAGTGAAGCAGCAACAACGGCCAAGGAAAACAACAGCAATCAACCACATCAGTGCCACCACGCCCGCGGGGAGGTACAGCTAGGGGTGGGGGTGGGTCAAGACGCCAGCTCCACCCAGCTGATCAGCACGGACCAAACCACACCTCCAGACGTACGATAAACAGTAAGAGGAAATGATGTATAGTCTGTAATATTGGATTCAACAATAGGAGTACACTTTTACAATGTAACAGTTGTAATGAAACTGTACATAACCGATGTACTTACGTTAACAGTAGAAACGAAGTTGAATGTGTTAAATGTAGAACTGCAGCTGTACAAAATCACACACACATTTTTTATATTTGTGAAACACTCATAACACGACGTCAGAGGATCCAAAACTGTGTAAAGTTTAAAACTGTAGCTCACATGAAGTGCATCTCTAAGAAAACCAACAGTAAAGAACATGAGTTTTATGCAATAAGTGTGCCTTGCATAATTATATTACCGTATGTTAATGTAAATGTACCATATATGACAACTCAGAATCCAGCCAGGACTACTTTCAAAGATGAATATAGAGTTTTCACCAACAAAGGGTTCCATTTTATCCACATCAACGCCAGATCAATGTATCATAAAGTGTCAGAAATAACATTATTAGGTGATAAGACCAAAGCTTCAATAATTGCAATTACAGAAACCTGGCTGGACTCATAGTATAAACGATGGTGAAATAAACATTCAAGGTTTCAATATGGTTCGTAATGAACTAATGATCGTAACAGACAAGGGGGTAGAGTATGTCTGTATGTAAAAAACAACCTCACACACACAACTAGGACCGACCTCCATGTAGAAAACCACGAAGCTCTTTGGATTGACTTACACCTGCCTAGGACAAAACCCATCACAATTGGAGTGTGCTATAGGCCACCAGACGACAGACAATTCTTAAACAAATTTGAACGAACTTTGTCATTACTAGACCCCCGGAATGAATCTATTATACTAGGGGATTTTAACTTGTGTTACAAACAACGAAATAATAGGCTTGTACGAGAATACAGGCACATACTGACAATGCACAATCACAAACAACTCATCACAACCCCCACACGTATCTCTGATAACACTGCTACAATATTAGACCATGTAAATTGTAACAGAGAGGACAAAATATCACAATCAGGGGTTATATAAACGGGGATAAGTGATAACTTCGTCACATATTGTACACGTAAAACTCCAAAAATTACCCTAGAGAATCACAAGGTCATTAGAACAAGGTCACTCAGAAACTACAACAAAGATTTTGGACATTTTATGGAATACAGATTGGTCTCCAGTGTTTGGAAATACAAACGTTAATGACGCAAGGGTTGGCTTCAGAACCATCATCACAAACATCCTAGACGAAATAGCTCCTCTGAAAGACATACGAATTAAAGCAAGGTCAGACCCATGGATCAACAATGACATACTACACCATCTGGAACATAGAGACAATCTGTTAAAAAGGCTAGTGAAACATAGACAGGATCAAGGACTGAAACATGAGTTCAACAGGGCTAGGAATAAACCAAGTAGGAAAATTAAATCAGCGAAATATAATTATTTCCACAATAAGGCAGAGGAATATCAGAGTAACCCCAAAAAACTATGGAGGCACTTAAAAACAACGGGCTACAGCAACAAGGCAAGGGATTCATCTAACACTAATAATGCTCTCAAAATTAATGATCAGGTTTGCCATGATAAACGACAAATTTCAACCTACTTCAACTCCTTCTTCACTTCCATAGCAAACACACTAGCACAGAACCTACTGCAACCTCTCAACAATACACCACAACAACTGCCACCTTTCAAAATTTCTACAGGGATAAAGGCATACACCCGAACTCTTTTGGATTGCAAAATGTTACACCAAAATACACATTTGAGGAGCTCTCTAACCTAAATGTAGCCTACATAAAAGCACAGGACCAGACAAAATTCCTGCCAAATTTCTACGAGATGGAGCAATTGGTATAGCAGGTCCCCTAACCCACATCATCAACCTGTCAATTAACACCAACACTGTACCTGCTGAACTGAAGGAAACTATTGTAACCCCTCTATTCAAGAAAGGAAATACATTAGATGTTAGTAACTACAGACCAGTTAGCATATTATGTATTGTATCAAAAATCCTTGAAAGAGCTGTATACACCCAAATTGAACACTATAGTAGAGTCATTTTCAGAGCTTCCGTGACCGTGTTTAGGATACCAAAGTTTCTCAGTGAATTTAACAAGGGCAACTGATGCTAAAAAAAATAAGCCCCCATACACCTCACCAAAATGACGGGAAAGTTGTTATTTTAGACGTTTTCAAAATGGCCGCCGCCGTCATCTTAAAAAATTGATAAAGTTCTATTTCTTGAAGTGAATGGCCAAAAATTACAATTTTGGTGTCTATTCCCACTAATTTTGGTGTCAGAAGATCAATGGCATGGCACAATTAAAAAATAATTAATAAATAATTACCAAATAATTAAGTAAATAAGAAAATAATTAAGAAAATCAATGGGATGGCATAATTCATGATTTAGAGTCCCATTAACCTCAACATCTAAGACAAATATGATGTTGTTAAATCCACTGAGAAACTTTGGTATCCTAAATTAATAAAACATGAGACCTACTGCATTAAGATACACTATCACTGCAGGACAAATATGATGCACAACTGTCAGAATCACTTCCGCTGTCATCATCGCTGCTCTCCATTTGTGGATGACTTGGAGTTTTTAGAAGATCCAGGAATGATGGAAGTGCAGGTTGGGTATAGCGTTTTCTGGGTTTCTGGTGATAGCGTGGCCTGGAAGCCAGAAAAGGCTGGTACAGTCTGGTCTTCTGGCTTTGGTCTTGTTCCGTCTGCCTTAGCTCGGGCCATTGCATGGATGACACCTCTCATTCTTTGAGGAACTGTGTCCAGATGTTGTTCATCCGTTATCCTTGGTCTGATGGGTGGTTCACCACGCTTGACTGTTTTGTATGGTTCAATTCTTTGCATCTGGCTCCCAAGTTCTTTGAGGCTATCAGAGAGGTACGAAGGCAAGGTGCTATTTGCAACTGGTCTATCATCATCTAGGGTAGGTAGATTTAGCTTAGGTAGGTCTGGCTGAACAAACATGACATTTGTACGATGTGATTGGCCACTTCCAGTCAAAGTGTCACTTTTGAAGTCATCGTTGTCGACTATACATATTGCCGGTGTTCCTTCAGAAAGTTCAAAAGGACACTCAGTTGAATGCTTCAGGTCAGTAACTGCCCAGAAATCTCTAAGCAAAAGCACATAATTTAACTGATTCCCAGGCCATCCTTATGTAATATGTCTACCATTTCTCTGCTCTTTGTCATACCATGTAGCAGTACACCGAGGTTTGTCTCAAATGCAGTACGTCTTCCAGTGATGTAGCTGGTCAAAATAGATGCAATTGATCTGACTTGGGGCTTGTCATCGACTTCAGACTTTGTGGGGTGCTTTAACCAAGTGATGAGCTTCAAGAGGAGATCATTCAGGTCTTCATATTCTTCTAGCTCATGTATGTATGGAGGCCAAGGAACAGTTTTTGTTTTGATGATCTGATCTCTGAGTCGCCCAGCTACATTCTTCACCAGCTGATCGTCACTTACACCTAGAGAGGATATTGCAGCCTCAAGATATGAACCTGCAGCTCTTGCATCATATACCAGTTCACTCACATTCTTCTGACCTCGTTCATGAAATGCTATGTCATCTCCAAATTCCTTGATCAGAATTTCCTTCACGAAACTGGACTTTGCTGTGGAATAGTAACCATAATTTGAAGTAATGCCTTTGTAATCCTTTACAAGACCTTGCAGTGTACGGATTTCATGATCTTCAAAGATAACTTGACGGACATGATGAAAGAAGATATTTTGGGCCTCTCGAAGATTAACATGTTGCAGATGCTCTGTTTTTTCATCAGGAAAAGACTCCTTCAGAGGGTTGCTGACATAATTGCGCCAACATTCACGATGATAACAAATTTCCAATCCAAACGCCGTTCGACTGTCTGGGATAGATGCAAGTAGGGTATTCAATCTTTCTCTTATAGGCTCATCTGACAGACAAACTGTATGCAACTTGAACCGGTTCCATGCGTCTCCTGTTGACAGCAGCAAAAGTTTGGACTTGCCAGGATTACTGGTTTTTTGTGGTCCTTTCATACACCACACACAGAGATTCTTATCATGAACCACTCCAGTACTAGAACAAAGCTTTTTAGGCACATTTCCTGGGAGTTGTTGACTTGAAGTTGATGCTTGAACTTCTTCCTGTTCAGATTTCCGTTTACGATTCTGTGCTTGCTGAATATAGCGATTACTACTGATCTGGGTGTAACATTTACTATGCATGTACAGGCCTTTAGGCCCCTTGTCCCACTCCACTGCTGCATAGGCATGCTGAAATTTATCAAGTTCCTTCCACCGAAAACACTTGCTCCTTAGATTCTCCCACTTTGTATCAGATGTCTTGTCCGTACTATCATCAGCTATACAGGGATGTTGACATAATATGCATTTTAATCCAGGTCCTGGGTCAGGCACATCACTAACTCCTCTACGTTCCATGCTTATGATTCTTCACGCCAAATTCGATGCAACAAACCTGAAAAAGAAGGAATTGATCAGTCAACATTCTTGGTTTACATTTTAAATTATATATTATATTATTTGAGTAGGTTTCAGAGGATCCGTGACCGTGTTTAGGATACCAAAGTTTCTCAGTGGATTTAACAACATCATATTTGTCTTAGATGTTGAGGTTAATGGGACTCTAAATCATGAATTATGCCATCCCATTGATTTTCTTAATTATTTTCTTATTTTCTTAATTATTTGGTAATTAGTTATTAATTATTTTTTAATTATGCCATCCCATTGGTTTTCTGACACCAAAATTAGTGGGAATAGACACCAAAATTGTCATTTTTGGCCATTCACTTCAAGAAATAGAACTTTATCAATTTTTTAAGATGACGGCGGTGGCCATTTTGAAAAACGTCTAAAATAACAACTTTCCCGTCATTTTGGTGAGGTGTATGGGGGCTTATTTTTTTAGCATCAGTTGCCCTTGTTAAATTCACTGAGAAACTTTGGTATCCTAAACACGGTCACGGAAGCTCTGAAAATGACTCTACTAGCGGCTCGCTTGGTGTAGTGACTAGCGTCTCGGACTTCCACCCAGAAGGCCCGGGTTCGCGCCCACGCTCGGCGCATTAAAGATTTTTCACAAGCACTGAGTCGTTACCATCCCTCATGAGCAAAGGGATGGGATAGTAGTACAGGACCCCAATGGAAATACGCCTAATCGGCCTTATTGAGCTATCCTTAGCTAGCTTAGCATGCGCTAGCTTTAAGAACTATTATTATTATTATTATTATTATTATTATTACTACCTCAAAGAAAATGATCTATTCTATAAGTTTCAATCAGGTTTCAGAGGCATGTACTCGACAGATTCCTGTCTCATCCATTTAACAGATCACATTCGTAATGAAATGTCTAAAGGTAACTACACTGGTATGGTTCTTCTTGACCTACAAAAAGCGTTTGATACAGTAGACCATAACATCCTATGTAATAAACTACAAGCAATGGGCATTGGGTCAGTGAACTGGTTTAAATCTTATCTTAGTCGTAGAACACAAAGAGTCAAAATTGAGGATAATCTTTCTGATCCTATGCCAATTAACTGTGGGGTCCCACAGGGAAGCATCCTTGGTCCCTTACTCTTTCTCTGTTATGTGAACGACATGGAGCTGAGCGTATCGTGTAAATTATTACTGTATGCTGACGAGTGTGCTTCTGGTTTTAGGAAAAGACCCAATAAGTATTGCTGCCTCACTTTCCAAAAAAACTAGAATCGTGTAGTGATTGGCTAGTGGACAATAGACTATCTCTTCACCTGGGCAAGACAGAAGCCATCTTATGTGCAACAAAACGCAAATTGAAAGACATTGAGGGCTTCTTCTGTAATGATATTCCCATAACAACAGTGTCACAAGTGAAATATCTCGGACTAAAACTGGACTCGACTCTGTCAGGTGAAACAATCTTGGAATCGATCCTGAGTAAATGTAGAGCACATATTAAATACCTGTATAGACAGGTGGGATGCTTGCCAGCGGTGACCAAAAAGACCCTATGCCAAGCGCTTGTTCAATGTCATTTTGACTATTCTGTGTCATCCTGGTACTCTGCATCATCTAAATCAGCAAAGCACAAACTTCAGGTCACTCAAAATAAAATGGTTAGGTTCATGCTGAACCTAGGACCCAGATCGCATATTGGACAGGAACAACTTCAGTCACTTGGTATGCTCAATGTCTCTAACAAGGCCAAACAAATCAGACTCATAACTGCCTTCAAGATATTTTATGATAGGGCTCCAGAGTATTTAAAGAGTAATATTGTTAAAGCAAATGAGAGGATTGGACACAATACAAGGAATAGGATGTATAATTTTACGGTCCTGAGAATCCAAGGACAGGGTAAGCTAACATTCTTCTTCACTGCCATCAAAGACTGAAACAACCTACCCTAGTCAGTCCGTGAAAAGAGAACACTGTACTCCTTCAGACGTAGCTTGAAGGAGCACCTGAACCGGACAGCTGCGAGAAGGGAGCACTAAGCTTATGTCTACTACTAAATACAACATAAGAGATAGGCAAAACAAACTAAAATGATTACTGAAATATTTTGACCAGTCCAACTATAGAATGTAAGGTATCTTAATATAACCCCCTAGAAATACTTTCTCTAAAGTATCTACTTTTTATTTATCCTCCCCTTTTTCCCCAGCTAACCTAATCCCACAAGGACCCCAATGGAAATACGCCTAACGGCCTTATTGGGCTATCCTTAGTTGGAATTATGCAGAGCTGGTACATGTCATATTTGTAACATATTATGTGGTACCAACATTGTAAAATGCTAACTGAATAATTATTATTATCAACTCTGCGAAGCAGAGTGGTATCGCGCACACAGATCCCGCCCGTATACTGTGCACCATAATTCAGCTTGTCTGTCGTCGTCGTCGTCGTCGTCGTCGTCCGTCCGGTAACTCCTCTTAGACCGTTCGATGAATTTTCACCAAATTTCACAGGTATATACATTTGGTCAATGCGAAGGTCAGTCAAAAAGAAATATTCAATTTAAATAAAAGGTTAAGGTCAAAGGTCAAGGTTAAAAATAAGGTCAATATTTCATGTGTTTTAGTTTTTACTCAAATTTCTCCATTTTCACTATACAAGTTACTAGTACCTTCGATATCTTATTGACCAAATTTGAAATAAATATTCTAAAGGGTAAGGTCAAAGGTCAAGGTCAAATGTCAAAATAAGTTTTGTACTACTATTTCTTATAATAACTTAGATTATCACTAGGCTTACCATGCATATTCGGAATACCTAGGCCAAGATCATACAAGAAACTATTCAATTCCCTATGAAAGGTCAAGGTCAAATATAAGGTCAATATGCTAATTTCTTTACTTTTCATGCAAAATTCAAAAAATTTGGTGAGATAGTACAGGTACTATGCAGGTAATGCAGGTACCATGCATTGGCTTGTTTCTATTGCCAGAGATTTGGGCATGCAGAAAATAAGTGTGCTGCTAAACTAAACAGTGATGTGCCTGTTTGTTTTAAATGTGCTGGAACACATAGGTCGAAGGATTGTAAGGTGACTGTGAGAAAGTGCATAAATTGTATGAGATACGGGAAACAAGACGTGTATCATTCATCATCAGATACCCGGTGCCCGGTCTTTTCGAGTGAGATAGTCAAGGTGAGAGACCTAACTGATCATGGAATCTAGTGCTTTAATAAAGATAAAGGGGGGACTGATAAACATTCAATCAGTGGGAAATAAAACCTTTGAAATTCGAGACTTAATTAATGAGGCAAAATATGATGTACTAGCGGTAACTGAAACATGGCTGAGTGAATACGATACTGCTAAAATACTTGAAATGACTCCTTTAACGCATACCTTCTTGCACAATCCACGAAAAGGGAAGGGAGGTGGTGGTGTGGGAATTTTTCTTACAAACACGTTTAAGAAGACGAAAATATGTAAATCTGCAAGGTTCGGTAGTTTTGAACATATACAGGTGGGCTGTGAGATTGGAGGCTGGAAATGTACTTTTATTGTTGTTTATAGACCCCCAAATTTAAGTGCCAGTACATTTATTGATGATTTTAGATTATACTTGGAAACAATTGATATGGTTAGTACGAATACATTCGTCTTTGGTGACTTTAATCTGTGGGTGGATGTTCCGAATGATTACTATGCTACTATCTTTATAGAATTGATGGAGTCTTTCCACTTAATAAATAAAGTGCATACTGCAACTTCAAGAGGTGGTCATGCATTAGACTTGGTTTTTACGAATAGAGAAAGCGATATGATAAATGAGCTGTATGTTGAAGATGAGTGTTGTATTTCGCCGGTCCATAAACTAGTTACTTTTAACATGCCGTTTGTAAGTAAACCTAGACAATCTAAGACAATAAAGTGTAGGTCAAAAAGAAAATTTGAGCCACAACTACTAATATCGACTGTTGCGAATGAAATACTAATTAAGAAAAGAGAACACTGTGCTCACGGTGAATTAATAGATGACTGTACGTCAGGTTTCACTAATCTGTGTAACAGCATTGCTAGAGAAAAATACGAAGATATGTGCCCCATTATTGAAAAGGAAATAGTAATAGTTGATAGTGCGCCGTGGTTTAATGCTGATATTCAAAGAGCAAAAAAGGCCAAGAAGAAATATGAGAGGCTATGGAGACGTCTACGAACCGAAGAGGCAAGAGATAACTATAAAAGAGCTCGGAATATAGAAAACAGGCTCATTGTGCTTAGAAAACGTGAATACTATATGAATAAAGCAAAATAAGCTGGATCTGACATGAATAAGCTGTATGTGGTACTTGACAACTTGACGGGAAACAAGAAGAAAAATAAGTTACCAGAAGGGATTCCGGATATGACATTGGCGAATGATTTTTCTGACTTTTTTTGTGATAAAATTAATGCCATTGTTGGCAATTTTGGAGTAGTCAAGACTCAAGACGTTGTTGTAGCTGAGCCTACTGTGACTAAGTTAACATAATTTACTATGACGGATCTGAATACAGTTAAATCCATAGTTACGAAAGCAAAACTTACCCATTGTAGTAATGATCCTATACCGATACGTGAAATAGTGCACAGTACAAAATTTAACAGTTTTCTGGACATATATGTTGACATAATAAACTGTAGCATTGCAAATAATGTATTTCCATCGTCTGAAAAGAATGCGATTGTGAAGCCTATTATTAAAGGGAGCCTTGATTCTCAATGCTTGAGCTCTTTTAGGCCTGTTTCCAATTTAACATTTCTATCAAAAATTACTGAAAATGTAATTCTGGGTCAGTTATGGGATCACTTGAGTTTAGTGAAGGCTCTCCCAGACAACCAGTCCGCATATAGAAGACTTTACTCTACGGAAACCACGATGTGCTCTGTGATTAATGATTTACTCATGCAAATGGACAATGCGAAGTGTGGAATCTTAATTTTGTTGGACTTGAGTGCTGCGTTCGATACAGTGGTGCATAGCTTACTAATAGA
Organism: Paralithodes platypus; assembly: GCA_032716605.1. Classification (NCBI taxonomy): domain Eukaryota; kingdom Metazoa; phylum Arthropoda; class Malacostraca; order Decapoda; family Lithodidae; genus Paralithodes; species Paralithodes platypus. The sequence goes on from CM064505.1 coordinate 50,040,988, forward strand.
AGACTGTAAAGCTATTGGTATTGATGGTAATGCGCTGGAATACCTTCAAAGTTACCTTACTAACAGAACTTATTGTGTGCAAATAAGTAATAAATTCTCAGAGATGAAGCATCTAGAGAGGGGCGTCCCTCAAGGGAGTGTTCTTGGACCAATTCTATTCTGTATATATACAATTGCACTATCTAGTATATTAATGAAACATGGAGTGAAATTCAAGCTGTTTGCGGATGACACCCAATTCTATCTGGCACTAAGTGACATGGTGAATGTTGAGGAGAAGATTAGTGGTTTACTAAAAGACTTTGGGAAGTGGATGGAGTCAAAGCAACTGAAATTAAATGAAAATAAAACTGAATGCCTATTAGTAGGCAGACGGGTGAACCTTGAGAGACTGGGCGTGCAAAGCCTCAATATCAATGATAGTGTGATGACTGTGAGTAGTGTGGTGAAGGATTTGGGAGTCTTGGTTGATAGTGAACTGTCATTTAAAAACCAGATTAATCAAACAGTGCGAATCTCTGCCTATCATCTGAGGAATATTGCTTTTGTGAGAAAATATCTGGATATTAATACAACCAAAATGTTGATCCACAATCATGTAATTAGTAAATTAGACTATTGTAATTCTCTATATTATCGACTACCAAATTACTTGCTACGAAAACTACAACTTATAATGAATAGAGCAGCAAGATTAATAAAGAGTTTACCATTCCGTGCGAGTATAACGCCGGCATTAATTGACCTGCATTGGCTGCCGGTGAAAGCGAGGATCATATTCAAACTGTGTGTTATAGTGTATCAAGCTTTGAACTTTGGAAAGCCGGAATATGTGCGAGACTTATTGGAAGACTTCAATGTTGGCACTGATATGATGCTGAGACATGGCAACGTGCTGCATCAATTGAATGAGCCACGGTGCAATCATGAATTTGGATTTAGGGCCTTCGAAAAGAGTGCACCGAGACTTTATAATAATCTACCAGTTAATGTGAAAAGGTGTGCGAACATAAAGGCCTTTAAAAAGTCACTTAAAACACATTTGTTCAGGGAGTGATATGACTTAGAAGATGGCACTGTGAGACAAGACTACAAGTGCTAGATGGTTTAAAGGGCAGCTGCGACGAGCGTCACATCTAGTGACGGAGCGCGGCTGAGAAACTCCACACCAAGTAACAAGTAAGTAATAGTTGCACTTTAAATGAAAAGAAATATAACACATTTTGAGAAACATATCATGAAGGTCAAGGTGAAGGTCAAAGGTCAAGGTCAACTATTCTATAAATATATATAAAACTAACTGATCGGTATTAATGAAAGTAGTCATGCTTATTTGATTTTCTTGGGCAAACTCTGCGAAGCAGAGTGGTATCGCGCACACAGATCCCGCCCGTATACTGTGCACCATAATTCAGCTTGTCACGTCGTCGTCGTCGTCGTCGTCGTCCGTCCGGTAACTCCTCCTAGACCGTTCGATGAATTTTCACCAAATTTTACAGGTATATACATTTGGTCAATGCGAAGGTCAGTCAAAAAGATATATTCAATTTAAATAAAAGATTAAGGTCAAAGGTCAAGGTTAAAAATAAGGTTAATATTTCATGTGTTTTAGTTTTTAATCAAATGTCTCCATTTTCACTATACAAGTTACTGGTACCTTCGATATCTTATTGACCAGATTTGAAATGAATATTCTAAAAGGTAAGGTCAAAGGTCAAAATAAGTTTTGTACTACTATTTCTTATAATAACTGTTAGATTATCACTAAGCTTACCATGAATATTCGGAATACCTAGGCCAAGATCATACAAGAAACTATTCAATTCCCTATGAAAGGTCAAGGTCACAAGTCAAGGTCAAATATAAGGTCAATATGCGAATTTCTTTACTTTTCATGCAAAATTCACAAAATTTGGTGAGATAGTTGCACTTTAAATGAAAAGAAATATAACACATTTTGAGAAACATATCATGAAGGTCAAGGTGAAGGTCAAAGGTCAAGGTCAACTATTCTATAAATATGTATAAAACTAACTGATGGGTTTTAATGAAATTAGTCATGCTTATTTGATTTTCTTGGGCAATGTCAATTAAAAAAACAAAAAAATACTCTTACATAAAGGTCAAGGTCACAGGTCATGGTCAAAGGTCAACTTATACTATATATTTTTAGTTTGTATTCAAATGTCTTCATTTTCACTATACAAGGTACTGGTAACCTTGATATCGTATTGCTCAAATTTTTGATAAATATACTAAAGGTTAAGGTCAAAGTTCAAGGTCAAAGGTCAACATAGGTTATTTACTAGTATTTCTTATACTAACTCTTGGATTCTCACTAGGCTTACCATGTATATTCGGAATACCTAGGCCAAGGTCATACAATAAACAATTCAATTCCATATGAAAGGTCAAGGTCACAGGCCAAGTTCAAATAAAAGGTCAATATGCTATTTTCTTTACTGTTTATGCAAACTTCACATTTGGTGAGATAGTTGCACTTTAAGTGAAAAGGAAAATAATAAATGTTGAGACATAAAGGACAAGATAAAGGTCAAAGGTCAAGGTCAACTATGCTATTAATATATATGAAACTAACTGATGGGTTTTAATGGCATTAGGCATGCTTATTTTATTTTCATGGGCAATGTCAATGCAAATAAAAATGTACTTCTACATAAAGGTCAAGGGCACAGGTCAAGGTCAAAGGTCAATTTTTATTATTTATTAAAAAAAGATTACTATTTTTTTTTTAAACCGACTGTATTATGGCTTATTACTTAAATCACATTTACAGTATATCAAATTTCACATAAATATTGTAATAGTTAAGGTCAGAGGTCAAGGTCAAAATAAGAGTATTTGTCATTTTCCCTAAACTCCTTGTTGACTGTTTAATGTATTGTCATCAAATTATACAGGCAAATTTAATTGGTCAATTCGACAACCATCCAAATATATGTATTTTATTTTTAGTCAAAGGTCAAAGGGCAAGGTCACAGTATATGATCACTATTTGTAATCAATAAGTTTTTATACAAATTACACCAAATTCATAATGCTAGCTAATACGAACATTGCCGTTAACCCTTACAGTCCCAGCGACGATTATAGTCGTTAGTAGATAATTAACTCCACAGACCCAGCCGTCAGTAATGTACTTTCCTTGTAACTGCTTGTACAACCCTGTACCTTTTTGGGTTTTTTTTTCTCTCAGCTTATATAAGACCCACTGAAGGGTGAGAGAGCCAGTCTTGCCTCATCTCTTGAGGTGGAAAGGTGGTCTCTCCTGCCATTTTGGCCACATTGCTTGGGACTGGGGGGGACTTTTATTACAGTATCCTATGGTACTGAACGGGTTAAGCTAACTAAATCCTTGATAAGAAATTCTAAGGTCGGAGGTCAAGGTCAAAGGTCATGGTTAAAGGTCTAAATATGATTTTTACTAGTATTTCTATATAATGAAAGATTCTCATTAGGCATATCATGCATATTCGGAATGCCTAGACCAAGGTCATACAAGAATAAACATAATTCCATTTAATAGGTCAAGGTCACAGGTCAACATCAAATATAAGGTCAATATGCTAATTTCTTTACTATTCATGTAAACTTCACAAAATTTGTGAAGACAGTTGTGCTTTAAGGGAAAATTAAAATATTTTTTTTTCAGACATCATGAAGGTCAAGATGAAGGTTAAAGGTCAAGGTCAACTATTCCTTTAATACCTCTGAAACTAATTGATGATCTTCAATGAAATTTGACACTTATTTGATTTTCTAGGGTTACATCAAAGCAAACAAAAATATAATCCTACATAAAGGTCAAGGTCACAGGCCAAGGTCATAAGTTAACCATCATAAAAAATACTAAATTTTCGATAAGCTGGCGACTGTTAGTTGCATTTTACTTAAATAACATATATTTCAATCATATTTATATATTATAATACTTAAGGTTAAAGGTCAAGGTCAAAGATGAAAAGAAAAGTGTTAATTATTTTTGTTTAAACTCTTCCTAGACTGTTTAACCCTTTGTGTACCGGTGACGTATTTTTTAATGTATTCTAGCTATTATTAAACGATATTGTGGAGCTTATGAAGGATCTGTGGTAGTAAAAAGGATTAATTAAGATAGTTGAAAGCCTTCTAATTTTATGGAGGCCCTTCATAAACTAAATAAAATAGTCTTAATATCAAGTATGAAATGAAACCAACTGAACTGTACTGAACGGGTTACGTAGCGTCACCAAATTTTGCTGGCAAATTCAGTTGGTCAATGCAACGATTGTCCAAATTTTGTGTTTTTGTTATACAAAGGTTAGGTGAATGGTGAAGGTCGCAGATTATGGTCACTATTTCTTTCTTATATATATTTTAAATTTGAACTACACCATATTCAAAATGCTACAAAATAGTGTTACGCTGACCTTATTATAGATAAATATTCCAATGGTTAAGTTTCAATGTGGTCATAAATGTAATTATATATAATTAAATACTCCCAGGCGGACTTGAACCACCAACAGTCAGGACGAGTGTCCATGCTTTAATCCACTACACACAAGTACCCTCTATCATGCTGTGGTATAGTGGATTAAAGTATGGGCACTTGTTCTGACTGTCGGTGATTCAAGTCCGGCTGTGAGCATAAAAACATTTAGTAGCTTATGTGTACTTCCGATATATATATATATATATATACAGTATATATATATATACAGTATATATATATATATACTGTAATATATACCGGTACTGTATATAAACCGATTTTACCTAAGAGATTCAATACTAATTGCAGAACTCTAGGTCGCAGAGTTGCGTATGCAGTTATTTTTGTTCGTAATGCGGAAACTGCACACCTACTTTATTATTATTATCAACTCTGCGAAGCAGAGTGGTATCGCACACACAGGTCCCGCCCGTATACTGTGCACCACAATTCAGCTTGTCCGTCGTCGTCCGTCGTCCGTCGTCCATCCGGAAACTCCTCCTAGACCGTTCGATGGATTTACACCAAATTTCACAGGTATATTCATTTGGTCAATGCGAAGGTCAGTCAAAAAGAAATTTTCAATTTAACTTAAAGATTAAGGTCAAAGGTCAAGGTTAAAAATAAGGTCAATATTTCATGTGTCTTAGTTTTTACTCAAATGTCTTCATTTTCACTATACAAGTTACTGGTAACTTCGATATCCTATTGACCAAATTTTAAATAAAAATTCTGAAGGATAAGGTCAAAGGTCAAGGTCAGAGGTCAAAATATTTGTTTTACTAGTATTTCTTATATTAACTGTTAGATTCTCACTAAACTTACCATGTATATTCGGAATACTTAGGGCAAGGTCATACAAGAAACTAAACAATTCCATATGAAAGGTCAAGTTAACAGGTCTAGGTCAAATAAAAGGTCAATATGCTAATTTCATTACTTTTCATGCAAACTTCACAAAATTTGGCGATATAGTTGCACTTTAAGTGAAAAGGAAAAAAATCAATTTTGAGACACATATCATGAAGGTCAAGGTCAAAGGTCAAGGTCAACTATTCTATAAATACATGAAACTAACTGATGGGTTTTAATGAAATTAGTCATGCTTATTTGATTTTTCTGGGCAATGTCAATTACATTTTTGTTTACTCTTACATAAAGGTTAAGGTCACAGGTCATGGTGAAAGGTCAACTTATACTATTTATTTTTAGTTTGTATTCAAATGTCTTCATTTTCAGTTTACAAGTTACTGGTAACATTGATATCGTATTGCACAAATTTTAGATAAATATTCCAAAGGGTAAGGTCAAAGTTCAAGGTCAAAGGTCAAAATAGTATTTTTACTAGTATTTCTCATATTAACTGTTAGATTCTCACTAGGCTTACCATGTATATTCGGAATACCTAGGCCAAGGTCATACAATAAACTATTCTATTCCATATGAAAGGTCAAGGTCACAGGTCAAGGTCAAATAAAAGGTCAACATGCTATTTTCTTTACTTTTCATGCAAACTTTACAAAATTTTGTGAGATAGCTGCACTTTAAGTGAAAAGGAAATTAATAAATGTTGAAGCACATAAAGGTCAAGATAAAGGTCAAAGGTCAAGGTCAACTATTCTATTAATATATATGAAACTAACATGTGTTTTAATGAACTTAGGCATGCGTATTTGATGTTCATGGGCAATGTCAATTCAAACAAAAATTTACTACTACATAAAGGTCACAGGTCAAGGTCAAAGGTCAACTTTTATTACTTATTTTTTTTTTAGGCTACTAAAATTTTAGAAAACTGGCTGTGTTATGGCTTATTACTTAAATATAGCCTAATATATATCAAAGTTCACATCAATATTGTAATAGTTAAGGTCAGAGGTCAAGGTAAAAAAAAGAGTATTTGTCATTTTCCCTAAACTCCTCCTTGACTGTTTAATGTATTGTCATAATATTATACAGGCAAATTCAGTTGGTCAATGCGACGACCATCCAAATATATGTATTTTACTTTTAGTCAAAGGTTAAAGGTCAAGGTCACAATATATGATCACTATTTGTAATCAATAAATTTGTATACAAATCAGGCTACACCATATTCATAATGCTAGTTAATACGAACATTGCTGTTAAGCTAACTAAATCCTTGATAAGAAATTCTAAGGTCGAAGGTCAAAGGTCAAGATTAAAGGTCGATATATGATTTTTACTAGTATTTCTTATTTAATGTAAGATTCTCATTAGGCATATCATGCATATTCGGAATGCCTAGACCAAGGTCATACAAGAATAAACATAATTCCATTTGATAGGTCAAGTTCACAGGTCAACGTCAAATATAAGGTCATTATGCTAATTGCTTTACTATTCATGTAAACTTCACAACATTTGTTGAGACAGTTGTGCATTAAGGGAAAATTAAAATGTTAAATTTTCAGAGATCATGAAGGTCAAAGGTCAAGGTCAACTATTCCTTTAATACCTCTGAAACTAACTGATGATCTTTAATGAAATTTGACACACTTATTTGATTTTCTAGAGTTACATCAAAGCGAACACAAATATAATTCTACATAAAGGTCAAGGTCACAGGCCAAGGTCATAAGTTAACCATCATAAAAAAAACGAAATTTTCGATAAGCTGACAACTGTTAGTTGCATTTTACTTAAATAACATATAATTCAATCATATACATATATATATTATAACACTTAAGGTTAAATGTCAAGGTCAAAGAACAAAAGAAGAGTTAATAATTGTCTTTAAACTCTTCCTAGACTGTTTAACCCTTTGTGTACCGGTGACGTTTTTTTTATTGCATTCTAGCTATAATTAGACGATTTTGTGGAGCTTATGAAGGATCTGTGGTAGTAAAAAGGGTTAAGATAGTTGAAAGCCTGCTAATTTTATGGAGGCCCTTCATAAACTAAATAAAATCGTCTTAGTATCCAGTATGAAATGAAACCGACAAAACTGTACTGAACGGGTTAGGTATCGTCACCAAATTTTGCTGGCAAATTTGGTTGGTCAATGCAACGATTGTCCAATTTTTTTTTTTTTTTATTCAAAGGTCAAGGTGAATGGTAAAGGTCACAGATTATGGCCACTATTTCTTTCTATAGATATTTTATATATATATATATATATATATATATATATATATATATACTGTATATATATATATAGACTGTATATAAACCTATTTTACCTAAGAGATTCAATACTACTTGCAGAATTATAGGTCGCAGAGTTGCGTATGCATTTTTTTTTTTTTTTTGGGTAGTGCGAAAACTCCACACCTACTTTATTATTATTATCAACTCTGCGAAGCAGAGTGGTATCGCGCACACAGATCACGCCCGTATACTGTGCACCATCATTCAGCTTGTCTGTCGTCGTCGTCCGGTAACTCCTCCTAGACCGTTCGATGAATTTTCATCAAATTTCACAGGTATATACATTTGGTCAATGCGAAGGTCAGTTAAAAAGAAATATTCAATTTAAATAAAAGGTTAAGGTCAAAGGTCAAGGTTAAAAATAAGGTCAATATTTCATTTGTTTTAGTTTTTACTCAAATGTCTCCATTTTCACTATACAAGTTACTGGTACCTTCGATATCTTATTGACCAAATTTGAAATAAATATTCTAAAGGGTAAGGTCAAAGGTCAAAATAAGTTTTGTACTACTATTTCTTATAATAACTGTTAGATTATCACTAGGCTTACCATGAATATTCGGAATACCTAGGCCAAGATCATACAAGAAACTATTCAATTCCCTATGAAAGGTCAAGGTCAAATATAAGGTCAATATGCTAATTTCTTTACTTTTCATGCAAAATTCAAAACATTTGGTGAGATAGTTGCACTTTAAATGAAAAGAAATATAACACATTTTGAGAAACATATCATGAAGGTCAAGGTCAAAGGTCAAGGTCAACTATTCTATAAATATATATAAAACTAACTGATGGGTTTTAATGAAAGTAGTCATGCTTATTTGATTTTCTTGGGCAAACTCTGCGAAGCAAAGTGGTATCGCACACACAGATCCCGCCCGTATACTGTGCACCATAATTTAGCTTGTCTGTCGTCGTCCGTCCGGTAACTCCTCCTAGACCGTTCGATGAATTTTCACCAAATTTCACAGGTATATACATTTGGTCAATGCGAAAGTCAGTTAAAAAGAAATATTCAATTTAAATAAAAGGTTAAGGTCAAAGGTCAAGGTTAAAAATAAGGTCAATATTTCATTTGTTTTAGTTTTTACTCAAATGTCTCCATTTTCACTATACAAGTTACTGGTACCTTAAAATAAGTGTTGTACTACTATTTCTTATAATAACTGTTAGATTATCACTAAGCTTACCATGAATATTCGGAATACCTAGACCAAGATCATACAAGAAACTATTCAATTCCCTATGAAAGGTCAAGGTCACAAGTCAAGGTCAAATATAAGGTCAATATGCGAATTTCTTTACTTTTCATGCAAAATTCACAAAATTTGGTGAGATAGTTGCACTTTAAATGAAAAGAAATATAACACATTTTGAGAAACATATCATGAAGGTCAAGGTGAAGGTCAAAGGTCAAGGTCAACTATTCTATAAATATATATAAAACTAACTGAAGGGTTTTAATGAAATTAGTCATGCTTATTTGATTTTCTTGGGCAATGTCAATTAAAAAACAAAAAAATACTCTTACATAATGGTCAAGGTCACAGGTCATGGTCAAAGGTCAACTTATACTATATATTTTTAGTTTGTATTCAAATGTCTTCATTTTCACTATACAAGGTACTGGTAACCTTGATATCGTATTGCTCAAATTTTTGATAAATATACTAAAGGGTTAGGTCAAAATTCAAGGTCAAAGGTCAACATAGGTTATTTACTAGTATTTCTTATACTAACTCTTGGATTCTCACTAGGCTTACCATGTATATTCGGAATACCTAGGCCAAGGTCATACAATAAACTTCAATTCCATATGAAAGGTCAAGGTCACAGGCCAAGTTCAAATAAAAGGTCAATATGCTATTTTCTTTACTGTTCATGCAAACTTCACAAAATTTGGTGAAATAGTTGCACTTTAAGTGAAAAGGAAAATAATAAATGTTGAGACATAAAGGACAATATAAAGGTCAAAGGTCAAGGTCAACTATTCTATTAATATATATGAAACTAACTGATGGGTTTTAATGGCATTAGGCATGCTTATTTTATTTTCATTGGCAATGTCAATGCAAACAAAAATGTACTCCTACATAAAGGTCAAGGGAACAGGTCAAGGTCAAAGGTCAATTTTAATTATTTATTAAAAAAAATTACTAAATTTTTTTAAAACTGACTGTATTATGGCTTATTACTTAAATCACATATACAGTATATCAAATTTTACATAAATATTGTAATAGTTGAGGTCAGAGGTCAAGGTCAAAATAAGAGTATTTGTCATTTTCCCTAAACTCCTTGTTGACTGTTTAATGTATTGTCATCAAATTATACAGGCAAATTTAATTGGTCAATTCGACAACCATCCAAATATATGTATTTTATTTTTAGTCAAAGGTCAAAGGGCAAGGTCACAGTATATGATCACTATTTGTAATCAATAAGTTTTTATACAAATTACACCAAATTCATAATGCTAGCTAATACGAACATTGCCGTTATCCCTTACAGTCCCAGCGACGATTATAGTCGTTAGTAGATAATTAACTCCACAGACCCAGCCGTCAGTAATGTACTTTCCTTGTAACTGCTTGTACAACCCTGTACCTTTTTTGGGTTATTTTTCTCTCAGCTTATATAAGACCCACTGAAGGGTGAGAGAGCCAGTCTTGCCTCATCTCTTGAAGTGGAAAAGGTGGTCTCTCCTGCCATTTTGGCCACATTGCTTGGGACTGGGGGGGGGGGACTTTTATTACTGTATCCTACGGTACTGAACGGGTTAAGCTAACTAAATCCTTGATAAGAAATTCTAAGGTCGAAGGTCAAAGGTCATGGTTAAAGGTCTAAATATGATTTTTACTAGTATTTCTATATAATGTAAGATTTTCATTAGGCATATCATGCATATTCGGAATGCCTAGACCAAGGTCATACAAGAATAAACATAATTCTATTTAATAGGTCAAGGTCACAGGTCAATGTCAAATATAAGGTCAATATGCTAATTTCTTTACTATTCATGTAAACTTCACAACATTTGTGAAGACAGTTGTGCTTTAAGGGAAAATTAAAATGTAAAATTTTCAGACATCATGAAGGTCAAGATGAAGGTTAAAGGTCAAGGTCAACTATTCCTTTAATACCTCTGAAACTAATTGATGATCTTCAATGAAATTTGACACACTTATTTGATTTTCTAGGGTTACATCAAAGCAAACAAAAATATAATCCTACATAAAGGTCAAGGTCACAGGCCAAGGTCATAAGTTAACCATCATAAAAAATACTAAATTTTCGATAAGCTGACAACTGTTAGTTGCATTTTACTTAAATAACATATATTTCAATCATATTTATATATTATAATACTTAAGGTTAAAGGTCAAGGTCAAAGAAGAAAAGAAAAGTGTTAATTATTTTTCTTTAAACTCTTCCTAGACTGTTTAACCCTTTGTGTACCGGTGACGTCTTTTTTTAATGTATTCTAGCTATTTTTAAACGATATTGTGGAGCTTATGAAGGATCTGTGGTAGTAAAAAGGATTAATTAAGATAGTTGAAAGCCTTCTAATTTTATGGAGGCCCTTCATAAACTAAATAAAATAGTCTTAATATCAAGTATGAAATGAAACCAACGGAACTGTACTGAACGGGTTACGTAGCGTCACCAAATTTTGCTGGCAAATTCAGTTGGTCAATGCAACGATTGTCCAAATTTTGTGTTTTTGTTATACAAAGGTTAGGTGAATGGTGAAGGTCGCAGATTATGGTCACTATTTCTTTCTTATATATATTTTAAATTTGAACTACACCATATTCAAAATGCTACAAAATAGTGTTACGCTGACCTTATTATAGATAAATATTCCAATGGTTAAGTTTCAATGTGGTCATAAACGTAATTATATATAATTAAATACTCCCAGGCGGACTTGAACCACCAACAGTCAGGACGAGTGTCCATGCTTTAATCCACTACACACAAGTATCCTCTATCATGCTGTGGTATAGTGGATTAAAGTATGGGCACTTGTTCTGACTGTCGGTGATTCAAGTCCGGCTGTGAGCATAAAAACATTTAGTAGCTTATGTGTACTTCCGATATATATATATATATATATATATACAGTATATATATATACTGTAATATATACCGGTACTGTATATAAACCGATTTTACCTAAGAGATTCAATACTAATTGCAGAACTCTAGGTCGCAGAGTTGCGTATGCAGTTATTTTTTTTCGTAATGCGGAAACTGCACACCTACTTTATTATTATTATCAACTCTGCGAAGCAGAGTGGTATCACACACACAGATCCCGCCCGTATACTGTGCACCACAATTCAGCTTGTCCGTCGTCGTCCGTCGTCCGTCGTCCGTCGTCCGTCCGGAAACTCCTACTAGACCGTTCGATGGATTTTCACCAAATTTCACAGGTATATTCATTTGGTCAATGCGAAGGTCAGTCAAAAAGAAATTTTCAATTTAACTTAAAGGTTAAGGTCAAAGGTCAAGGTTAAAAATAAGGTCAATATTTCATGTGTCTTTGTTTTTACTCAAATGTCTTCATTTTCACTATACAAGTTACTGGTAACTTCGATATCCTATTGGCCAAATTTTAAATAAATATTCTGAAAGGTAAGGTCAAAGGTCAAGGTCAGAGGTCAAAATATTTGTTTTACTAGTATTTCTTATTTTAACTGTTAGATTCTCACTAAACTTACCATGTATATTCGGAATACTTAGGGCAAGATCATACAAGAAACTAAACAATTCTATATGAAAGGTCAAGTCCACAGGTCAAGGTTAAATAAAAGGTCAATATGCTAATTTCATTACTTTTCATGCAAACTTCACAAAATTTGGCGATATAGTTGCACTTTAAGTGAAAAGGAAAATAATAAATTTTGAGACATATCATGAAGGTCAAGGTCAAGGTCAAAGGTCAAGGTCAACTATTCTATAAATACATATGAAACTAACTGATGGGTTTTAATGAAATTAGTCATGCTTATTTTATTTTTCTGGGCAATGTCAATTACATTTTTGTTTACTCTTACATAAAGGTTAAGGTCACAGGTCATGGTGAAAGGTCAACTTATACTATTTATTTTTAGTTTTTATTCAAATGTCTTCATTTTAAGTTTACAAGTTACTGGTAAGATTGATATTGTATGGCACAAATTTTAGATAAATATTCCAAAGGGTAAGGTCAAAGTTCAAGGTCAAAGGTCAAAATAGTATTTTTACTAGTATTTCTCATATTAACTGTTAGATTCTCACTAGGCTTACCATGTATATTCGGAATACCTAGGCCAAGGTCATACAATAAACTATTCTATTCCATATGAAAGGTTAAGGTCACAGGTCAAGGTCAAATAAAAGGTCAATATGCTATTTTCTTTACTTTTCATGCAAACTTTACAAAATTTGGTGAGATAGCTGCACTAAGTGAAAAGGAAATTAATAAATATTGAAGCACATAAAGGTCAAGATAAAGGTCAAAGGTCAAGGTCAACTATTCTATTAATATATATGAAACTAACATGTGTTTTAATGAAATTAGGCATGCGTATTTATGTTCATGGGCAATGTCAATTCAAACAAAAATATACTACTACATAAAGGTCACAGGTCAAAGGTCAACTTTTATTATTAAAAAAAATTAGTCTACTAAAATTTTAGAAAACTGGCTGTGTTATGGCTTATTACTTAAATATAGCCTAATATATATCAAAGTTCACATAAATATTGTAATAGTTAAGGTCAGAGGTCAAGGTAAAAAAAAGAGTATTTGTCATTTTCCCTAAACTCCTCCTTGACTGTTTAATGTATTGTCATAATATTATACAGGCAAATTCAGTTGGTCAATGCGACGACCATCCAAAATATATGTATTTTACTTTTAGTCAAAGGTTAAAGGTCAAGGTCACAATATTTGATCACTATTTGTAATCAATAAATTTGTATATGAATTAGGCTACACCATATTCATAATGCTAGTTAATACGAACATTGCTGTTAAGCTAACTAAATCCTTGATAAGAAATTCTAAGGTCGAAGGTCAAAGGTCAAGGTTAAAGGTCGATATATGATTTTTACTAGTATTTCTTATTTAATGTAAGATTCTCATTAGGCATATCATGCATATTCGGAATGCCTAGACCAAGGTCATACAAGAATAAACATAATTCCATTTGATAGGTCAAGTTCACAGGTCAACGTCAAATATAAGGTCATTATGCTAATTGCTTTACTATTCATGTAAACTTCACAAAATTTGTTGAGACAGTTGTGCATTAACCTCTGAAGTATGCATGGGGGTAATTAGACACCTCTGCCTGTGCGCATGTATTTGAGCTGTTTCCATCACTAAAATATTCATTTTACCATAAATAGCATTAATACTTATCCAAATGCACCCATTATAGGTTGATTATAAAGGTATTAACCTGTTACAACAATAAAACAAGTGAAAACAGCGTTTGGATGGTCAAAATCGGCGATACAGGACGGGAGTTACATAATGTATGGGTGAGGCAACCTCCTTTCCCGCCAATTTCCCCCAAGGCTGGAGAGACACTGTCGATCGATACTCTCTCTCTCTCTCTTGCACTCGCTTGCTAACAGTGATGACAATGCCCTGCTTGCAACTCGCTAATGTTAGCACGAAAATATACCTCAGAATAAGGGAATAACAGGGAAAATAGGTGATAACTGAAGGAGGGGAGGAAAGTGGGGAAGGAGGGGAGGTAGAGGAGTGATATTTTGCATGGCCCAGGGGCAAATGTTTTTTTTTTTTTTTTTTTTTTTTTCGATGTTTAAAATTGATTTTTTTTTTCTCTGATTCTTAAGTCTTCCCGCAGTCCGCCGGGGGAACTCTTAAGAGTCTTCCGGCAGTTCCCGGGTTAAGGGAAAATTAAAATGTTAAATTTTCAGAGATCATGAAGGTCAAAATGAAGGTCAAAGGTCAAGGTCAACTATTCCTTTAATACCTCTGAAACTAACTGATGATCTTTAATGAAATTTGACACACTTATTTGATTTTCTAGAGTTACATCAAAGCGAACAAAAATATAATTCTACATAAAGGTCAAGGTCACAGGCCAAGGTCATAAGTTAACCTTCATCATAAAAAAACGAAATTTTCGATAAGCTGACAACTGTTAGTTGCATTTTACTTAAATAACATATAATTCAATCATATACATATATATATTATAACACTTAAGGTTAAATGTCAAGGTCAAAGAACAAAAGAAGAGTGTTGATAATTGTCTTTAAACTCTTCCTAGACTGTTTAACCCTTTGTGTACCGGTGACGTTTTTTTATTGTATTCTAGCTATAATTAGACGATTTTGTGGAGCTTATGAAGGATCTGTGGTAATAAAAAGGGTTAAGATAGTTGAAAGCCTGCTAATTTTATGGAGGCCCTTCATAAACTAAATAAAATCGTCTTAGTATCCAGTATGAAATGAAACCGACAAAACTACTGAACGGGTTACGTATCGTCACCAAATTTTGCTGGCAAATTTGGTTGGTCAATGCAACGATTGTCCAATTTTTTTTTTTTTTTTATTCAAAAGTCAAGGTGAATGGTAAAGGTCACAGATTATGGCCACTATTTCTTTCTTATAGATATTTTATATATATATATATATATATATATATATATATATATATACTGTATATATACAGTATATATATACTGTATATAAACCTATTTTACCTAAGAGATTCAATACTACTTGCAGAATTATAGGTCGCAGAGTTGCGTATGCATTTTTTTTTTTTTTTTTTGGGTAGTGCGAAAACTGCACACCTAATTTATTATTATTATTATAACTGCCTTGGAGTAAACAATCTCTGTTTCAGACATTATTTGGGGCCGCCAAAATTCGAGCTTATTTCCAAAGTACTTGGTCAATTGACTCTTGATTTTCTCTGTACGATAGTTTGGCGATTCAATACCATTCTCTTCTAGTAAGTCAACATACATGTCTCGTAAGTCGGTCATTCGCATGACATCCAAGCCACTTATCACTCTCAGACAAGTGATTAACTATCTGTTGGAAGGCTGCCTCATATATAGCATTTTCTTGATATTCAACTTGCTGAACTGGCCTTGTATCTGCCTCGGGTGTAGCTACCATAGCATGTTTTGCGATACCTGATCTCGGCCGCAATGAGGTCTTTGCACCTGAGTTCCAAAAGTATTCGCTCATCTTCTTTGGCTTTGGCAGCTTCCAATAGCTTGTTACTTGCTTGTGTTGTGAGGCATTGTGAAAGTATTTACAGCCTAGATCCCGAGCGTCGTTGGGCCTTCTGGCAGATGATGCACGCGGCTCTTAAAGGTGGCTTGCTCATGCAAGATGTTCGGGAGGCTTCGCTTGTGGATGGTTCGACTGTAGGTGATGGAATGTGAGACAGGGTTCCATGTTTGACAAGAAGTCTCTGGATGAGAGTCTTGTTTGTGTACGTCTGATAACAGGGACGATGGTATCCTCCAGCTGGACCTTCATTCCAGTGTCCTCTCAGTTGATCATAAATTGCATCTTGGCGTTCTTTTGCCGACTGTCTGAGTTTGGCCCAGCTTTGCGGTGTAAAGTTAGTCAGAGGGCCAGAGGCTGTCCGGACATGGCAGAGGCACTGCTTCCAGTCTGGGTCTTGACGTGCAGTCTTAGGTGTACGGGTGTCGAGGTTCATCACTGGATCAGCCATGGTTCACGGCAATCTGAAAATGGAAAATTATGGCCTTTTAGGGTAGGGGTAGGAAATTGCTTATTATACCGTTACTATTGAAGACAGCGGTCTCAAATTTCATGTGGAATCGTAGAAATAAACAATAAATATAACTCTGTTGTTTAACTTAATGGATATTCAACGAATTGACAAACATCAGGATTTAAAGTGAATATTTTGTGAAAAACGCAAAAATAATGGGCATTTTTTAGATAAATTTATGTGATTTTCCAATTTTGGGCAATGGAAAACACAAAACTAACCAATAGTTTCTTCTGCTCTCACTTGGATAAACCATATTACCAGTCTCGCTAAGGCAGCCTCCCAGAAGCTGGGTGTGCTCAACTGCCTCAAGGGGTTCTTTATCCCTGTGCAGCTTCTTGCTCTGTAGGCTACAGGGGCACAGTGCGTCCTTGTATTGAGTATTGTTTACATGTGTGGGGAGGATCCTCTCACACCGCACTCCTAGATAAAGTAGAAAGGAAAGCCTTTCGTGTCATTAACTCCCGTCCACTCACCAACTCTGCAATCTCTATATCTTCGCTGCAATGTTGCATCTCTCTCGCTATTCTATCACTACTACAATAATCAGTGTTCTTTGGAGCTTTCCCAGTGTATACCACCTCCTCTATGTAGGGTACGCAGTACCCACCTTGCAACACAATCCCACCCCTACTCTGTGCAACTTTCCAACCCAAGAGTGAAACGCTATTCTCAGACTTTCTTCTATTCAACTGCTGAGCTCTGGAACTCTCTCCCAGAATCAGTCTTTCCCTCTTCCTATGACTTAAATTGCTTCAAACTCCGTGTGTCCAGGCATTTTAGCTCGAACGTCCCTTGATTTCGGCCCTGTCACTCTTTGAAATCTGGGGGAGGCACTCGCTGCAGGCAGTTATGCCTTTTGTCTCCCTAATTCACATAGAAAAATAAAACAAAACAGAGGTATGTTTCATTCATTTATATGACTTCTAGGAATGGACAACTATTTCCAATGGATACATGTGTGTCATATATTTTCACTTTTTATAGCCTCGATACCCCCTCTCGTTTATAAAAAGCTGTTGTCATAATTACCTGACAGGTTGTGCGAATGACACAAGTGAAAATGTAATCCCCATAGACCCAGGTACAATGTGGTACCATCAAACTAAAGTTGTATGGGGGGGGGGGGGGGGGGGGGGTGCAACCAACTCAATAACTAAGGCCCTTTTTGGATTTGGCCCATAGACTACTAGGTTTATTTTGAAAAATTTAGGCCTATTTAGGCTAGAACAGTTAGGCCTAAGTATGGTATTTTGGTTTGGCCAGCAATGCCTAGATTGGTGTAACCATAGTCAACTAGAAGCCTAGAAGGTAAAGATGGTGTACCGTCCTCCTTGTTAACTAGCTGTTATTAGTTCCATGCTGGTAATATATTTAATGATGACAATAAGTCATGGGGGGTGAGGGGGACAAAGCCCCCCTCAACCTATCATTATATACCATGGCCAACTGTTGGGTAATAGTTTGAGGGGGGCTTTACCCCCCTCATCCCCCGTGACTTATTGTCATCACCATATATATTTCCAGCAGGGGGGCAAATAACAGCTGGCCGTGGGATAATTTTGTAAAAAAAATGCAGTTAAACTAGACGCGAACAATTTCATCTAAACAAGGAGGACAGTATGCCCGCTAACACCACCCTTACCAAGGTAAGAGTTGTGTTAGCGGGTGTACCGTCCGCTTTGTTTACATAGTCGCACACTCTGTTATATTCGCATCTAATTTGACTGCTGTTATTTGCCCCTGCTGGTAAAATATATGATGACGACAATGTCATGAGGGGTAGGGGGTTCAAAGCCCCCCTCACCCCATCATTGAATCCCATGGCCAGATGGGTAAATTATTTAATATGGCCCCTCCATCATTGACGATGTTGCCTATTAGTATAATAGTCTCCATTCAACACCCACGTCAGCCGTTTGAATCGACCGCCCGCGGGGAAGAAAAAGAGTCATCTTCATAAGTGCAACGCTACTTCTCTTATGGTGTCGTCATAGATTGGGTACCCACTACGAAAAAACTTTCGTAAAATAAGAGAAGAAAAAAGCAAAACTTTAATACTTAAATACTGTTATAAACAAGCTTACCATATTCGGTGGATTTCTTGCGTTGTGGCTCATTGCCGCTTCTCGCCAAGCGCATCATTCTTCCTTCTCTTCCCCGCGGGCAAACGGTCAACACGTGTGCCCCGCGCTCGGCTTCATTCGACATTCGCTCTATTCTAGTGAGTCTTTACTCATTTGTATTTATCTGAGTGGTAGGAACAAGGTTTAGATTAGCTAGCATGGGTTGTGTTATTTTTTGCCCGCAGGAAGTGTTAAATTAGGGTACTATTCAGGCGCTAACGTGTTGTGTTCAGGATTGACGCCACTGCTGGGTGTCCTCGTGCCTCTATGCGCCTTAGTTTTTGCTTTTCCTTAGTTAGGAAGCTTTATCTTCACGAGCTGTTTCTTCAGTCCAATGTTTGGGCCTAGGGGCCTTGTTTTTTTCTTTTAGCAGACGCGCCAGTTCAAGGATTGTCACACGTGATGTGGGATCTTCTGGCGTTCGAGCCTGCTTAGAGGCCCCTTGCGGGGGGGTTCACCTGCTTCATGCTGCTCGAGGTGTTCTTCAAGTGTAAGTTTCTTCCTGCGGGAAGATTCTTTTCCTCGTGAGAAGCCTTTAGGGACTCTGTTGATGTAGGGGTATATAATTGTTCTCTGTATGTGATATTTTATGTGCCTCCCTTTTCTTGAGCTCCCCTTGTGTTAGTGTTGCCCACTTTCCTGGAGCTCAAGGAGACGTCCTTGTTTCAGGGGTTTTGTTTTGGAGGAGTGGTTTTCTCTCAGGCTGGTGCCCGTAGCT
This sequence comes from Paralithodes platypus, assembly GCA_032716605.1. Taxonomy (NCBI): domain Eukaryota; kingdom Metazoa; phylum Arthropoda; class Malacostraca; order Decapoda; family Lithodidae; genus Paralithodes; species Paralithodes platypus. The sequence continues at coordinate 50,060,292 of CM064505.1, forward strand.
GAGTGTTTTACATAGTTTGTGTTTTGACCCGCCGGTCCTTAGTTCTGCTACCTGAGGTCTGGGCCGCCGCGCCGGCGTGTGGTCGAGTTCCTCTTGTTTTCCCCTGTTCTTGTTTTGTGTATGGAAGTGTGCCACTACCCCTCCTTATGGCGGTCCTGCATGGCCGGCGGAAGGAGACGTATCTCTTCGATACAGTTCCGGCGAGCCTGTGGCCTACCAGTTTACCCCGTCATGCGGCGGCTCAGTGCGTAGACTTACCGGCGGCTGCTAGCGATTGTATGTAATAGCACGCAGATAACCTCTGAGTTTGGGCTTATGAACCTATGACCCATGTCACAGGTGGGCAAACCGATGTGAAGCCCCTCCTCATGATTGAAAAGGGCGTGAGGAGGGAAACTTTTCACAACCTCTTAGGGGTCAGAACAAAGGTTGAGGATGTCGCCTACCATTGTTCTAGCTCCGGGAGGTTAGGATGTTAAAACCTCTCAGGTTATCCTTATGAGCATTGATTCCTGGACATTTTATTTCCAGATCCATTCTACAGTCCGGACAGCTACGGACGAGTGATTCCCGCCGGGGAGGGGAGACTCTGTAATCATGCCTCTGTTTTCAATTTGTTCTACACCAACGTGCCTCCTAGTACCTGTCGCAGCACACAGACTGTGTATTCGGTGTATCAAGTGTTTAGACAAATCCTCCTTTTTATGGTCATCTCGCCAATGCCCAGTATGTTCTGACTTGTTTGAAGAATGGCTCGCAAGCCAAGATATGTCTTGCCTGTTAACTCTCAATGAGATAAGGAACATATTTGCAGCTTACGCTTCTAGAGTAGCAGACGTAGAGTTATTATGCGATAACGCTGACTTATTGAAGACAGTTAAACTTTATTCTTTTGCCGACGCCTCAGTCTCTCAGACACAGCCCCCCCCCCCCCCAGTACCATGCACGAACCTGGCTTCTCCCCAATCGTCTACGACCTCCGCACAGAGCTCCCCTCCCCATTACAAGAGGAGTCGCTCAGTGCCGCCGGAATGCCTATCTCCATCCCAACCGGAAGCACCTGGAGGCCTTGGTCGGAGATCTTCCAGCCTGGAGTTCCCGCCGGACAAGATACGCAAACTATCTAGCCCCCGGCGTGTGGAGAGGGTAGCACTAGATAGCCTTAAACCTAGCTCCCAGGTGTGTCAAGCCGAGGCGCAGCAAGTAGCATCGACATCCGCCGCGGGGACACCGGAGGTTTCTCCCGGTCTCCTCGAGACGGATGCCGGGCGATCACAGTCTGCGATGAGGGTTAGGCAGACAGTTAAGGTTAGGCTCCAAGGTTCTAAGCTTGTTTTGACTAAAAGTAACTTCCCGGTTAACAGACTGGGCCAAGTGTTGTCTCCGACGCCGGGGGCCCAAGGCTCTACTAGCAATGAAAGTTTTAATCCTCAGGCAGGGGTTATTGAGGCTAGTGTGCCTCACTCTTTTACCACACTGGAGGCGGTCACGACGAAAGGGTCGGACGCCGAGATAGGTCTAGTTCCAAAGGGTCAACCCCTACGGCCGACTAATATGAACACAGTCCCAAGGGACACAGTTCTTCAACCTTCACAGGCATCGAATAACCCGTCTGGGTTACACGCCCTGGAACCTCCGGCGCATAGTTGGAGCTTAGCATCTCAATCTAGTGGTAGTCAGGGCCTAGACACTAGTTCCAAGGTGCAGGTAGAGGACCAGCAGTTGGGGGAGACACGGCCGAAACCTCTGAAACGTCCAAAGCCGCCATGTGTTACGTCCAAACAATTGGACGAGTTACTGCATAGGGTTATGCAACAATGTGCCATAAGATGCTACGAAGTCCCTCCACGGGCAACGGGACCTCCGCCGGGTAATCCTGTGGCCACCCTCTCAACAGAAAGCGGGTCTGTGCCTAGTATCTCTGTTTCCACAGCTGGGTCATGGCCGGAACAAGTGCCCGTCCGCCCTTTGTCTCCTGCCAAAATTAATGTTTTAACGGAACCCGATGTTATCTTGATTCCTAAATCTTCTAACTTAGCTTTCCCCGCCGCTGGTAGGCATGGTCAAGGCTTGCCACTGGACGATCAGTTGCAATCCCAGCGAGGGCATGGATCTCTGTCAACAGGGTCTAGTTCGTTACAATCAGATAAGTTCATTTCCAGCACTTCGGACCTTCGGTGTCTTCCGGAGGCAGGAAGGACACTGGTTCTGGCTCACTGTCTCATGACCGGGGAAAGGAGGATAGAATGAGTTCTGGTCAACAGCCACCATCTCAGTTTCCACACAAAGCTCATCGACAGCCGGCGGCTTGTCCGCCGGTTCTCGACAAACAAACAGCCTCTCACTCGCAAGCTCTGCCGCTGCGAGTTCGGGCGAATTTCAGTAACCTGTCTCAAGATCAGAAGGTACCAGGGAGGCTTTGGCTCCCGGTTACCGCGTTAACTAGAGGCGTTAGGCACAGATCAACACAGGGGGAGGTCCTGGTGCCCCAGGAGTGGTCGATCGAAGTAAACAGGCGCAAAGTCTTTAGGGCAAAAGATGCACAAGGGAAAGTGTTAGATGTACTAGTTCAGGGAATACCTGACACTACTAATTTTCAATACTTCGTGTATAACCCAGGCCAAATGACTCCTCGGCCTACGGGCGCCCCTAGTCAGGCCCTTCCTCATCCAGATGTCCCTATTTGCCCTGATTGCTCTCGACATTGCGGCAGCAATGGGTGCCACTCCATTAAGTTTGTTGACACGAGTCTAAAGTTTAATAGATGTAATCCTCATCAGGACCAGAGGGAATTGAATCTGGGTGAGGTGGGACATGGCCCTTGGGTGACATGGGATCAGGAGCTCCAACAGTTTTCTATTGATACTACTTCTAATACCTCGTTGCCAGTTCCCCCGCCGCCGATTACTGAGTTTGACTGGCTTAAGCAAGAACCCGGCGGAGTGCCCAGAGCTATTTTTAAATTTCTCATAGCCCCCCAATTAGAAGCAAAACATTTTCCGGCTCCCTTTGCAATCCCTGACCCCATTGATCTCCAGAGAGAGTTCCTAGTTAGGGATAACGCCCATAGAAAATTGATTAGTTTTCTCCTAACCAGAGATACAGCCCAGGCCATTGACAGGCCTATACCCAATCCCCCTCTCCAAAGGGTGGAGATAGTAAAAGCCTTTCAAAAGTACCTCCTCCCTCCTCCGGCAAAATCATTGACAGATATCAGAGCGGCCTTATTTGAGGCGGTCAGAGCACGACAGCTACTCAGACTCAGTATGGCTCAAGGGTTACCGGAGAACGCTTATTATAGTTCTTTTCTCTCCGGTATTGACGGCAACTCCAGTTAATGAGCAAACACAGAGGGATATTAGGGTGATGCTTCAGGCGACCGCTTGTACACCCCATTAGTTTTGTCTATGTTTACAAGCAATTAGGTATTCCTAAGTTTACAAGCACTGGATGGCCGGCGATCGGCGGACTTGTTAACGAGGCCTCGCCAACGGTTACAGATTAAAATCCAACTTTTTTGTTCTAGGACAGCTTCTTAGGGTAATCTCTTGCTTCCTCCTCTTCCCCATAAGCCGCGCTGAGGCACAAGGGACCGAGGTCAGAGACGTGTTTTACCGCGCCTTGGCCTCGCCAAAGGTTTTTTCCTCTACATGTTCGGACTGCGTCTGGGTGTACGATCACATAATGGTCAGGCTACGGGTGGCTAGGTTATGCCCTACCCGGCGCCCTGGGGGACAGTAGGCACCCTCCCCTAATGACCGGAATTGAAATTAAAGCGGAACACTAATGAGAACGTCCCCGGCGCATGCTAAACGCCGCTGTCCCAACTAAAACGACTTCCTTCAGAGGCTGATACCTCGATAACATGGACCGCGTTAGAGGTCCCCCGGTGGCCGGCCATCCTCTATGTCTTTTACCAGTAGTTTGGGATAAGTCAGAAAAAGTTTTCTCTATCCTAACCGTTTTTTACCTCACTAGGGAGGTTATTGTTTGAGTTTTCTAAGTTGGTAAGGCAACAACTCCTCCGCTCAAGTTGCCGGAAAGGAGTTATTCTGCCTGTAGTAGTAACCACATTTTTGTATTCCTATGTTGACATATTATGTTCCTAGTTGAGTTTTGTGCAATATTCTGCATATTTCTGCTACATTCATGAGGGTTTTTTTGTGTGTGTTTTCTTTCCTTCACGGAGAAGGCAGATTCACGCTTGGGGGTTTTGTGCAGGATTACACACGTGGAGGCTGAGCTGTGAGGCACACTGAGTGTGATCACCTTGGTTTTGGGCAGGCAGGATTCGGGCTTTCCTATATTGGAGGGCCAAATACCATCCTATGAGCTTTTAAGTCCCTAGGGTGATTACCAGGCAAGATATTCAGTGTGTAACCAGTTAGGAGGGTTATACTGTACACATGTAGGTCAGTGATTTAGTTTAGGCTACAGTATCAGGCAAGAAGGGTCATTCTGCATAACTGCTCCTGTTATTTTAGGTCTTATTTATTTTATTTTTGTATTTTAATGCTTTGTAAGTGTGTATTTTCTAGTTAGAAAGTGAGAAAAGCACTATTTATTAGCATTTGTAATATTAATTGTAATTCCGATACCTCAACAATCTAGGGGAGAGTTTGGGAATGCTGGGTTTTGGGTGGGGTAAATATAGGGGTATTATGGGAATAACTCTAAAAATGTAATAAATACAATTGAAAAAAAAAAAAAATTGAAATCCGAGCCAAGTTTTGGCGAAAGTTGGCTCGGATTTGGCCAATTTTCAGTCTAAAATGTGCAATATTGGAAAAAAAAATTGGCTCGTATTTCACCCTTTTTCAGATGAAGAAAACGCCAAAGTGTTGACCAAACTTGGCTGGGGTTTTTCGATTTTCAGAGTCCAAAATCACAGTAACCTCATTTTGAAAGTTGGCTCGGGTTTTCTTGTTTTTCAACGTGGAAAAACCCAGTAAGAATGGGGTTAACATTAGCCTAACCTAACCTAGTATTATGGGTGGGGGCTGCCGCCCCCACACCCCCGCTAAATCCATGAAATCCGAGCCAAGTTTTGTCATTAAACTAACAAAATAACCTAACCTAACCTAACCTAGTATTATGGGGTTAACATTAGCCTAACCTAACCTAGTATTATGGGTGGGGGCTGCCACCCCCACACCCCCGCTTAATGCATTAAATCCGAGCCAACTTTTGTCATTAACCAAACCTAACCTAACCTAGTATTATGGGGTTAACATTAGCCTAACCTAACCTTAGTAACCTAACCTAACCTAGTATTATGGGTGGGGGCTGCCGCCCCCACCCCCCCGCTAAATGCATTAAATCCGAGCCAAGTTTTGTCATTAACCTAACCAAATAACCTAACCTAACCTAACCTAGTATTACGGGGTTAACATTAGCCTAAGCTAACCTAATCTAGTATTATGGGTGGGGGCTGCCACCCCCAGGCCCCCCACACCCCCGCTAAATCAATTAAATCCGAGCCAAATTTTGTCATTAACCTAACCAAAGAGCCTAACCTAACCTTGACTTAACACCTAGTATATGTCCCCTAGACGATAACATACCTTCATGAGAGGCTGAAGAGGTTGATGCAGTAGGTTGAGAGGCTGAAGAAGAAGTTGCAGTAGGTTGAGAAGACAGTTTCTCGTATTTCACTTATAGTGAATTTGCGACAGTAATTACATGTACACCAACAAAGTATAGTTCATGAAAGTGATAACACACTAATAATCATCGATGGGCCCATAACTGGTTGGTCATCATAAACTAATACCCAGTAAAATAACAGTACTTGTATACGGTATGCCTAATGAAATCATCCTGTACGAAATTGGACTTTTTGACATGGAAAAGACCCTGTAATCCAAGCTCTAAGGGTCTATTTACGGTTATATATTGAAGAAAGATAGCCATACTCGAGAAATACCGCCAAAAATATCACTAAATGTGAGGAAAACTCACCAGGTATGAGGCCTTCCAGTATGGAGGTTGTGTTTGAAACTGACGTCACAGGCGAAGTGCATTGTGGGTACAAGTTAAAATGTAAATTTTTACAAATCGATATCCCAAAAAGTAAGATTTTTGTAGAGAAATGAGAAAGTAATACATTTAAACAGTATGTAAAACACTGGAAGACACAATTGTAAAAGAAAATAATAATAATTTGTTGGGAAAATAAAAATGTTTTGTCTCACTCTCCACTCTGATTGGCTAATGAACATCCGGGAACTTCTGGGCCTAGCATGTAAACAAAGTGTTATGAACTCAGTGAACTGGCTGGACAAAACTAGGCCTAACTAAAATTTGTATAGGGGGGTGACAATCAAATTGACAAAATAAGAAAAGTAGCACTTATCCGTGCATCTGTAGGGTCCCTTGAGTAAGGTAAGATCAACAACAAATAATTACCTGAGACAGGAATCCCGTAATCGAGGAGTAGTAGTGGTGCAGTTAACCCCTAGTATTCTACAGTACAGTATTTAAAGTTAGGCTAGGCTAGACTTTTGTGTTAAGTTAGGTTAAATCAGTAGGCTTTGAGATAGGCTAGGCTAGGAGTAAACAGACTATAGGCTGTGTGAATCCTTGAGTGCTTGCCTTATCATATTTCTGCACATAGCCTATCATTAATAAATTGAATTGCCTGTTACATGTGTATTTATTTTCAAGAGTGCCTTTACTAACTATGATAATATTTATACCTTTATATGCACCCGGCTGAAGTTGGTTCCCGTTTCCCAGTTCCTAGTTCCTAATTCAAGTGTTAGCCTTGTTGTTGTTGTTGTTGCTGTTCCCCAAGCTGCCTGGCCGAACAGCCCCAAGGCCCCGAGCAAGGCCAAGGCCATAACCGAGCGCCCCCACAGAACCCTCCCTGCCGACCACAATAAAGCCTGGGTGACCGAAGCCACTCCATGGCGGGGAGCTGGGGAGGGTGAGGAAACGCCCGGGAAACCAAAGCCCTACCCAGGGCCCTGTGCCCCTCAGCCTAATGTAATTTACCTAATTAAAACATCCCAAAACGTTGTTATGTTTATAGCGGCAGAGATAAGTTATATGCCACACAGAAGCTATATATATAGGCTTTCCATTGAACCTATTATCAACTTGCAACGAACCTAAGAACCGCCTATAATAGAACCGAAAAAGTAAAAAAATTGCATTTCCTCAGTTAAAACATCCAAGTGTTGCTATATTGTCTATATGCTTAGGGCGGAAGATGATGAGAAACATGCCATATAGCTATATGTATAGGCTTTCCATTGAACCTATTATCAACTTTCAAGGAACCTAAGAACCGCCTATAATAGAACCGAAATAGTAAAGAAATGGCATTTTCTCAGTTAAAACATCAAACATTATTGCTATATTGCCTATATGCTTATAGCGGCAGAGATGAGATACATGCCATATAGAAGCTATATGTATAGGCTTTCCATTGAACCTATTATCAACTTGCAAAGAACCTAAGAACCGCCTCTAATAGAACCGAAATAGTAAGAAAATGGCATTTCCTCAGGTTAAAACATAAAAAATTGTTGCTATATTGTCTATATACTTATAGTGGCAGACATGAGACATATGCCATATAGAAGCTATATGTATAAGCTTTCCATTGAACCTATTATCAACTTGCAACGAACCTAAGAACCGCCTCAAATAGAATCGAAATAATAGAAAAATGGCATTTCCTCAATTAAAACATCACCAATTGTTGCTATATTGTCTATATACTTATAGCGGCAGAGATGAAATACATGCCATATAGAAGCTATATGTATAGGCTTTCCTTTGAACCTATTATCAACTTGCAATGAAGCTAAGAACCGCCTCTAATAGAACCGAAATTGTATAAAAATGGCATTTCCTCACTTAAAAAATCCAACATTATTGCTATATTGTCTATATGCTTATAGCGGCAGAGATGAGATACATGTCATATAGAAGCTATATGTATAGGCTTTCCATTGAACCTATTATCAACTTGCAACGAACCTAAGAACCGCCTCTAATAGAACCGAAATAGTAACAAAATGGCATTTCCTCAGTTAAAACATCCAAAATTGTTGCTATATTGTCTGTATGCTTATAGCGGCAGAGATGAGATACATGCCATATAAAATCTATATGTATAGGCTTTTCATTGAACCTATTATCAATTTGCATCGAACCTAAGAACCGCCTCTAATAGAACCGAAATAGTAAACAAATGGCATTGACTTAGTTAAAACATCCAACATTGTTGCTATATTGTCTATATGCTTATAGCGGCAGAGATGAGATACATGCCATATAGAAGATATATGCATAGGCTTTCCATTGAACCTATTATAAATTTGCAGCGAACCTAAGAACCGCCTCTAATAGAACCGACATTGTAAAAAAATGGCACTTCCTCAGTTAAAATATCCAAAACTGTTGCTACTGTATATTGTCTATATGCTTATAGCGGAAGAGATGAGATACATGCCATATATAAGCTATATGTATAGGCTTTCCATTGAACCTTGTAGTAACTTGCAAGGAACCTCAGAACCTCCTTTAATAGAACCGAAATTGTAAAAAAATGGCGTTTCCTCAGTTAAAACATCCAAAGTTGTTGCTATATTGTCTATATGCTTATAGCGGCAGATAGCATATACATGCCATATAGAAGCTATTTGTATAGGCTTTCCATTAAACCCATTATCAACTTGTAACGAACCTAAGAACCGCCTCTAATAGAACCGATATAGTAAATAAATGGCATTTCCTCAGTTAAAACATCCAAAATTGTTGCTATATTGTCTATATGCTTATAGCGGCAGAGAAGAGATACATGTCATATAGAAGCTATATGTATAGGCATTCCATTGAACCTATTATCAACTTGCAACGAACCTAAGAACCTCCTCCAATAGAATCGAAATAGTAACAAAATGGCATTTCCTCAGTTAAAACATGCATCATTGTTGCTATATTGTCTATATGCTTATAGCGGCATATTTGAGATACATGCCATATATAAGCTATATGTATAGGCTTTCCATTGAACCTATTATCAACTTGCAACGAACCTAAGAACCGCCTCTAATAGAACCGAAAAAGTAAAAACAAATGGCATTTCCTCAGTTAAAACATCCAAAATTGTTGGTATATTGTCTATATGCTTATAGCGGCAGAGATGAGATACATGCCATATAGAAGATATATGCATAGGCTTTCCATTGAACCTATTATAAATTTGCAGCGAACCTAAGAACCGCCTCTAATAGAACCGACATTGTAAAAAAATGGCACTTCCTCAGTTAAAATATCCAAAACTGTTGCTACTGTATATTGTCTATATGCTTATAGCGGAAGAGATGAGATACATGCCATATATAAGCTATATGTATAGGCTTTCCATTGAACCTTGTAGTAACTTGCAAGGAACCTCAGAACCTCCTGTAATAGAACCGAAATTGTAAAAAAATGGCGTTTCCTCAGTTAAAACATCCAAAGTTGTTGCTATATTGTCTATATGCTTATAGCGGCAGATAGCATATACATGCCATATAGAAGCTATTTGTATAGGCTTTCCATTAAACCCATTATCAACTTGTAACGAACCTAAGAACCGCCTCTAATAGAACCGATATAGTAAATAAATGGCATTTCCTCAGTTAAAACATCCAAAATTGTTGCTATATTGTCTATATGCTTATAGCGGCAGAGAAGAGATACATGTCATATAGAAGCTATATGTATAGGCATTCCATTGAACCTATTATCAACTTGCAACGAACCTAAGAACCTCCTCCAATAGAATCGAAATAGTAACAAAATGGCATTTCCTCAGTTAAAACATGCATCATTGTTGCTATATTGTCTATATGCTTATAGCGGCATATTTGAGATACATGCCATATATAAGCTATATGTATAGGCTTTCCATTGAACCTATTATCAACTTGCAACGAACCTAAGAACCGCCTCTAATAGAACCGAAAAAGTAAAAACAAATGGCATTTCCTCAGTTAAAACATCCAAAATTGTTGGTATATTGTCTATATGCTTATAGCGGCAGAGATGAGATTCATGCCTTATAGAAGCTATATATATATATATATATATATATATATATATATATATATATAGGCTTTCCATTGAACCTATTATCAACTTGCAACGAACCTAAAAACTGCCTCTACTAGAATCGAAATAGTAAGAAAATTGCATTTCCTCAGTTGAAACATGAAAAATGGTTGCTATATTGTCTATATACTTATAGCGGCAGACATGATACATATGCCATATAGAAGCTATATGTATAAGCTTTCCATTGAACCTATTATCAATTTGCAACGAACCTAAGAACCGCCTCAAATAGAACCGAAATAGTAGGCAAATGGCATTTCCTCAGTTAAAACTTCCAACATTATTGCTATATTGTCTATATGCTTATTGCGGCAGAGATGAGATACATGCCATATAGAAACTATATGTATAGGTTTTCCATTGAACCTATTATCAACTTGCAACGAACCTAAGAACCGCCTCTAATAGAACTGAAATAGTAAAAAATGGCATTTCCTCAGTTAAAACTTCCAACATTATTGCTATATTGTCTATATGCTTATAGCGGCAGAGATGAGATACATGCCTTATAGAAGCTATATGTATAGGCTTTTCATTGAGCCTATTATCAACTTGCAGTGAACCTAAGAACCGCCTCTAATAGAACCGAAATTGTAAACAAAATGCATTTCCTCAGTTAAAACATCAATTTTTTTGCTATATTGTCTATATACTTATAGCGGCAGAGATGAGATACATGCCTTATAGAAGCTATATGTATAGGCTTTCCATTGAACCTATTATCAACTTGCAAAGAACCTAAGAACCGCCTCTAATAGAACCGAAATATTAAATAAATGGCATTTTTTCAATTAAAACATTAAATTGTTTTGCTATAATGTCTATAATATAGACATTATAGCATTATATATCTTATCTCTGCCGCTATAAGCATATAGACTCTATATGTTTATAGCGGCAGAGATAAGATATATGCCATATATAAGCTATATGTATAGGCTTTCCATTGAACCAATTATCATCTTGAAACAAAACAATTAACTGCCTCTAATAGAACCAAAAATTAAAAAAAAAATGGCATATCCTCAGTTAAAACATCCAAAATAGTTGCTATATTGTCTATAGACAATATAGAACTATAGATAGAACTACATATAGAAGCTATATGTATAGGCTTTCTATTGAACCTATTATCAACTTGCAACGAACTTAAGAACCGCCTCTAATAGAACCGAAATATTAAAAAAGGGAATTTCTTCAGTTAAAACATCGCAAATCATTGATATTTTGTCTAAAATATTATAGCGGCAGAGATCAGATATAGCCTATGCCATATATGAGCTATATATATATAAGCTTTCCATTGGACCTATTAACAACTTGCAACGAACCTAAGAACCACCTTTAATAGAACCAAATTATAACAAAATAACATTTCCCAAGTTTAGACATCCAAAATGGTTACTATATTTTGTATATGCTTAAAGCGGCATAGATGATATATATGCCATGTAAATGCTATATGTATAAGCTTTACATCCAATGCATTATCAACTTGCAACGAACCTAAGAACCACTTCAAATGAAACCTATATATTATTAACAGGTTTTCCTTCAGTCTAAACTTCAGAAATAATTGATATATTGTCTAAATCCTTATTGCAGCAGAGATGAGATATATGTCATATAGAAGCTATATGAATTGGCTTTCCATTGAACGTATCAGGAACTTGCAACCAACCTAAGAACCGCGTCTAAAAGGTCCGAAATATAAGCTATAAAATTGTTCCCAATTCTCCAGTTGCTACATCTACAACCGTAGCTATATTGCTTAAATAATTGTAGTGGCAAAAATGGGTATATAAAGAAGAAGCTATATGTATAGGCTTTCCAATAAACATATTACCAACCTGCAACGACCAAAGAACCCGCCTCAAATATAACCGACATATATAAAACCTAACATTTCCCGTTAAAACATCCAAATTGTTGCAATATTGTCTATATGCTCATATCAGCAGAGATAACACATATGCTATATAGTAGTTATATGTAGGCTTTAGGGATTCCATTGAACCTATTATATATGCTCATATCAGCAGAGATAACACATATGCTATATAGTAGTTATATGTAGGCTTTAGGGATTCCATTGTCTATATGCTCATATCAGCAGAGATAACACATATGCTATATAGTAGTTATATGTAGGCTTTAGGGATTCCATTGAACCTATTATATATGCTCACATCAGCAGAGATAACACATATGCTATATAGTAGTTATATGTAGGCTTTAGGGATTCCATTGTCTATATGCTCATATCAGCAGAGATAACACATATGCTATATAGTAGTTATATGTAGGCTTTAGGGATTCCATTGAACCTATTATATATGCTCATATCAGCAGAGATAACACATATGCTATATAGTAGTTATATGTAGGCTTTAGGGATTCCATTGTCTATATGCTCATATCAGCAGAGATAACACATATGCTATATAGTAGTTATATGTAGGCTTTAGGGATTCCATTGAACCTATTCCCAACTTGGAAAGAACCTAAAAACCGCCTCGAAAAGGACCGAAATGTAGAAAGACATTTGCATTTTCCTAGTTGCAACATCTAAAATCGTATCTATATTGTTTATATAAATATAGCAGCAGAAATGAGCTATATGCCATGTGGAAGCTATATGAATAGATCTGATCAAAGAACCAGCTCAAATAGGAGCGAAATATACAGTATACAAAAAACATGTCCCCTTTCAAAACATCCCAAATTGTTGCTATATTGTCTATTATAGCCTACTGATAGCGCTCGAGATGAGATATATGCCATTTAGAAGCTATAGGCTATGTATGGCGCCTTTCCATTTAAGCTGTTACAAGTTTGAAACTAACCTAAGAACATTCTCATATATGACCGAGTTCTATAAAAATTATACACTCACCAGTTGCAATAGGCATAGTTAATTCTTAGCTATATTGTCTATATGCCTATAGGTGCAGAGATGATAAACATATATAGTAGCTATATGTATAGGCTTTTGATTGGACCTATTACCAACTTCCAAGTTGCAACGAACACTAAAGCCGGAGTCACACGAGCAATTTTTACGGGTAATTATGGTCTGACAGCTTAAGAAATTACACTGTATCAGAATTCAACCGCCTAACATACTCTACCTTCAGTCTAGTTACCGATACAAAGAAGTACAAAGGAAATTAAGCAACAACAGGTCTAGTGACCCTTCTAGGCTGCTTGTCCTCCAAAACACTGAGGATCAAGTGTCCAAACAGTGGTTTAGAGTGGGTAAGGGAACATTGGAAAGGGAACTACTGCCCTGGAACTAATGTCCGTGGCAGGATTAGGAAGTTAATAGGGGACAGATGGGTTAGTAACTGAGGGGGGGGGGAAATAAAGTTATTCATTTACAAACGCAGTCAGTCGCGGGTTTGATGCGAGATATTTGTCTAGGCGAATTTTAAATGAATCAACGGTGCTGCAGTCTATAACGTCTCGAGGAAGCCCATTCCACTAGTTGACAACTCGATTGAAGAAGAAATTCTTAGATTCGTGCGAGTTAAAAGATTTACCAATAATTTTACAACCGTTTCCCCGCGTGTAATTAGATTGGTAGATAGTGAAATACTTACTACAGTTCATATTGTCGATGCCTTTGATAATTTTGAACACTTGAATTAAGTCGCCTCTTAATCTGCGGTGGGTTAAAGGAAATAGATTTAATTTTCTAAGACGCTCCTCGCATGGTTTGTTCTTTAGAGGGGTATAATTTTGGTAACTCTACGTTGAACTCGTTCTAGCTTGTCTTTTTGGTAATAAGGGCACCAGGATTGATCGCAGTATTCCAGAAGAGGGCAGACTAAGGAATTGTAAAGGGTTAGGATAACGTCTATGGATTTATGCTCAAATTACCTGCCTATAAAACCAATTATTTTGTTCGCCTTATTAACAACTTCTGAACATTGTTGACTCGGTTTTCGGTTACTCGATATTGTTACTCCAGTGCAGTGGTCTTCATTGCGCGGCTCGCGAGCCAGTGGCGGCTCGCAATGACCTAATTGGCGGCTCGCAAGAGAGGAGAGAGAGAGAGAGAGAATTCATCAGTAATCAGAGAATAGTTCAAAGTATTAGATATAAATTGCATCATAATGCCGTATCAGACGTATCACTTAATAAAATTGCTAATGGGAATAGGCCTATATAGTGACTCTGGCAATTCTTTATTTTTCATAATTATTCAACACAAAGAGAAAAGGAGAAAAGAGAGAGCACCCATTATACAGGAATGATGACAGAGAGAGAGAGAGAGAGAGAGAGAGAGAGAACGAGCCTTCTGTACAGGAAATGTATGTGTGGGTTACGTAAGTCCAGCGCTCGGCGGCCCATAATCAGCCAGTCTTGTCCATTCACTGATTTTATTAACACCACATCAGAAAAGTGGGTTATGGTGCCTCATAAATTAGTGTTATTTTATGACAAAAAGACTGTTTCGGTGTATGCATGAAATGTATGGAGCTAAACTCGTATTCTTACAAATTCAAACGATGTAGGCCTATTTTCCACATTTGGTTATTTTTTCAACAATTTGTCGTATTCCAGGCAGTGAATTATCTAGATTCCAGGCTATAATCAAAATGGACAAATTTATTATAAAACGTAAGCTCACAAAAGAAAATGAACCACCAGAAATCCAACCTTCCACAAGTTACAAATTACAAGAACAGCATGGAAAAATTAAAAGAACAGCTGGCTCATTTCCGGTCATCACAACATTAAATTAAAGTATTTATTTTTAAAATTTATATTAGTAGTCAAAAATTTCAATATAATTTATATTTACTAAAGAATTTCAATACAATAATTGTTACTAGTCTTGTTCTATAAATCTGTGGCTATGGAAACCCACAAACAATATGTAATTTAGTTCCTATATATATATTTTTCTGCTTATCCTTGTGGCTTATTTGCCTTATGGATTATGCGGCTCTCACGCTGAATATGTCCTGAACTTTTGGCTCTCGTGAACAAATTAGTGAATAACACTGCTCCAGTGCAAAGAAGTCCTGAAATAACACGAGAAAAAACTTGCTCGTGGAAAATTGACGGTAAAAGCGCTCGAGTGACAGTGGCTTAAGAACCGCCTCGAAAAGGACCAAAATTGTACAAATATATTTGCATTTCCCCAGTTGCTATTATTGCATATATGATTAAAGCAGCATAGATGAGATATATGCCATATAGAAGCTATATGTATAGGCTTTTGATTGAACCCAATACGAACATTATAGAAACCTAAGAACTACCACAAAAATGACCGATATAATAAATTAAATACATAGCATTTGCCCAGTTGCAACATCCAAAATAATTGTTATATTGTAGCCTACATGTGCTATAATGGCAGAGAAGAGATATATGTCATATAGAAGCTATGTATAGGCTTTCCATTGAACCAATTACCAAATTGCAACGAACCTAAGAAACGCATCAAATAGAACCGAAATATTAAAATAACATTTCCAAAGTTAAACCATTCCAAATTGCCATATTTTCTATATAGTTATAACAGCAGAGATCTTCTATATTCCATATGGAAGCTATATGTATAGGCTTACCATTGAACCTATTATCAACTTGCAACGAACCTAAGAAACAACTCAAATAGAACCACATTATTTAAAATATTGCATTTCCCCAGTTAAAACAATTCAAAATCAATGTTATATGTCTAAATGCTTAAAGCAGCACAGATGAAATATATTAAATGTAGAAGTTGATTGTATAGGCTTTCCATTAAACCTATCACTAAAAAGCGACACATGTAGGAACCTAGGACCGAATTCTGAAAAAATATGCTTCCCCTCAGTTGCATTAGCCATAGTCAAGTCTTAGCTATATTGTTTATATGCCTATTGCGGCAGAGCTGAAATCCGGTCGTACGAATTATGTTTGTACGTGTTAGGTACAGGAGAGACTACGCTATAATCATATAGACAATATAGCAAAACAAATTTATGTTTTAACTGAGGAAATGCCATTTTCTTACTATTTCGGTTCTATTAGAGGTGGTTCTCAGGTTCACTGCAAGTTTATAATACGTTCAATGGAAAGCCTATACATACAGTATATAGACAATATAGCAACAATTTTAGTTATTTTACCTGACGAAATGCGATTTTTTTACTATTTCGGTTCTATTAGAGGCGGTTCTTAGGTTCGTTGCAAGTTGATATCAGGTTTAATGGAAAGCCTACACATATAGCTTCTATATGTCATGTATCTGACCTCTGCCGCTATACGCATATAGACAATATAGCAACACATTTGTATGTTTTAACTAAGGAAATGCAATTTTGTTATTAATTCGGTTCTATTAGAGGCGGTTCTTAGGTTCGTTGCAAGTTGATAATAGGTTCAATGAAAGGCCTATACACATAGCGTCTATATGACATGTATCTCATCTCTGCCGCTGTAAGCATGTAGACAATATAGCAACAATTATGGATGTTTTAACTGAGGAAATGCAATTTGTTTACTATTTCGGTTCTATTAGAGGCAGTTCTTAGATTCGTTGCAAGTTGATAATAGGTTCAATGGATATCGTATAAATATAGCTTCTATATGTCATGTATCTTATCTCTGCCGCTATATGCATATACACAATTTAGCAACAATTGTGAATGTTTTAATTAAGGAAATGCAATTTTTGTACTATTTCGGTTCTATTAGTGGTGGTTCTTAGGTTCGTTGCAAGTTGATAATAGGTTCAATGAAAAGCCTAAAATATAGCTTCTGTATGGCAAATGTTTCATCTCTGCCGCTATAAGCATATAGACAATATAGCAACAGTTTTGGATGTTTTAACTGAGGAAATGCCATTTTTATACTAATTCGGTTCTATTAGAGGCGGTTCTTAGATTCGTTGCAAGTTGATAATAGGTTTAATGGAAAGCCTATACATATAGCTTCTATATGGCATGTAACTCATCTCTGCCGCTATAAGTATATAGACATTATAGCAACAATTTTTGATGCTTTAACTGAAGAAATGCCATTGTCTTACAATGTCGGTTCTATTAGAGGTGGTTCGTTGCAAGTTGACAATAGGTTCAATGGAAAGCCTATACATAAAGTTTATATATTGCATGTATCTCATTTCGGCCGCTATAAGCATACACAGTAGACAATATAGCAACAATTTTAGTTGTTTTAACTGAGGAAATGCCATTTGTTTACTATTTCGGTTCTATTAGAGGCGGTTCTTAGGTTCGTTTCAAGTTGATAATAGGTTCAATGGAAAGCCTATACATATAACTTCTATATGGCATGTATCTCATATCTGCCGATATAAGTATATAGACAATATAGCAACAAATTTGAATGTTTAAACAAAGGAAATGCCATTTTTTTACAATTTCGGATTTATTAGAGGCGGTTCTTAGGTTCGCTGCAAGTTGATAATAGGTTCAATGGAAAGCTTATACACATGGCTTCTGTATGGAATGTATCTCATCTCTGCCGCTATAAGTATATAGACAATATAGCAACAACTTTGGATGTTTTAACTGAGGAAATGCCATTGTTTTACAATGTCGGTTATATTAGAGGTGGTTCTTAGGTTCGTTGCAAGTTGATAATAGGTTCAATGGAAAGCCTATAAATATAGCTTCTATATGGTATATGTCTCATGTCTGCCGCTATAAGCATATAGACAATATAGCAACAATTTAGGATATTTTTACTGAGGAAATGCCATTTTTTTACTATCTCGGTTCTATTAGAGGCGGTTCTTAGATACGTTGCAAGTTGATAATAGGTTCAATGGAAAGCCTATACATATAGCTTCTATATGGCATGTATCTCATCTCTGCCGCTATAAGCATGTAGCCAATATAGCAACAATTATGGATGTTTTACTGAGGAAATGCCATTTGTTTACAATTTCGGTTCTATTAGTGGTGGTTCTTAGGTTCGTTGCAAGTTGATGATAGGTTCAATGGAAAGCCTATACGTATAGCTTCTATATGGTATATGTCTCATGTCTGCCGCTATAAGCATATAGACATTATAGCAACAATTTTGGATATTTTAACTGAGGAAATGAATTTTTGTTACTATCTCGGTTCTATTAGAGGCGGTTCTTAGATACGTTGCAAGTTGATAATAGGTTCTATGGAAAGCCAATACATATAGCTTCTATATGACATGTATCTCATCCCTGCCGCTATAAGTATATAGACAATATAGCAATAATTTTGGATATTTTAACTGAGGAAATGCCATTGTTTTACAATGTCGGTTCTATTAAAGGTGGTTCTTAGGTTCGTTTTAAGTTGACAATAGGTTCAACAGAAAGTCTATACATAAAGCTTATATAATGCATGTATCTCATGTCGGCCGCTATAAGCATATAGACAATATAGCAGCAATTTTAGTGGTTTTAACTGAGGAAATGCATTTTTTTTACTATTTCGGTTCTATTTGAGGCGGTTCTTAGGTTCGTTGCAAGTTTATAATAGATTCAATGGAAAGCCTATACATATAGCTTCTATATGGCATGTTTCTCATCTCTGCCGCTATGAGCATATAGACAATATAGCAACAATTGTGGATGTTTTAACTGAGGAAATGCCATTTTTCTTGGGGAGGCCGTCAGCAGGATTCTGCACCTGCGAATCAGGTCACAGAACAGGATAAGACTCAGGCTGTAACACATGATCCAGGCCATGATTTATGACTAGGGCTAGTATCGGGTTCTGCCAGTGTACTTGGTAGTCAGGCTAGGTTCCTTATCCAGCCAGGTACTGTAGGTGGGGTGTCGGTCGAAGTGCTGATGGACAACGGGTCTTCGGGTTGAATTGTGCGTGACTCCTTGGTAGGTGACAACCAGTTCACAGATAAGTGGATCCACGTCCGCATGATCGATGGTACCGTGATGACTGTTCCCGAAGCATGTGTAGAGGTCGACTCCCCATTCTTCTCAGGTTGGACGATTGCAGCAGTGATGAAGGATCCTATAGATGATTTTATTGTCGGAAATATCCCAGGTGCTAGTTTTGGCCCCAGAAATGACGTAGCGACGCAAACAGGTGCGGCGGCAGTTACCAGGAGTGCTGCCAAGGCTAAGGTAAGTTCTAAGCCATTGTCCATCTCGACCTCCACAGAGCTTGCCCAGAGTCACGATGTTGTTCAAGAGCAGCAGTCGGACAAGACATTGGGTAGTGTTCGAGAAAGGTTGGAGAAAGGCATAGTCTTTGAAGCTCATAGTCGTAAGTGTAAGTTTGCTCGCAAGAAGGGTCTGATCTACCGAGTCGTACAATTTTCCAACGGTGAGGAACAGTGGCAGTTTGTGGTCCCAAAGAAGTACCGTGAGGCAGTGGTTAAGCTAGGACACGAGTCCGCGCTCGGAGGTCACATGGGTAAACAGAAAACAGAGGAACGAGTTCAGGTAGAGTTTTACTGGCCTGGCATATCAGCAGATGTCCGTAGGTGGATCCGTTCGTGCGATGTGAGCCAGAAGACTTGTAACCGAGGTAGTGTCAAGCCTGCGTTGCTCAAACCTTTGCCTATTATTTCTAGTCCCTTCGAACGAGTTGCGGTCGACATTGTAGGTCCAATCAACCCTAGAGTCAGTAACGGAGCAAGGTATATACTTACTTTGGTCGATTTCGCGTCAAGGTGGCCCGAGGCTGTGGCGCTGAAGGATATCGAGACAACCACAGATGCCGAGGCCATGCTAGAGATATTCTGTAGGGTAGGTATTCCCAAGGAAGTGTTGAGTGACAGGGGTACACAGTTCACTTCTGGAATGATGGAGGTACTCCGGTTATTGTCTGTCAAGGGTCTTAGGACAACACCGTACCATCCACAGTGTAACAGCCTTTGTGAGAGGTTCAGTGGAACTTTGAAAAAAATGTTGCGGCGGATGACGGCTGACCAACTAAAGGAGTGGCCTCGCCCCATTGCTCTTCGCGTACCGGGAGGCTCCCCAGAGTTCACTGAAGTTCTCTCCCTTGGAGTTAGTCTATGAGCGTGTAGTTCGTGGCCCATTACAAGTCTTGAGGGAACTTTGGGATGATGAGGTACCCGACACTGAGGTAAAAACCACCTATACATATGTTCTTGATCTTGCAGAGAGGCTACAATCCACATGTGATTTAGCTAGGCAGGAATTGACCAAGGCACAGGAGGTTCAAAAGTGCTATTTCGACAAGAAAGCTAAGGTACGTAGGTTAGACCCAGGTAATCGGTGCTTGCTCCTCTTGCCTACAGCTAACAATAAGTTGCTAGCACAGTGGAAAGGCCCCTACGTGATCACTGAGCGTGTGTCTGACTCCCAGTACATAGTCCAGATGGGGGATCGTCAGAAACGATTCCACATCAACATGTTGAAGGAGTATCACCAACGAGAGGTAAGTGGAGGGGCACTGTCCCTTCACAGCAATAAGGTTGTAACTCCTGAGATGTTGGATACCCTAGACTTGGTGCGTGGGCAATATGGTAAGTCAGACACCATTACCAGTGCTGCAGCAATGATCATGGAGAGTGAAGGTGATGGTCTTGTGACAGCTAAACATAGGCAGGAGGAAAGTCTCACGCAGGTGCAACGTGGCTCAGGTTTGTCAGACCAGGAAAGATGTCAGCTGGATTCTCTCCTCCTTGGTAAGTATGGTGACGTGTTCTCTGATAAGCCAGGTATTGCTAGAGTAGAGAGTCACACCATCGAGTTGAACAGCACGGTCCCTGTGAGAATCAAGCCGTACCCTATCCCTTTTCGACTACAGGATCGGGTAAGAAAGGAGATACGAGAGATGGAGGCTGCAGGCATCATCGAGAAGTCGTCATCCTCATACTGTAGTCCAATGGTAGTCGTAAATAAGAAGGATGGTGGGGTGGGGATTATCGCAGGGTGAATGCGTTAACGAAGGTGGACGCTGAGCCCATGTGTGACCCACGTACCATCTTCGCCTGTCTTGCAGGATCAAGTTTTTTCTCAAAGTTTGATCTGACGAAGGGTTTCTTCCAGATACCCTTAGACCCTGCTAGTCGTAAGATCACAGCTTTTGGAACACCTGACGGTCTGTACCAATACACTGTGCTGCCATTTGGTCTCACTAACTCACCTGCAGTGTTCAACCGGATGATGCGTAAGGTTCTGCTGGACATACCAGGCGTGGAGATCTTCGTGGATGATGTCCTGGTGCATTCATCAACATTCAGCGAGCACTTACAACTACTGGACAAGGTGTTGAGTAAGTTGCGTAAGTTCAATCTGACAGTGAAGCCCAGTAAATGCGAAGTCGGTCAGTCACAAGTACAGTACTTAGGGCACATGGTAGGAGATGGATTTTGCGGGTGTCAAGACGACAAGATAACCAAGATTCGTGACGCACCTAGGCCTAAAACGAAAACACAGGTAAGGGCATTCCTAGGTCTAGTGGGGTACTATCGGGATTTCATACCCCAGTTCGCCACAGCAGCTCTTCCCTTGTATGACCTAGTTAAGAAGCACTCACCCAACAAAGTTGCATGGGGCCCAGAACAGGAAGAAGCATTGACATGTCTAAAGGGTTGTCTCATTAAACAACCAATCTTACATCTGGCAGATTTCTCATGTCCCTTTGTCCTGAGTACTGATGCATCACAAGATGCTGTGGGGGCAGTCCTCATGCAAGATAAGGATGGTAAGCTCTTCCCAATAGCATACCACAGCAGGCGTCTCAAGGGAGCTGAATCTAAGTACAGTACTGTTGAGAAGGAATTGCTTGCAGTAGTAGAAGGAGTTATAAAGTACTACTTCTACTTGTTTGGGGAGAAATTTACCTTAGAAACTGATCATATGCCATTAACCAGTCTCCATACCTCAAAGAATGCAAATGCTAGGCTAATGAGGTGGGCAATGTTCCTCCAACAATTCTCCTTTTCAGTCCGGTACATCAAGGGTAGTGACAATGTTGGAGCGGATCTTCTGTCCAGACTAGTAAGTGGTGAAGACATCTGTGGGGAGGAAGGCAGTGCTGCTCGAGAAGCAACTGCAACGTAGTGTAATATTAATCGTGTAGTTGAGGATTTACTGTACTAATTGTAAGGAGAGATATAGAATATAGTGTGTTCCATACGATTCTGCCGACATTTTTGTACACAGGTTGTGTTGTTGGCCTGCGCTGATACTCGAAGACTCCAAGGGCATCGTACTCAAGAGCACGTAAGACGTCGCACTCGAGAGGAGAGGGTTTTTTACAGTACCGGCCGGGATCACTAGGATTTCTTTTCTATTATCTCTAAATATATTATCGATGTATTGATACACCTTGCAGTACCAGTTAGTTTGATTTCCATAGTCATTGTGGGTTTTCCCACTTGTTTTCCTTGTGATAACTTTGTGGATTTCCACTAGGGTTTTGTTACTGGCTTGAGATGCAAGCTTAGGAGTTTTCCCCTCTCAGTGGAAATTTTAACGTAAATGTTGAGGGTTTTTTTCTACTCAAAGGTGATCATCATACACCAGTGACAAGGTTAGGTTTACATTACAGTATGAGTGATTGTGTGTGTCTTATACCTAGGTGATTTTAGCATAGTAAAATCAAATATTTTGGGGAGGAATGTAGTAGTAACCACATTTTTGTATTCCTATGTTGACATATTATGTTCCTAGTTGAGTTTTGTACAATATTCTGCATATTTCTGCTACATTCATGAGAGGGTTTTTAGTGTATGTTTTCCTTCACAGAGAAGGGAGATTCACGCTTGGGGGTTTTGTGCAGGATTACACACGTGGAGGCTGAGCTGTGAGGCACAGTGAGGGTGATCACCTTGGTTTTGGGCAGGCAGGATTGGGGCTTTCCTATATTGGAGGGCCAAATACCATCCTATGAGCTTTTAAGTCCCTAGGGCGATTACCAGGTAAGATATTCAGTGTGTAACCAGATAGGAGGGTTATACTGTACACATGTAGGTCAGTGATTCAGTTTAGGCTACAGTATCAGGCAAGAAGGTTAGATTACCATATATTTTGCATTACTGGTACTGGTCATAGACTGCTGATCACTGAGCCTTGTGTCCTAGTATTCTACAGTACAGTATTTAAAGTTAGGCTAGGCTAGACTTTTGTGTTAAGTTAGGTTAAATCAGTAGGCTTTGAGGTAGGCTAGGCTAGGAGTAAACAGACTATAGGCTGTGTGAATCCTTGAGTGCTTGCCTTATCATATTTCTGCAAATATCATTAATAAATTGAATTGCCTGTTACATGTGGGCTCCATATATGGTAAAGGATATAGAAGCAGTGGAGAAAGTGCAGAGGAGAGCTAGCAAGCTAGTACCAACGTTGAAGAACGCGGGCTATGAGCAGAGGTTGAGGACACTGGGGCTTCCGACACTGGCATATAGGAGAAAGAGAGGGGATATGATAGAGACTTTTAAGATAGTGTCAGGAAAGTATGATGAGGATGTGTGTGAAGGTATCTTCTTGATGCGGGAGGGAACAAGAACGAGAGGATACTCTAAGAAAATTTACAAAGAAAGAAATAGGCTTGAGAAGGCAAAGAACTCATTTTATGATAGAGTGGTAAATGAGTGGAACGCACTGCCCCAGTATGTAGTCGATTCCGAATCAATAAGGGAGTTTGAAAGTAATCTTGATAAAGCATGGGGAAGACAAGATTTGAAGTTTGATTATAAAGCAAAAATACAGAATAGTAAAAATGTTGCGTCTGCTATCGCCGCCGCCAACACAGTGAACGACCGCAGTAGTGCAAGTACTGGCACCGAGCTGGATACACAGGCCTAGTTTGCCTTTTTCCAGAGGATCTACTGTAAGAAACTGTAAGAAATGTGTATTTAATTTCAAGAGTGCCTTTAATAACTATGATAAATTTTATACCTTTATATGCTAGGTTATAGGCTGTACACATGTTATTAGGCTAATTATCAAGCCAGTTGTCCCCCTATCAGGTAACCTCTATAATAAATATATAATTCTACTGCATACAGTAGTTGTGTATTGCTCACTGAGGCTTTACATAAAATTCATAAGATCAGGGGAAGGGTTATATAAACGAATATAATTTCCACCCCGTGACACTGCCAAAGCACCTAGTTGTTATTCCGCTAGGGAAAAGTGTCAGTTACACAGTTCATAACTCAAACAGGTGGTTTTCCCAGGGTTATGGGGTTGTTTCCTTTTCAAAAGTTTGGTTGTTGTTGTTGTTGTTGTTGTTCCCCAAGCTGCCTGGCCGAACAGCCCCAAGGCCCCGAGCAATTCCAAGGCCATAACCGAGTGCCCCCACAGAACCCTCCCTGCCGACCACAATAAAGCCTGGGTGACCGAAGCCACTCCATGGCGGGGAGCTGAGGAGGGTGCGGAAACGCCCGGGAAACCAAAGCCCCACCCAGGGCCCTGTGCCCCTCAGCAATTATGAAGAGAAAGTTGAGGGGCAAGGGAAAAATGTGACGCTTTGGCTTCCAATCTTGGTAGATTGGGAGGTCAATCCACAGAAGAGATGCCGTCACTTGAGATCTAGAAAATATATAAGTTAACACCTTATGAGCGGCCTATGCGGTTTATTTATGTGTACCGCCCAGCGGGGTGTTTTTAGCCAAAATAGGGCTGTTTACGTGATCATTTTCATGCCTAAATAAGACCCAGAACGTAAAACAAGTATCTATCCCTGAAAGGGCATAAACAGAACTTTCGAATGACACCATAACGATCCTTGTATGATGGATAGTTTTCTTGCAATAACCGTGCAACGCGAGTGCAAAAAGCAGGTAATTCGGTAGTTTCGGTACATAATTGAGTATGTAGCGAGTGAGAGAGGGAGGAGGGAGCTGAGATTTGTGTCAGTAGGTTCGCCGCGGTGGTCTGGAGCAGTCATACGCTCGCTAGTCTCCTGCCACCACTTGTCTCTCTCTCTCAGCCACATTACGTGCTGAAATTGCCACTCGAGTTATGTCGAGCGCCGCCACATAGTCCAGCTTTATTTAACTCGACTTAAGTGGTGGGCCGCTTTTTAAGGGTTAAAGGAACAGTCAGAGTAAGCTATGGGTATGGCAGTGATTGCTCAGCTCTCACTCTGATAGACCAGCCCATCACCACATGACTAGAACCCAATCCTCTCAGCATCAGCTAGGAAAGGCCCTAGAAAGCCGCCTTTGGCGGGGGGATAGCTCCCCTATTTCAACCCCTTTCGGGGTTGGGCCAAAAGTTTGGTTTATTGGCTTAATTTCACATCTTTGCCTGTCCACTGCCCAGGTGGCCCTGCAGAGAGTAACGTTCCCTGACAAGAGTTGGAATTCCGCCGGGACAGGGGGTCGGCTGGACTTTAGGGACAAGGTTTTCAAATTAATTTTTTCCCTCTATAACCTGCCTGTTTGAGTACTGAATCATGTTGTTCTTCCGATCACCAGAGGCAAGCGTAGCTTACGCCCCGGAGTTTGGTTTCTAAGCTTAATATTTATTGTAATATTAAATTACAGCCAAGCCCCCCTTTTTTCTTTCCTTCAGGTTTTTTAACCCCCCCCACCCCCTCCCCCTCCAACCTTGTGGGCTAAGAGCAAGGGGGATTGTTTTGTCCACTCTCTCCCTCTTGTATTTGAAGTAAGGGGTGGTGGTTCTCCTTAAAGGTAGACGTTAAATGTTTTCCGCCTCCGGTCCCTTTCCCCATTGATAAATAGCTTCAGACACCTCCTAGCGCCAATTCCAAGTGTGTTACCTCTGACAGATGGGAGTCTTAAGACTTGGGTAGGCATGCTTCCCTCCCCAGTGGCCGGTGTGGACTCCAAAAGATAGGTAGGGTCCACTATCGGTTCACCCCCCATCGGCCGGACGGAAGGAACTCGGTCTAATTAGTTTCCCCCGTTTACCGGTCTACTCTGGTTCCGGCCTATGCCGGGCGATCAGGACCCGATCCCGCCGGTAGGATTGCGGGTGGAGTCTTGCAAGACCCCTTCAGGTTAGCTCCGTCAGGATATCAAAGACACCGCTTAAAGTTTTCTCTCCTCACGACACTACGTCAAGCTAATGTTACTCCGGAAAATCCCTGAGCTACGCATGCCTCTGCACTTCGGCGGACTGTGTTCGTTTGGCTCATAGAATAAGATATTTTGTCAGAAGCTCAAACAGTTCTATACATAAATAATTGGCTAAAAGGTTTTGGTGTTACGCCGAGGGAGCTTAACCCACCTGCTAGGTCTTCCGGCGGGTTGGGGCCTAAGGTTCTAACATACTCGATTTTCATCCAGTATCATATATGTATCAAAGTGCCCCGGCGTATTACTTAGCATAGCATGCTGATCCTTCGGTACTATTGGATAACTAAATTATAAGTTAAGTAATCTTATCTATGTCAGTTCTTGTTTTCATACCATACCTAAAGAACTGTTGTTTTATCCGTGAAAAGAGTCTCCCTCGATCCCTATATACAATTGAATTTTTTCATTGTCATTAGTTTTTCGAGGAAGTTGTTTTTTCCTCCCGTTTTTACTTGCGCAGCGGATCTGCTCACTCTCTCTTCACGAATATTTGTTTTAAGGTATTCACGGCTTTAAGGGTTTTTGTACCGAGATAAGTTATGCCCATTATGGGCTAGGAAAAAGGGGGGGGGGGAGGATATATGGTATCCCAGTACACCGGAAGGTATAACCCCCCTCCGCCGGAATATACGGTATATCCTAAGTACGCCGAGAGGTAACTCCCTCCGCCGGATTACACGGTTAAGCAAGGCAAGCCAAGCGCGGCTTCCGCCAAGGCAGAGCCCGGACATGTATTTCGAGCTAGAAGCATAAGGTTTTATTTTATGTTCAAGTGAATCTATCATTGTTTTTTTAAGACAGCTTAGTTAAGCTCAATTAAGTTAAGATACAAGCTATGTAAAGCTTGTACTATTTGTTTTTATATGTATGTAAAAGTTTTCTATCTTAGTTGCTACTGGATAGTTGGGTGAGTGTATAACTGGTCAACAGACACAGTGGTGTTGCCAGAGGAGAAAACTGTGAACAGTTTCAAGTTTGGTGAAAGTGATAAAAGAGTTTTGATATTAGCTTGGTATTATCACATGGTACAACAGGTGCATCATGTAGAGGCCCTAGTACTTGAGAAGGTCTTCTTCGAAGCGACGCACTGCTCACACTCTTTAAATTTGTTATATTGTTCTATATTGTATGCAAACAATAAATTAACTTATTCTGTTATACGAATTCTTGACTTTACCCTACGATAACGGAGGTTCAGATATTGTTGCGAATGTCCCCCTCCAGTCTTGGGAATTCAGGCAACATCGTCAATGATGGCCACTATTAAATTATTGGTTTGATTCCCGGAGGGAAGTAGAGAAAACCTAATATTTAGTAGGGGCCCCGGAATCATTGACGATGAGGGCCCTCCCAGCCATCCCCTGCCCATTCGCTTGATATCTTGAGTTGATCTTGATATGTCAGTGCAGGAAGAATGATGCGCTTGGCGAGAAGCGGCAATGAGCCACAACGCAAGAAATCCACCGAATATGGGAAGCTTGTTTATAACAGTATTTAAGTATTAAAGTTTTGCTTTTTTCTTCTCTTATTTTACGAAAGTTTTTTCGTAGTGGGTACCCGATCTATGACGACACCATAAGAGAAGTAGCGTTGCACTTATGAAGATGACTCTTTTTCTTCCCCGCGGGCGGTCGATTCAAACGGCTGACGTGGGTGTTGAATGGAGACTATTATACTAATAGGCAACATCGTCAATGATTCCGGGGCCCCTACTAAATATTAGGTTTTCTCTACTTCCCTCCGGGAATCAAACCTATAATTTTGTTACCAGCCGTGGGATATAATACTGGGTTGAGGGGGGCTTTGCCCCCTCAACAAAAATGGAGGTGTTATGAATAAAAAAATATATTACCCTAGACAGAAGAAGAAGAAGAAGAAGAAGAAGAAGAAGAAGACTAGCCTATAGCCAAAAAAAAAAAAAAATATATATATATATATATATATATTGAAATACCCCAGGAACGAAATTCCTGGGAGCGAAACTCCCATCCCCCAACGAGATCCCCGGTCCCATTTCCATCCCCGATTTGGTCTCTCTCTCTTCCACCTCATTCCACATGTTATACGTCTCTCCAATCACAGTCTTCTAGTATACAAACCACATTACTTTACTCCTTGACATTCTTGATGTACTGACCAAGTGTATATTTAATTATGTAACCACCATGCAGGCTATAATACTTTCATTGTGTAGGTTCGAGGCGATCTAAAGACACCTTAGCTTCCATTTCACAACAAATCAGATCGTGATTACGTCAGCCCTGTATTTAGTTATATAACAATCATAGTCCCCCAATTCTAGCAATTATATGTTCCTAACCTCCCGTTGTTTTATCTACTAACTATATATATTCCCAACCTTCCTAATACAACCTCCATTTCACTATACAAAATACCTAGGAGTAATTCCGAGAGTTAATTATGCAATTACACTAGACAGCCCATAACTCACTGGATCCAAATTGCTATTTTATTGATGTACCAACTCCCTAATGTTAACATAATTTAGGGAACTTGCAGAAAGGAAAGACACCTATCTTCGTTCCCCCATTTTTAACAGTTATCTATCCATAACCTCACGTTGCATTGTTCTTCTGTCAATTAACTATGTCTTGCAGCCACATATCCCCACAGAACCTTCCTTGTGTATGTGTCCCTTGCCAGTTCTTGTATTGATTTATGCCTGTTGATTTAGATAAGTTAAGTACGAATTATGTAACAACCTTTAACCACGACTCTATACACCCGATAACCCTATGCCAGTTATTATATTGATTTAGGCCTGTTAATTCGGATAAGCTCATTATGACCAATCTGCATACGATTATCAAGAGAGATGCAGGAAAGATACCTATAGTCTCTCTCTCCATTACGAGTATTATAGGTTTGACTCCTGTAAGGAGATAAAGAAAACCTAATATTTAGTAGTGGCCCCGTAATCATTGACGAATATGCCTATTACATAAGGCATCCTCTTCAAACACTAATCCGCCGTAGTTTGAATCTACCGCGCAGAGCATTTAAAATCTGAGGAGCCTTCATCATGAGCGCACGCAACCTCACTCATGGCTTCAGTCATTATGAATTGAGTTCTCACTACGAAAAAAATTTGTAAAAAATAAAAACAAAAAGAAAATAAGAATAACTATCCAATAAGCTTTCCATCATATCGTGGATGTACTTGTGTGGATCTTTGACCAGACGCTGATTCAGGCGTCATTCTTCCTTCACTGACATATCAAGTAAACCAAAATCCTTAATACATCAACGAATGGGAAGGGGATGGTCGGGAGGGCCCCAGTCGTCAATGATTACGGGGCCACTACTAAATATTAGGTTTTCTTTATCTCCTTACAGGAGTCAAACCTATAATTTATTAGTGGCCCCTCCATCATTGACGAACATGCCTGATTTCTAAGACTGGAGGGGGACATTCGTAATTATATCATAACTCTAGAAAAGCAGATAATCAAACAACCACATAGTATTCTTACTTTGAAAATATATTTACATATGGCGCAGCCCATATATATACAAAAAAGGGGTTCAAGCAGGTGCGTGCTTCAAAGAAGCCTGCTTGACAAAAAAGGGTAACTCTGGAGATTCTGTGAACAGATCTGTAGTTACAAAGGCACCCCACTCAACGAGTGGTGACAAAAATAACAAGTTATAAGTTTACATGTGCACATATAACCCCATAATATTCGTGGAAATATCTTGCAAAATATCTCCACTGTTTAATACTAAATTGCTTTCACAGCTAAAACTACTATAACAACCTGTTGTTTGTACTAACATTGTACTAGCACAATTTCTCGCCCTGAATAGAACAGAGAAATTTTCATATCACATTATCCATAATTTGTATCACAGCTCTTACACTCCGGCGGGGTCTAGGGTGTCCTATGTTACACTGACTGCACCCCCCCCCCCCTTTTCCTTTAAAGTAAACAAAAGTGACTGAAGGGCCACCTAGACCCTCTGCCTTAAAGCTATACATGGTAAGGAAGGTTTGTCTAGAGCAACTGACAAGTATTTAGTCAAAAACGTATGATTAGAAGCCCACAAATGTGTGGACGTAATATCTTCTACTGAAAAGTTCTTCAGGAAACGTAAAGAGGCTGCCCATTTGCGTAAATCGTGGGCCCTACCCACAACGCCGGGATTACTCTCTTTAATGACTTCGACCAAAAGAGAAGCCAATCTCCGTTTCAGTAAGCGTTTACCCGTACTTGCTACCCACAAAGCACCTTGGGGGTTTAGAGGAGCTACTCTCAAATATTTGGTTAGAGCTTGCACTGGACATAGATTATGGTGCACCTTTCCCCTTTTTAACGCCGGCACAGTGAACTCCGAAAACACGTGTGCACTGTGCTCATTCTTGGCTACAAATCCTGGGGAACGTGCAATGTGAATACATTCATTAAGTCTACCAAACCTAAGGCAATTAGGTGTGTTGCTCATCGCCGCCAGCTCAGACACTCTGTTCCCGGTGGCCAAAGCCAAAAGGAATACAGCCTTTTTTAAGAGTAATGCAAAATCTGCAGTATTTTGGTACAGACGAGAGTGAAGTAAAGACAATGCTTTGTCCAGAGACCAAGTAGGCATGAGCTGACGGGGAGGTGGGCGGAGTTTAAAACATGCTCTCATAAAACCTGTTTCCTCCGCTACCGGTATGGAGAGACCTGTAAGGTCTAAAAAGGGCACTCTAATCGCAGTTAAGTGATTTTTCAACGTTACCACAGATTAACGTTTCTGCTCAAACAGATAATTCAAATAATTAAAAACTAACGCCACTGAGGGCACAGTTTGTGCTGTTCTAATGATCCAAGAAGTAAAGGCTTGCCAATGTGATTGATACTGTCGTTTCGTAGACTGAGTATAATGATTTATTAATTTATTGGTCACATCTCTACCATATGGTGCTAGCCACTTGGCCTCTTGAATGTCCATAATGCAAAAGTCAGCGAGGTCGCTAGGTTGCCAATCGTGTCTAAGTGGAAATACTCGACCGGGAGCGATACCGGGTGCGGGCACCACGTCTTTAATTGCTGGTACCATAACTGCGCCGGCCACAGGGGCACGATTAGCGAGACTAAGCCTCGTTAATCTCGTAGTTTGTTCACTACGTGGCACATTAGTGACGCGTCTGGCGGCGGAAACAGATAGATGGAGCTCCATCTGTTCCAGTCTGTCACTAGGGCGTCTGGCCCCCCTGCCGGCGTTCTCGTCCGGCGGGTGAGGTATAGAGGGAGTTTGTGAGTCTCCTCGGACGCAAACAGATCCACTTGTGGATGGTAGAGTTCTGCAATCATTAGGTTGAAAATGGGTTGCTTGAGCTCCCATTCTACTGTCGTGCTCTGTCTCCGGGACAGAGCGTCTGCCCAGACGTTTGCTACGCCTGGGAGATAAGATGCGTGAAGATAAATGTCTAGCCTGTTGGCTAGAGTAAAAATCTCTTCCGACACGTTTAGCAACTTCCGTGATCTCGTTGACCCCTGTTTCTGAATACAGTGAACTGCATTCAGATTGTCCATTCTGAAGGCCACCGACTTGCCCCGTAAAGTAGAGCCGTGAGCCTGAAGGAAATACAAGGGGACTAGTAATTCTTTGACATTGATGTGGAAGATTTCTAAGTGGGACCAAAGCAACTGACCCTGGTGCCCCTGGTTTGACTGAAAACCCCAACCTATTGTGCCTGACGCATCCGTGTCTACCCATACCGTTGGCGGAGGAGAGGTCCATGACATTACTGAGTGCAACATTTCCCTCTTCGCCCAGACCGCTAGTAAGGTGTGGATTAATTTTGGTATGGGCCATAATTTTCCCGCCGGTAAGAGTGGGAAATATTTGTTGCCCTCCAATATTAAACGTTTTACTTTCAACCGGCCCAACATTACAGTTAGTTGAATCCAGTTGAGAGAGCCGACCAGAGACTCCCAGATCCTCCGTGTCGTAGTCAGACTGTGAAGAAACATGAACAGTTTCCTGCGAAACCTGTTTCGATTGTCCACACTCTGACTCAGAGTGAGAGCAGCTGTGTCCCAAACCAGCCCTATCCACTGAACTACTCGTGAGGGAACAAGGTTTGACCTTACCAGATTTACCTTGAACCCTAGAGTTTTGACATGATTTAAAGTTATGTTGACATGTTTGATGCATAATTGCTCTGTCTCTGCCACCACCAGCCAGTCGTCTAGGTACCACAAAATTCTGATTCCTTGCTTTAACAATGGCATCAGGGCTTGCCGGACTAATTTCGTGAATAATCGAGGTGCCAGGTTCAAACCGAATGGCATCCTCTGAAAAACAAAATTTGATGCCTGATCCGTAAGGCCAGAAACCTTTGAAATCTTTTGTTTACCGATACGTGCCAATAAGCGTCTGTCAGGTCTAGGGAACACATCCAACCTCCCGGCGGAAGTGTTAGCCTGATTTGGTGTACTGTTAACATTCGGAATGACTCGTTGTGAATGTGAAGGTTCAGATACGACAGGTCTACGACCGGTCTCATCTGAACACTGTCCCTTTTGGGAACCAAAAATAGCTTGGACGTGAATACTGGGTAATTTGGAGGGACCGGGATGATGACATTCTTGGCAATCATTTCCTGGACCAGTGACTCCACCTCTAAAGAAACTAGATTCGCCGTTGTCGGCTGACGTAAGCGAGGTCGCCGGAGCCACTGCCAAGTGATGCCTTTGCGTGCCACCATCCGTGCCCAAGTGTTTAACGGCCATGCTTGGTGACACGTTCGGAACGACCCAGTTAGCAGACAAGGGTTCGCCGGCTGTACTACCCTCGGATCCATCGGCCTTGAGACTGGCACCGGGAGTGAGAGAGACTTTAGTTTTTTTATGGTGGTGGAGGTGGTGGTGGTGGACGCTTCGCCGGCTGGCTGGCGTTGGCAGAAGACGGGCCCTGACCCGGCTTATTATAGCCGCGTCCTCTCTGACCTGAAAACCTACCCTGTCTATGCCTGTACTGACCTGGAGGGGAGGAGGACTTAGGTGGATGAAAGGGCTTAGATCCCCCCGGCTGAGCCTTAGCGACTGGCTTGGGTTTGGGGAAGTTAAAGGCAGGTTTCTTAGAAGGGGTGGGACTATGTTTAAAGGCCTGAGCCATATTAAAAACTGTTCGCCACACTTCAGGGGACATTAAAGAGGGAGTGAGCACTGGTGACATGACCACCTGATTCGCAATGCGATCAGGAAGCTTCCGTACCAAGGACATTCTGAGATCTTGTCTCGCTCGTACCGCCTCAAGCAAGGCTGTGCGTATGTCACCCAATGATTGGATTGACGACTGAAGAAGCAGTCGCCGGGACAGTTCAACCGATCTTCTGGCATCTGCGTCTGCGATTGCCTGAGTGGACCGGAGCAATGACTTTGCAACCTGTTGTGACACTATGTATTGGGAGAACAGGCGAAAAGCTTTCCCCCGTAGCCTAAATTCTCGGTCTAGGTGAGTTGGGGTAGGGGTAGTGAAAGGGTCTTTTAGTTCACAAAGATTAATTTTAGGGGCAGCTAAGAAAGCAAACAAAGCTGAAGGGACTCCGCCAGCAGAACACACTGGCATGGAGAACCAAGAATGAGTATCTTGAGGGATCTGGTGGGAAGTTTTGGAAGTAAATGTGGTCGCAAAGTTTTGAGCCTCTGTCTCCCATTCCACCCAAGGTCCTGGACCCAACTGCCCCACCTTCAAGACTGGATTAGCGGCTGCGTCTGTGACGGTTTGCAAATCGAGTTCTGGAGTGAGAGCTGATAGTGTCTTAATGTCATTAAACCCATCATGCTTAGACCAGTCAGAAAACAATTTTGAAGCTGAGGCAGAGGGTAAAGCAGGCTTAGCAGTATAAACAAAATAGTCCTGGTGATAATAACTAGGTATAGCCTTGACATTGACATCCAGTACATTCCCCAAAGTATCCAAGGCCCTTAATTTCTTAGATTTATTGCCTTGGATGACCCATTCCTGCGGCACTGGGAGTTCCCCTGACAAGGTAGGTTGGGCGAGCTCTGGCTTAGTGGGGGTCAAAAGGACCCATGACTCGTCTGGGCCGTAAAGCAAGGGCATAGCTACCTTTCTGAGAGGAGCTTTGTCTAACGGGGGCGGATTGACATCCGTTATAACCCTTACATTCGAAGTGGTCAATGCCGCCGTAGCAGGCCTAGTGACCACCGATGGTGACATAGAGGGAGGGTGAGGGATCTGAGTCAAAGCAATAGAAGTCATCAGAGGCCGTACCGTAGAGCTTGTCGTGGGAGCTCCCAGGTCCACTGTAGGAGTTTCCGGCTGTTGGCCAACATTTTTAGATAAAGCATTAACTAGTAGCCCATCAATTTCCTGTGCTGTGACAAAGTTATTTGATGATGTACTCAATGGTGAATCAATAAGATCTTGTGCGGCGTCTAAGCCTGAACCCGACTTGCACTTCCATATCTGATATAATTGAAACCTCGTCTTTATCATCCTGTTCCTCATGAGAGGATTCCGCCGAAGCTGGGGTACCATCTTGTTGCCAAGATAAGTCAGGAATAGAGGATGGGATCGCCGCGTCCCGGTGGACGTCAGCCACTGTGTGACTAGTTTGAGCCAGAAGTGGGTGGTCAGGCACTGGTCGAGAATATTGCCAAACACCTAGGCCTTGGCCTACACTCCCTTGGGAGTCCGAAACACTCTCAACCACTGAGCTCCCTGAACTCTCCAAATCCAGGGTTAAAATGCTAATAGGTAAATTATCTTTAGGTACAGGTACTACACTGGACCCCTGAGACCGAACACTAGCCCTGTCTGGGGTAGAGGTATGACGAGAAGTACTAGATTCCGGCGAATGTCAGGAGGCCTTTCTATCATGGGAATCCTTTCTCGAAGATTTATGGCTGCGGTGTGACCGTGAACTACTCTTTGATGTGGAGGATTTATCGCCGTGACCACTGGTGGAACTTTCCGTCTTACTCTTCTTACTCGATGGTGAAGAGGCAAAACTGGGTGGCTGGTGTCTAAGTGGTGACCTAGACCTAGATCTCGCCCGAGACGAGGAGGCTGCCGCCGGGGGTGTAGGCTCACGTTGACGTTTCGAAGTAGCTGGGGCAGGAGATGACACAGAACCCTGTCCAGTCTCTGCCGGCTTACGGATAGTTACTCGAGAGGAACGTTTAGGGGGAGGGTGCTCAATTAGAAGCCTATCCCAAAGTGGGACGTTATCACATTGCAGTGACTTATGAGCCACAATAGTAGTATAAGCTGCCATTTGTTGCCTAACTTCTCGTAAGGCGACCGCTGCGGTCTTATCATTGTCTTTTAATACTTTTACACTGAGTTGGGAGCAAAAGGAACAGTTGTGCATCAGCCACAGACCCCTTGAACGGTCTAGACATTTAACACACTTGATACAAAGAGTGTGCGCAAAAAGAGGGATACCAGCACAGGTTGGAGTAATGCATAAAGCAAAAACTGGGGCAAAGGTAGCCATGACAGAGACTGGTGGGAAAACTACTGCAGGTTCTGTATTGGTCCGCCGGAGCCCAGCCCTGGAAAAAAGAAAATTTCCAGGAATTAATGCTCATAAGGTTAACCCAACATGTTCGCACACAAGTGTTAATAACCCGCCGGGTAACGAGACGTAATGTCACAACGATCACAGCTCGTTACGCGGCGGGGTTCTATAAAGATTTCCGAATATCTAGACATGTCTTAAGAAAGTTAAGCATACACTCTGACATAATATAAAAGACCAGTAAGGCGTTTATAAACATAGTCTTTCTGGTGGTGACTGTTTCAAGATTCAATTTTGGAAAACAACCCCCCACAAAGACACCGGCCCCTGAATTATCTTGCAGATTAACACTGGGCAGGCTGATACGAGATCTGACTTCTAACGAATTGTCATATAGATCGCCGTATGTTGAAGGCGGCGATACACTAACGTATCTCTCAATTATTTGGTTAACTAAATTGAATTGTAAATTCCTTATTTCCTCCTCCCAGGAGCACCCGCCGGGTGTGAAAAACTTATGAAAAAGATGTTAACCCTAATTGAGCCTTCGATCGCCGTATGTGTGAAGGCGGCGATACATATAGTATCACTAAATGGACCGGTTAACTAAACTGAATTACCAATTCGTTCATCCCACCCTACCAAGGTGCACCCGCCGGGTGAGATCTGATGTTTAAACGTTAACCCCATAAGTTCCTATCCCCACTTCTTTGTAAAAGATCGCCGGGGAGGAAAGCCCACAACAACAGCTAGGTTTTTTCCTTTGGTTTGTAAAACCGGGTAGAAAAACTTCATAACATATGTCCGCATGAACAATGTTAGATGGGTACAGCCATTCTGCCGGGAATCATAGGGAGCCTGAAACAGGCACCACCACAGAGACGTAGTCCTGGAGAGCCACAGACACCTACTCGCCGGGGACACAAGCCTGTTTTTGAAACCACGCGTGGCCAAAACTCGGCTCTCGGCCGGGGTTTTCATGGTGTAACCAAGAAAAACCCGCCGGAAAGTAACCCACCCCGTCCAGAAACCATCTGAATGCACATAGGACCCAAGATATAGCCAAAACACAACTAACCTAGGGCCCACAAACATAATCCGTGGAATTAGCCAATACACAACTAATCCAGGAAACATAAATAGTCCGTGGAATTAGCCAATACACAACTAACCCAGGATACACATGACACAGTAGTACATATTTATAAATAAATAAATAACACTTGTACATGTGGCAAAGCTACGAGCGGCTGGCTAGGCCTAGGCAGACGGCACAAAAACGTTGAAATATAAACAAAAGCACTGGAAATATCACAACAGGAAACACCGCCAACACACCACTGTAGCAATAACTTCCGGCAAAGGGAAGACTGACTCGGGACCCAGAAAAAACTTCACTAAGTGAAGAAAAAAACGCTGGGAACGTCAGCAAAACAAACGCTACCTCATCAGAAAGATAGAAGGCAGCAAAAGCGCGTAATGAAAGCCGCCTGCATCACAAGCTAACTAACTGTGAAAAAGTTCACACGTCCAAAACAGGACCACGAGGGTACATCCGAAATAGATGCCCCAAACACACGACCCAAAATACACTGCACTGCGGGCAACCAGCCCAGGACACTCCTGCTACGCATATCCTAACCTTACTCGATACATCCCGGAGTAAACAAATGAGAAAAAACTCACTAGGGACGCAGCAAATGCGGAACCAGCGGAGCGTGGGGAGACACGTCCGGGCGGGGTGAGCGCAGAGCAGAGAAGGAAGAATGACGCCTGAATCAGCGTCTGGTCAAAGATCCACACAAGCACATCCACGATATGATGGAAAGCTTATTGGATAGTTTTTCTTATTTTGTTTTTGTTTTTATTTTTTACGAAGTTTTTTCGTAGTGAGAACCCAATTCATAATGACTGAAGCCATGAGTGAGGTCGCGTGCGCTCATGATGAAGGCTCCTCAGATTTTAAATGCTCTGCACGGTAGATTCAAACTACGGCGGATTAGTGTTTGAAGAGGATGCCTTATGTAATAGGCATGTTCGTCAATGATGGAGGGGCCACTAATAAATAGATATATGTAGCCCCATGCTCAGCTGTTCCCTTTTCTAGTAACTAAGTATATATATAATATGAACCAGAATTATGCCCGACCGATATTAATATGACAATGCGGCACTGCCCTTTCGTCGGGTTGTGTCACGTGCATGACCACCAGGTTCCATTATCTTGTTATGACGACGGCTCTAATACCGTCATTCATGCATGCATTCATTTCTTAGGATAATTATCTTTTATCCGCCATTGTGTTCCTCTCTTCCATTTCTTTCCACGCCTATTGTACGTCTTTGGTCAATCACCCTCTTCTAGTATGCAACACACACTACTCTACTTTACTTCGTGACCCCATGCCCAGTTGTAACCTTTTTGGGTCACCCTGTCACTTTCTCCTTCACACACCGCTGCACACACCACTCTACCTGTTTGATCGTAGGGCACTGCCACCCCTATGTCCAGCGCATTAAGGGTCACTGTCAAAGTTCACGAGCGACGCAGCGACGCAGCGACCTAGCCTCACCCCACAGCCCTCCCAATTCACAACCCTCCCCCTGTAAAGACGCCATAAGAACGTTATAACATGCCGACTCAGTTCGTTCACTAGCCCCAATAAATGGAAGGTAAAGACCTATCCTTGTACCCCCATTAACTATCCTCTAACTTACTAGCCCAACTCACAACATGAACCAGAACAATAGCCGGCGCGAGGCTAGGGCGACCACCTCTCGCCCCCCTTAAAAGTGTATTTTTCCCCCTGACTTGCACTTTCACGAAACCACTATTCCTAACCCCCACGAGTGATCCTCGTACGTGAAAACTAGATGTAGTGATCAACCCTAACTAGGAGTATACCTCCTGACAACCTGAACTCATATCTCAACCCTATTAACGTTATATTTTCATCTTTGATTACGAGTCATATTATCAGAGAGTTAACCAAACGAGATACCTAACCTGTGAGATTCGTGTACCCTACGTATCGTTGAAGTAATGTGATCAGAAGAATAATGCCTGAACGTTGGAAGTGGGAAGTGTGTCTCTATCAAAATCCGCGATAAGTGCTGGGAGATTGTAATATAAGTCCAATAACCTATCTGAGTGCTCCAACATCTATTGTTCGTGTGAATTCTATTACGTACCTTATACCTGAGTGTTATTTAGAATAAACATTTATTACAAACCATTTCTCCGAGATTATCTAGTCCTCTGTTGATTCTCTTTATGTATTTTGCATGAAATCCAATAACCCAGTCTTGCAGAACTCACCTATACCAAGTTAATCCTGTATATATATTTTTTTTTTTTTTTTTTTTTTTTTTAGGAAGGAGGGGGAATAAGGAGAGGGTTTGGTCAGGAAGGTAAAGTAGGAAATTATGAAGTACAGTAGAAGGGAGAAAGTTAGTGGGCCGGCCACTTTGCTGTTTTTATTTATTCATCTTCTTAATTTTTAGAAATAGTTACAAAGTTGCTGAGGGCAGGTATTAACTAATAATTGTTATAAGGTTACTGAAGGATAATTTCTAATTTTTGGCCTAAGTGTTTTGGTATTTACTTGTTTTTAAAGGCTAACTAATTTGTAAGGTAAATTTTGACTGATGTGCTCCTAAAGGATTAGCTTTAATCAAAATCAGGGCATAACATATATATAGGCCTATGCTAGGCCTATTTTGAAAAGGTCGGCTTTGAGGTGTTGTGAATACAAAAATATTACCCTAGGCCTATTTTGAAAATTAGGCTTAGGCTAAGTATGGCATTTTGGCTTGGCCAGAACTGCCTGTGTAAGCATAGTAAAGTCTGGCATTTTGGTTTGGCTAGCCCTGTCTAGACATGGTAAAGTAGAACAATCTACTGTAGTTAACGTATTGTTATGCCCTGATTTTATTCAGGTTTAACGATTAGTTACCCTCTAGGCTGCGCACCCTAAGTAATATACACCACACGCCTGTGCGGAGGTATTTACACCGTTTCCTCACTAAAATAGTTATTTTACCATAAATATCATTAATACGGTTCCATAGGGCCCACGGGCCCACGGGCCCACGGGATTGGGCCCAGATGGGACTGGGCCCAGACGGGATTGGACCCACAGGATTGGGCCCAGATGGGACTGGGCCCAGATGGGACTGGGCCCATAAGGAATTGGGCCCATACGGAATTGGGCCCATACGGAATTGGGCCCAGACAGGATTGGGCCCAGACGGGATTGGGCCCATACGGAATTGGGCCCAGACGGGACTGGGCCCATACGGGATTGGGCCCAGATGGGACTGGGCCCATACGGAATTGGGCCCAGACGGGATTGGGCCCATACGGAATTGTGCCCAGACAGGACTGGGTCCATACGGGATTGGGCACAGACGGGACTGGGTCCATACAGAATTGGGCCCAGACGGGATTGGGCCCAGATGGGACTGGGCCCATACAGAATTGGGCCCCGACAGGATTGGGCCCATACGGGATTGGGCATATACGGAATTGGGCCCAGACGGGATTGGGCCCATACGGGATTGGGCCCATACGGAATTGGGCCCAGACGGGACTGGACCCAGACAGGATTTTTTTTTTTTTTTTTTATAAATATATATATATACCGGTATATATATATATATATATATATATATATATTTATATATATATATATATATATATATATATATATATATATATACAGTATATTATATATATATATATATATATATATATATATATATATATATATATATATATATATATATACAGTATATATATAATTATATATATATATACAGTATAAATTATATATATTTTATTTTATTTTTATTTTTTTATTGTACCCAGACGGGATTGGGCCCAGTCCCGTATGGGCCCAATCCCGTCTAGGCCCAATCCTGTCTGGGCCCAATCCCGTCTGGGCCCAATTCTGTATGGGCCCAGTCCCGTCTGGGCCCAATCCCGTATGGGCCCAGTCCCGTCTGGGCCCAATTCCGCATGGGCCCAGTCCCGTCTGGGACCAATCCCGTCTGGGCCCAATTCCGTATGGGCCCAATCCCGTCTAGGCCCAATTCCGTATGGGCCCAATCCCGTGGCCACAGAGTAGGGTGGTCATGTGAGTATAGTGAAGATGTGAGTGTAGTGAAGATGTGAGTGTAGTGAAGATGTGAGTATAATGAAGATGTGAGTATGGTGAACATGTGAGTGTAGTGAAGATATGAGTATGGTGAACATGTGAGTGTAGTGAAGATGTGAGCGTAGTGAAGATGTGAGTATGGTGAACAT